>VZSC01000572.1:61049-78390 GCA_013398225.1 Steatornis caripensis
TCTGCTTATTCTCTCTTCCATTGGGATGGCAGTCTATGATGCAACTCCACTATCAGCCTGGCCTAGACTGTTCCCCGGACACCCCAGAACAATTCAGCATGTTGAAAAAGTCATTTTAAGAAACATAGAAATGCAAGTACTTTATCCCTACTTGACTCCATGCCAAGGGAGTCACACAAAAACCTCAGGATGTTTCAGTGCTAAATATTATGTAACAGCTACTTTTCTCATTTAAAATCCTCAGTTGTTAAAAAAAACCCAAACAAACCCCTCCTGATAATTAGAAAATCTTCACTCTAATAGTGCTGAAACTGCCACAACATAATAAGATTTCTCAGTTTCTTTATCTTCCTCTCCTATAAACGCAGAATTTTTGATCTTCAAGCAAAATTGGTTTCTTTCCTCCTTGTTTCTTATGTAATGGTGTAGTCAGACCTGTTCCCTTCTGAACCACTATTCTATGCCATTAATAACACCTCTCTGCTATTGTAAGCACCAGCATCCTTTAATCCCTTCATTAATTTAAATATATTCTAAAAGGCACTTAGCTCTCCACTGGGACTCCAAAACAACCACTCCATTAGGAGAACCCTATACAAGCTTCACTTTCCAAGTGCAACACAACTGTTGCACTCGTTCCCTGCAAGCATCAATACTGGTGGATGTTTCTGCTGGGAGGCAAAAATACTGACCTTCTCTAGCTCAGCAGGAAGACTGAGGGCTGCAAAAGGAAGAGCCCATCTCTCATTACTAATTTTTGGAAGAGATCTCACAGATCTAGTGACACTGAAGTCTCTAAGAGCGGGTACAAAAAAAAAGCTGAACACATTTATTTTTTTAATGGAAGCCTAAATAGGTTTCTGGAAAGTAAAGAAGTGTCACTTACAGAATATACCAAAGGTTCTCAGCCAAAGATCTCCAAGGGCTTTAAAGAAATACCAGTATCATTATCCTCATTTTACAGATGGAGAAGTGAAAACATGATAAGGTAATGCCAATGTCAGGGTCATGAATTCAACTCAGATTTCCTGGGATTGCTCGCTGAGACACAAATCCATTCTTTATCCAAATTTATTTAACATGTAATGAACTAGATTGCAGAGAAATCGGCCTCGTTCTGAAAACAAAAATTCTTATAATACCGGTTTTGTCTGTACAAAATTCAAGATTGTATGTACTGCTCTCCTTACTCTCTATTTAGTTTTGACTGAAGAGTGGTTAGAGAGAAAAAGGGAGCTTAGCAAAATGAAGCACATTACTTCAGGCTTGCACAGTATAACCATACTTTAAATTCTAGGGTGAAATTTCTGACCTAACTGAAGCTCATAGTGATTTCAGTGGGGCAAGGTCTTCACCCTGTAATGTGTGGTAAAAGGGAAGAAAGATAACTTTGTAAAGGCACTTTAAAGAAGGACTACATTCAAAGGAGAGAAAAGTTAAGTCAATGAAGTATTTCATGTAAACTGAGTGAGCTCATTTCCCAGATGAGCCAGATATCTGCTGAGCTTGCCTTAAAGGACAAAAAGCAAAGATGGCTTCGCCTCCTAAATGTGGCCTGGGGCACAGTTAGGATGATTTACCTTAAGACAGTTTAAATGCTCTTGGCTTATTCTGACTGGAGATCGCGTCTCCTGACAGCCGAAGATACTGCGGTTAGGTCAGAACCTGGCCCTAAGACTACAGAATAAAAAAGAAAAGGCACATCACAAACAGCTGAAAAAACCAACCACCTTAATCTCAAAAAGCTATCAAAGAACAGCTCGGCTAAATAAGAGGGGGGCAGTAATAGTAATTAAAAAGAGCATATTAATTGAAAGGTTGACATTTTCTTGCACACTATCTGACACCTACAAGAAAATAATTACAAGGAAGCATAAGTAAAAAGTGTCAGCCTGATATAAGCAATGACAACAACCTTGTAGGCGGGAAAAGTTTTCAAGAACTTGTGGAAGACAAAGAGGCAGATACACAAAGCAGCAAAAGGAGAATAGAGAGAATCAGATTTCAGTACACCTACCTGTAATGGCTGGCAAGGTTAGAGAACAACAAAGATTTAATCTACAGACATGAAGAAGATAGCAAGGTGATCAGCAGCAGTCAACACAAACAACATCAATCCAAACTCCTATGACTACTAGAAAACCTACCAATGATGCCCTAGCCTACCTCATGCAACACTTTCATAGTGAACCAAAGGGAGTATGAGTAACATAAAGCAGGCACGTTCCTAGTTGAAAAACTGTATTTGAAGGACAGCTCCGACTATCTTGTTGTCTCACTGAGACTCACAGTGCACAGTCATTTCATCAATGCCTTGGATGATGTAATACACTTGCTGCGTTTGCCGACCATGTAAAGTTGCAAAGGGCAAAAACTGCTGGAGAACAGGATTAGAATCCCAAACAATCCTAAGAAAATGGAAAAGTGGTCTGAAATAAATAGGATGTGCTTCAATAAAGACAAACACTAAGTGTTATACTTCAGATCTTGTCAGCAAGCTGAAGGTCACAACAATCAACTGCACAAATACTGGATGCAAAATTACCAACTAGGAGACGTAAGAGGACCTGGGGGGTTAAAATGGCTCAGAAATCAAATATCAATCAACACTGTCACACTGCTGGGAGAAGAAAATAAATCCCTCAACCATTACAGTGCTAAAAAAGCCTCCTTCGAAGTAGCTTGTTCAGTTTAGGACTGTGTATTTCAAAAAATCCACTGACTGTACACCAGTTAGAACTTAGAGGCGAGACGACAAGGATGAGCAATGTCTGCACAGAAGGCCCTTTGAACAAACACTGAAATAACGAGAGGTGCTCCATCTGAGGAAGAGGGAGACTCAGAAGTCAGCTAGCATGTATATAACATGTATCTGAAGTGTTGCTGCAAAGAGGAGATAAAATGTTCTTCATGTTCAGGGGTATAAGAAACCACCAGTGAATTAAATACGCTGCTTATGGATGGAAATAATGGAAATATCTTTGAAAATGTTAGATAAACATTGGCAGCAAAGTTTGAGGTACAGCCAAACTGCTCTGGAGATGGGAGTTAAACAGATAATCCCAAGGTCCCCGTTTTAAGTTATTTCTATGATAAATCTTAGTTTTTAGAACAGCGCATATGATTCACTCACTAGGCGTATGTGTCATTTACAAATGACTATTTTCAATGTGTTTTCTCTCTTTAGAAAACAGCAATTTTCCTGACTCTGGTTTGTGATATTCCCCCCCACACCCAGTTTCTATCTACAGAAGCATTTACTTTAGAACTTTGCACATTAGACATGCACACTTGAACAGTATGCAGTATTCATGACACTATCCTGGCTGAGCGAGGCATGGAGCCAATGATACTCTGAGAGCGTAGGCAAGGGTGAAACAGGAGGCAGCAGAGTCAGCAGCGCTTGTGGAGAGAGGGAACGTAGGCTGGGAAGTGAAAAATGAAAGGGAAGGACCCAGGGCTAGCCAGAGAGTAAAGAATTTCAAAGTTAGGGCGACACTCCAAATTTAAAGAAAAGTGATCTGTCTTGTTAAAACACCCCACTGAGCCTGCTGTTGTGCATTTACGTGGTTTTTTCCCCCCTCTACTCTCCTCCCCCTCCCCAAATACCTGGAATACAAAACCATGTTTATACTTGTTCTGCTTATTGAACAGGATCTTAAAATTGCGTGAGGCACAGGTGGGACTGATGCTGAGCTGTCAAAGAAACCAGAAAACAGAAATAATCAAATGTGAGCTTCATTTGGAACTGAAGTCAGAGTGGCTTTTGAGGTTTGTACTTTTTGTAATGGGCTGCAAACAGGAGCTGAGATGGAAACCAACACTTTGTTTAGAACATCTTTCCCAGTGGTAGATATCCTATGCCTTCTACTTTCCCAAGCGAATGGTGGCAGAAGACCATGAAAAGATTAACATTTCCACTCCCTTCTTAGGCACTTGGCAACTCTGCCTCCCAATATACTGCTTCTTATTTAATTACCACTTCAAACAAAACTGCATTATATCCACAGTCAATGCTTTGCTTTCCAACAGGCAGAACAACATTGTAAAGAAGATTTAAGGTGCATCACTTTAACAGCCGTAGGAAGAGAATACGATACCCTTAGCAGAAAGTCACAGAAGAAACAATGGAGATGTGACATGTTGCTTAAAAAGGGAGGGCAGGGGACCTAGAGAAATTATTAGTAAGGACAGGGAAAGATGGAAGGGCACACAGAAGTGAAAGGATGTGGATCTTGTCCCTTCAGCTTTTGCACTGAACGTGGAATGGGTATCATCTAAAACATCCTTCAGATTGGTACTAACATTTTATTCACACAGCCACAACACTTGAAGTACGGCAGTTGCCAAACTGGAAACACAGAACACGAGGCACTTGCTGTCTGTCTTTTGCTATTTTACTTGGTAAGCAGCAGCTACTACCTTATCTGCCTAGCATTTCCCCCCTATTGCTCTGCTGTTTGTTGCAAGGTCCCACCAATGCTACCATTACTCCAAGGGAACAGAAAGGGCCTTAGGCAGTTTCTATCATTTGTATTACCGTATTAGTAAAATCAGTGGAGGTTTATTTGATACAGCTAGTGCATCAGCAGGCACAAGAGCCTCCTCCGCACTACGCCACCTGCCACTCTGTTGTTTCTTCTGAAGCAATGAACGGATGTATTATGAGAAGAACCAAGAAATCACCTGAGATGAGCAGATACAGAAGATTTTTTTTCCAAAGTAAATTTTCTTAGACTGAAAAGTAGCAAATATTGCTTTGATGTAGTAATACATGGACTGAGTTGGGATGGTATTTTTCTGCCTGTTTAAATTTACACCTCTGCGACAGATGGAACAGAATAGTTGTAGCCGTAGGCCAAACTCTGAGAATTATTCTAGTGTAGGCAATAATAATAATAATAATCGCAAATTGTAAAATGATGAAGAAGTTCAAATTTAACTCATCAACACATTATTCTCCTCCTTGCCACAGAAAACTTGGCTCCCTGCTTGCGATCCTTTCTGAATGCAGCCAAAGACAGCGTGGGATTTCCAAAAGTCACCTAAGCGACTGCAGAGCAGAGCTGGGCAGGATTTCTCATGTTTCTACTCCACAAACAATACCAACCTTTGGAACATAGCTAGGGAACATTTGTTCCCTAAAGGAATAAAAATTTAAATTATCTGTTTCCTACCAAACAGGAATTTCAGGATTTCCTTTCAAGTAAGTCAATGCTGCTAAGCTACTCTATAGCTGAGGAGTGTACGAACTGAAGGACCAAGGAGCTGCAAGCTTAGCAGCTCCGGGAATTCAGGCTTATGAAGTGTCACAAGTCAGAAATGCTGAAGTTTCATCGGCCAACCAGCTGGTTCACAACCGAAGGACCTGGGATTTGGGGAAAATGACAACTTGCTGCACTACCCTTAAAAGGCTAAGCAGATACCGAACCAACTTACACGAGTTTTATGAAAGTACACCTGGAATTTGTTTAAAAAACAAATAAAAATTCAGACTTACAAATTGATTCTGAATGAAATCTGTGATCTTATGTCATAGAATCATAGAATCATACAATGGTAGGGGTTGGAAGGGACCTCCAGAGATCATCTAGTCCAACCCCGATGACACTTAGATCATTTAGAAAATCATTTAGAAAATCCTTCAATCCTATCACTAGTATGAAAAAATGCCTGCAGAGAAACATTATTACAGAAGAGTAAGTTCACATCTACATGCAGCGTAGTTCAGTTATACTTACCAGATTTCTTTTTGAAACAATATATTATGGTACCAAAACGAATTGCAACCCATTGACGGCTCTTTAGTCCCAAGAGAAGCAAGAGAAGTCTAACATCATAATATGAAGCTTATCTTGACAGTTAGATACTTGCCAGAGTGCAACAGTACAGTACATTTTTGGGATGCTTAATGCTAACACTTCCTTACACTTTACAGTCTTTTCAAGTTCTACACAAAGGCTACGAGGTATACAGGCAATTCATCTTTATTTTACTACTTATTAGATAACTTGTGAATATCCATAAACGAAGTATAAGATCCAGACAAGAAACATGTAATGGCCAGTCACCTCTGAAGGGAAATAAAAGCATGAATAATTGGGTGCTGCCTTAAGAGAATTACAAATCTTTCAAAAATAACTTTAAAAAATGTTTTACGTAGTTTTTTAATTCTTTTCCTCCTCAGGTGCAATACCCCAATGGATGAGAAGCTGCACATCCCTGTCAACACTTAGCTGCAAAGCCATGCAAATATTTAAACTGAGTTGGAAGTCCCTGGAAGGCAAAACACCTTTTCCAGATCTCAAAAATTTTATTAAATTACAGCTTTCTACACTATACAACCTTCTTACCTACCACAGAAAATGGTAGGTAAGGTACCAGATTAAATCAGTTGCACAGCCACAAAGCATAATGCAATAAAGAATCCATTACCCAAATCATTTTACACCTAAGCAAATGGAAAATGTAAAGACATTTACATTAGCATCTGATGTGAATGTAAACACTGCGTTTCTGATGAGGAAATGATGGTACAGCTATCCATTCTGTGTGTGATTGCAATACCGGGCCACCCATTTATCAAACTGCCTCTTTTATTTAAAAATGTATTAAATATGTGCATGAGCTCTGCATTATACAGTAGCAAGAAAGCCAAGGAACATTCTTCTACTATTTGTTATCTGCCATCAATGCAAAATTGGGGGCTGAGAAGTTATTATAAATCATATTTTTTCACTGAGTTTCTACACAAAGGCTATACATTTCTCTTAGAAATGTTTATTATTCCAGAGTTGATCACACAATGCAATCCAGGTGACAACCACACTTAGGATTTCACTGGGCTTTTTTTCTTCCCCTGCTTTATAAGCTCTGAAAAAGGAAAAAAAACCCAAATGCTCATCTGGACATTTTTTTAGATGTGGAAATTGTCTGGTTCAAGGATGTTTATACAAGGCACAAGAAGATGAACCAAAATGGGCCGAATTTTTCTTACTATATTCATATGCATAGTTTAGCTGAAATGAGTCAGACTGCCTTTTAAACAGACCCCATCATCCATGAAATCCACGTGCACTAAAATGGAAACTAAAATGGAAGATGGAGTGAAACCAAAGAACGTCCTTTGGTCCACAGCTGGACTATCTGGCAGCAACTTCCCTGATGTCAGTTTATTACCAGACACCTTCGTGGATGGACTACCAGTGACTCAACACTACATGTTCTCCTTTCCGCACCAGTGCGTGAACAGCAATTCCCCACCTAATACTAGGGGACACTGATGTACTAGTGCTACGACGCAAATGAATGTACAGCAGTGCTCCCCCTCATCACTTGGGTCTATTAGATAGTTCACAGCTTTTTTCTTAAAAAGAGTACAGGTCTTGTCCAAATACTGTCCAAATCTCAATTCAGAAGATGGCACTCTGCCTTTCTAAGATTAAGTTCATCACCAAGTAAAGAACTTCAAGAGAAAAAAAAAAAAGAAAAAGAAAGTATTTCCCATCAAAGGCATTAAATTAGACTGATACGGGGACTACGTTCACTGACCACCATTTGTGAATAATATACAGCTGGCATAATTTATCATCATGCTCCCTATGTTAATAAAAGATTATAACATGTACTGCCACGTCAGGTCACACTCAAGATAGCTGATGACTGCTCAAGAACTGTTAAAATGCAAGAAAAAGACAGCCCTATCAAAATGAAAACAGCCCTTTAAGAACATTATTTCAGTGCTTCTCAATTTCTGTTACCACCTCAGTTGGTGAGAAGTGAGATACCGAAGTCATTTCCCTTTCTCATCTATAATGACAACAGTTGATTTTTTTTTCTTTTTTAATGAAAACCACTATATTATTCTTTTTTCCATTCTTATTCCAAGAAGTTCTGTTTTTGAAAACAGTCACTGAAATGAAAACAAATGCATACATTAAAAAGACTAAAGGCTAAATAAAAAATCAGCCTGGGATTTCTCACCCATATAGCACACAACTGAGCTCTCTCATCTCACCATGGTTAGAAGTTCCTTTCAGAAAATAAAGCTGAACAGAACTAAATCTTTCATTTTCACAGCTTCATAATAATGATACGTCATAGAAATAATAGTCTGCTATAGTCTTATAGCAAGTATTTTTATAATAGTGGACCCAGTTAGAAGTTATTTCATTAGACTGGAGAACAGTATATGTAATGTCTGCATTAAGAATAGGAAAGGAATACGAATTAATACATTCCTGTAAAGTCTGACCTCAGGAGTATGGATAACTTAGAACAAACTTTGAAAGGAAGGTTAACGAGTGACATGGACATAAAGGCAAAATTCAAAGAGTTCTCCAGGCTGACATGGTAAGATAATCCACATTTCAGACAAAGACAAAAGAAATTTAGTCTCATGTAGCTGGACTTCAGTAAAACATTTCCAGTGGAAAGCATTTGTCCATTTAGAAAGTAGTAGCTGGTGGCTAGGCAGCTGAGTGAAGCAAAACCAGCGACAAGAAGTATTAACGGGAAGAATGTCAGACATCAGGGAGCTTGGCTACTAGAGCTTGTCAAGGATAAATCTAGTTTAGCATTTTCTTTAATAACTTTGGCATAAACAAGTGGGCTAATGAGAGTCAGCCACGTGAGGTGTCATTGCCAACACAGAGGAGGACTGCAGTAAGTACCCCAAAACAAATGGATTTCTTTGGTGACAAGAACAACAGAAATGTGAAGCGAGTACCACATGAACAAAAAAATATTGTGATTCTGCACTTGGGAGCTAACCGCAAAAACTTCTGCAATAAGCTGAGAGCTCATCAATAAGAAATTACTAAGTTGGAGAACTTATGGTCTCTAAGATTCAGTTATGAAAGAGACAAATGTAATGTTAGGAAGCATCAATCAACGCATTTTCAGTAGACAAAAAAGAATTAATGTCACCGTACAAGGGCTTTCTTCCAAAAACTGCACATCATAGTGTCTTCAACATTAAAGACAGAGATTCACAAACCAGAACAGAGCAGAGAAGTGCTGCCACAACAATCCAGAAGTGCGCATCCTACAAGAGAAAGACAGAGAGGCTGAGATGTTTAGCTTGATAGACAACTGGGATGTTATCTGTAATTACAATGGGGTAAACAAGGCAGGAAAAAAAGCTGACACAAGAATAAAAGAGGTATAAACTGGCCATTGGGCTGAAAATCAGCAGCAGTTTTTCAGGTATTAGAATAATTTGGTTGCAGAAGAGCCAATCAGGGTACCTGAAGCTTAGAAACCCAACCCGCACTGCTGGGTATAAGATGCAGTACCCTCTGCATCTTGTAAACCTAAGATTAAAATGCATTTTATGCACTAATGATGCCTGCCAGTGCTGCAGTGACAGGGAGCAAAATGAGAAAGTGTTCAAGGTGTCTTATCCATTAGAAAACAGAGTCACTACATTAATGGTGATGCTTTAGATAACACAGCCTGCAACAGCAAGGGACTCAAGAGACACTTTCAATTGTATGTGTATGAATGTGCTGGCCTGCATTTGTTTACAAATAAAGTAAATCGTAGCCACATCCATGGAATGCCAGAGAAGCGAGCAAAGTCTGCAATTTTATTTAGTTTATCACATTTCAGGAATCAAAAGCAGTAAACAGCAATTTAGGAGACATTAGTGGGTGCTAGTGCTTTCACCGCATTAAAGGACATTCTCACAGGAACACTGACATGGTGTCTTAGGGAATGACACTGATAAATCAAGAGTAGTGGAATGACACTGATAAATCAAGAGTAGTGAATCAAAAGACACGCAGATCTTCTCTAGAAGCATTCCAGAATGACAAAATTAATGACTTCTGTGTATAATGTCTGAAGTGATTTTTTCCAAACTCTGCTATTCCTATAAAATCCAAGGTACTAATGAGAACAGATGGAACAGACCTTCCCCTATCAATACAGTTGACTAAACACAGCACACACAATACTAGCTAGCTAGGATGTCTGGTTTAAAAAGATTACAGCAAACAAATTCATAAACTGTCACAGTCTTAATACCATACATCTGGCCATTAATGTTAAATATTTTTATGAGTTAAACTTTGTTAAGGAGAATAGTTCCATGCAGTCCATACTTCAATACTAAATATAGCACTAACATATCTATCTATCCCCCTTCTACTCATTGTTAACCAGTAGTCCTTAGGAGTCACACAGCCCTTCTTATTATCAGCTGACATCAAATCTAGGTTGACTCTAACAGCACGCAAGCGACTGTGCTGGGGATGGGCAGGTTTGCTTTGTTTCTCCTGAAGGGGAGTTTCTGGCAGCCAGGAACTGCTCACGTGCATGTAGATCTGCCACATAAGACTAAAAAAAAAGGTGAAGGAAAAGAAGTCAGTAATTTTCCTGAAAGGACGTTTAACACTGACAGCAAATTCCAATGCGTTTAGTTCAGTTTGTCTGGGCCCGACATCACGATCGCACCTATGCAGAGCAGCTCATTCCCCAAACCCCCTCCAGGCCTGACCGCTCAGCAGTGTTACAGCTTTGACAGGTGAGGGAGACTGTCTCAAGAAAGTACTATTCATTTCTGAGGTGAAACAGCAGAGATTGACACTCAGGGTTATTTCGCACAATAAGTCCATTCAACAGCACTCAGGGACAAGGCAAACAAAAATGAGGTTTGGCCTCTTGAGTACGCATATAGGGAAGATTACAACGAGCCACTATTTTGCGCATCAACCACAAACCACGTCTCGCTGTATGAATGTGTTTCTGGGATTACCGGGAGGTCTGAGATTCCCTGCATGCATGCAGGGATGGGAGAAGAGAGGACTGAAGGGACAATTAGCCTTCTTCCCATTGAACAGCTTCCATGGCTCACGCAAATCAATTTAACATGGCTGTTACGCTGCAGAAAAAAATCCCAAACAAAATCCAGCACTGCTGAAACTTGATGCCTGCACAATACACACTCTCCTGGGTAACATGCAGCATCCAGACATTGCCACCGCATGAATCCCATTGCTGCAAAGGGAGGTTAATACACATCAGTGAGAAAAAGAATATTCTATTCTTTCTCACAGCTCTGGCTGGGACATGATGCAAAACAGCAGCTCTCTTACCTTACCTAGCAGGAAAGTTCCCCACATCACTGAAAAACCACTCTGTGAGCATATGTTAATTCATTCAGCATCACTGCACTAGGCCCCCTTCCAGAGCACTGCCTGAATTGGGCAATTATGCCACCCCACCATTTTATTCCGAAGCTAGCAGAGCCATGTGGGGTACACAAGCTAAGACATGTGGGGAATTGCTCAGACAGCTTTCTGAAATGTAGCGGAAGCTGCTGTTGCCCTGGGATTCCTGCATCGCTGCTGAACAGGTGGGCCAAGAGGCCGCTGCTGTGGACAGCTGAAAGACTCCGTCAAACAGTTGACTTGCAGCATCTCACTCCCGTGGCAGAGCTGAACCCTGAGGGGTCAATGGTAACCCGGAGACTTCCTATCCCTAGAGGCAAGAATTTGCCTCCGTGACAAGGAGGGGCTGTTGGGTCAAAGCAACCCTCATCAGATGTCGAGGTCAACAGGGGCTAAAAGACTGTGTGGGACGGGGAACGAAGATTTTGTTCATCTTCATTTGCCTGAAGTCAGCAAGGATTTACCAAGGGGAGCTCAGAGTTTTAAAGTTTTTCCCTTGGCCCTTGAACACACTGCTGGCAGCTCCCACAGCCCAGGGTGCTCCAGGGCACAGCAGCTTCTCCCCAGCCTCTTCAAAGCCAAAGAAGCGTGGCACTGCCAGGTGGTAGGCAGGGGCATGCATGTCTTTTTCCAGCTGTCCAACTGCCACTGCAGGGCATGCCTCCAACCCATGACTTGGCCTGAGAGTTCAACAACACCTCCCACATTTTTTGTCCAAGCACTCACTCATCAGTGTTATAAAAGCCCAGTCAAGCATGGGGAATGAAGCTGAACTATGAGACTTTGCAGAAGGTCCTGGATTCACATTAACCTCCCCCTCTTTATTGACATTATTCAATATAAAAACCCGCTTTCTTCTTAAAACTATTGTCTGGGGATCTCTGAATTTTGAAATTTGTAAATGAACATAAGAAAAGGTAATTAAAATGAGAAGAAATGTGAAGCAGTTAAGACTAGGGTAAAGTGTATCACAGAGCAAGTGAAAGAGCAAGAGATTTACAGAAATGTTGGATTTACTTAGTGAACAATTTGCACGCTGAAGGCTTAGAAGTGTTTTTCTTGTGTGTATGTAATGTTAGTCTAATATATGAATAACCACAGAGCTGGTTTCCTGTTATTTCTTGTCTTTAATTCAATGCACCTCATCTTTAAACCACACCGAACTTTTTTTTTTCCCCCAAGGTATGCAGTCCACTGACCGCAACTACCTTGGAATCATACCTATACACTACTAGAAAATGTTTTGTGGACCTACATGGAAGATCCAAGAAGTGTAAGGAAATCTAGGATTAAGCTGGCGGAATTTTTTAGTTCATCTGCTGGCATATAAAACTTCATTTATCTTCTGCAAAACCCCACTAATTTCCCATTGTCAGCAAGGCTGCAAACGAATGCTGTCCCTCTGCAGTCACTGTTCGCAGAGAATGCTGCATCCAGATTTCCAGTTGCAAGAGCCAGATGGCTGAGTGAGCTGGCCCTTTGGCGAACCAATATGGGCTGGGATGAAGGAGTAATATTAGAGGAGAAAACCTACAGGTTGCTTCAGAAGGAATTTCACCTGAAGTAGCCTCTCCGGCTACAGTCATTCCCTCAGCTGAGAAAAGGAAGATGGTGTGAGGGACATGACCATGCAAACCCACGAGGAGCAACCCTGCCTGTGGAAGTCCAGCACAACAGGAGCCTTTTCCAGAGCTTAGGCATCAGCATATCACCACCACAAGCCCCTTCCTTCACAGGACAAAGAAAGACTTCCTCACTACCATACAAAACATTATGACTTCAAGTGAGCATACAACTACTGCAGTGCTGGTAGAACTGGACTCTGCTATAAAGGAGGAGACAATGCGCCAGCTCATACAGCCTGACAACTCAAGGACAATTTCTGCAGGATTTGATCAGCTGAGGTTCACAGATGGGCCACGTGACACATTGCCACTTACCAACCAACAAAAGGGTTATTTCTTCCTGCTGATTTAAAGCCCAGATGATCCCTCTGGAAGATTCAGCAGCAGTAATACTGAAGGAGCCTAAAACAAAGCTGGGCCTCCCTCCTTCAGTGAGAAAGGGAATTTTTTCTCCCAAGATTGCTATGATGTTCTACTGTCATTCAGGAAACCCAGATTCCCTGGCTTTGACTGGTCATTTGGCAAGGAGACGTGAGTTGTTTAATTATCTCCCAAGGAGCAGCAAAACGACAGTGGAGTATGCATTTGGAAGGCTGAAAGGCAGCACCTAATGACAAGTCTGTAAGCTGCTGAGCAAAATCTGCTTCCCGTGATAACTGCTTGCTGCTTTTTGAAAATTACCTGCGAAGTCAGAGACTGACCTTCACCCACAGAGGCAAAGACAAGAAGGGCAGTAATTGCATAAGTACTGTTGCAGATTCTCCTTACCCTGGACAGAGGGAAGGACTTGCTAAAAGGCAACGCACAAACCAGTAGGACATGCACTGCTGTTATTCATCAAACTAGCCTGTACCCAAGAAGACCCAGAACAGCAGCAGCATCAGTGCGAGCAGTTTCAAAAGCCTGCACTGTCTTGCATTATGAATGACAGCCTAAAATCAGGTCAGTTTTTGTCTGCAATAAACAACTATTTTACTGAACTGTCAGATGTCAGAAAGCTTCTCTCAGACTACAGGGTTTTATTAGATGGGTGCGTAACAAATGAAATGTACCAAGGCTTAATACAAAGACCTTAATACAAAGACCTTAATACAAAGACCTACAAAGCTTCTGTGACAGCTGAATCCAGGGAACTTTCGTAAGTTTTGGTCCAAATGTGACATATACACTGCAATAAAACTATAATCATTTCTCTAATAGCACCTTGCATTCCAGTGTCTTCAGCTGGGGACACACAACATCAGTTTTGCAGTATGTAGAAAGTGAAAGAACAGAATGACCAGCACTGATGCTGACTTTCCATTCAGAGGCCGCTGAGGACAAGATTTGCAGGGTGTGGTAATGCTCCAAACCCAATTTTGATCCTTTCAGGCCACTGCAACTACACAAAAGTCAGTTTGTGTAGTTCTAGGCATACTCTTCAACTTTTCCCATGACCAAGGCTCCCATGTTCAGAATAGGAGACAGATGCTGTCAAGCTGGCAGAGAAGTGACACAGGGTGAGCGCAGTGTCTGCTCTGCCCCACGGTAAAGTATCGTTTTCAGTTTAACCAAAAGCACCAAACCAGGCTGTTATTGATGAAAAATACAATGGTGTGTGACATCATGTAAAATAATGGCACAAGCCCTTGCATTGCACTACTGCATCTGCTTAAAACAGCAAACGTGAAAGCTATGAATCCAGCGATACGGGACATGACTGTAATTCTACAAAGGCCAGGTGAAGGGCAGGTTATGGACAACAAGGAGCAATCCAATTTGGTTACAGTAGCTAAGGCAGAATTTACAATGGCTATCAATCCTCGTGCTTTAAGGCACAAACTGAGCACCATCTGGGGCCAGAAAGAAATTTCCCTCTGTGGTACACTATAACACAATTGGCTGTGTGTATTTCTTCCTCTGAATCATCCCATATTGGTTACTGTCAGAGACAGGATACAAGGCTGTACGGATCACTGGTCTGTTCCAGAGCAGCAATTTCTATGTTGTTCATTTTCTTCACAGTCCTTACAGATTACAATGATGTTATTAATGCCGCAGCAATAATTTTCCAAATACACAGTAATAGTTCCTCTAATTCTGAAACAAACACCAATAGCAATTTAAATGATTCCAACAACTAATCAGAAGCACTACTCTACATTTTTATGGGGTCTGAGTGATTTACTAGATCTGGTTTGGAAAGCGAATCTCACAATCTAATTACTTGTATTTTTAAATTACACATCAAGCATATTATCTAGCATCCAAATTAACAATAGCAATAGTATGAAGAAAAAGCACCAATGATGTTTTAAAAAGTAATTTAGAATTCAGCTTTGAATTTATTTTAAAGAAAAGATGTAAGTATTGTCTTCCTGACTGAGATTTATTAACACTCCTCCTTTCCATTATCTGAACATCTCACTTGCCCTAAAGCACATCTGTAAAGACAGTGAGAGACTGCCCCCATTTTCTATATCCATAAATTACAGATGTTGCTCTGAGCTACTCATCTATCAAGACAATTTTCCATAAGAGTAAGACCAACCTGAAAAGTATCCACCTAACAGAGAATATGGAAAATAATTAGTAAACGCACACAGTCTGCAGACCTAATTTGTTTTACTGGGAACATTCTCTACCCAAAGCTTTACAATACCATCTGACAGAACACAGGGAGGCAAATCAAAGCCCAAACACCACTTCTGGGTATCAAAGCTAAGACCTTGATGCATCAGCAACATGCTGTTGTGTACACACACTGCCGTAACAAACTCAGTAAAGAGGATATGGATAATTTCATTATACCTTCTGTGTTGATTAACTTACTCTAGTTCGTATTTTCCAACTAATAACATTATGTCGTATATTTTACAGGTCAGCACATCTGTAGTATCTTGCCTAAATAGATCATAATTATACTCAGTTCCACACTACGTGCATCTACAGAAGAAGAGAAGACTTGTATCTAACATAATATGTGATTATTCTAAAGCTGAAGTGTATAGAAGAAAAGGCAAATTGAGAAGGAAATGCAAGCAGCAGTTTTACAATGAAAGATTCTGCCATCACAGAGCCCATTACTGTATCTTAACCTTTCCACTTCCATAGGCAATTGAAAAATGAATAAATCCTGAGAAAGCAGGTAACAAGATTCAGAACACAGAGCCTTTTCCAGGTTGCATAAAATAAGAACTTGACTTAACTGAACAGAAAGAGGGCAAACAGTACTTGTGGGAGATAAAAGACAGGCACACACTTGAACACTTAATGCCAATCATGTGCTTATCCTAAACAGAAGACAAATACTGTATTACTACCTTCAGAGTTGGGTGAAAGAAGAAAAGATAGAGCTTTCATGTATAGAAAATGTCCCTTCTTCACTGCAATTTGCATTTCAGAAATACTAAAATACTCTGGGTTCCCCCTGGGTTCTCTCTTGTACTATCTCCGCAAAAGCCATTGTTTCCCTTTGTTTTGTAAAGCATTTTTGTACAGATGAAACTGCAGGTTTTGAAACCTATGAGATGAGTTGTTGGTTTTCTTTTCCTCCGCACCAAAACAGAAATCTTTTGTGGAAAGAAGAGTACTTCAATTCTGTTCTGACTTATGCAAATAGAACAGAAAATAATAGGGGAGCAGCTCTAACACACGATACAACAATACTTTAGGCTTGATTTCCCCACAGTCAAATGAAGAATGTCTTATGAAACAAGGGAAGGAAAATGAAACACATTAGAGTAGAAAAGATTAACAGCCACTTTTCATAAAATTATCGTCAGCTAGAAAACAAGTGTTTTATATCAACAGTTCCATCTCACAGCCCCAAGGAGCCTACCTAAAATTTCTCGACCACCCCCACCGCACCCAGTAGGCAAGACTTTCAAAACTGGGTGCCTATCAGGATAACAGCTGCACGTAGGTAGTTACATAAGTACCCTGATTTTCTTAAATGCCAAGCACCTAGTAGTCCTTTGGAGATTAAAACAAGAACTGCTGGGTACCCAGCAAGAAAAAAAGTTGCACTTATTTGGAAGCCTAAGTTTTAAACCTCACTTTTAAAAAATTATCTTGGATCGCATCATTACAGTTGAAGGATTGAAAGAGACTCCCTTTGGAGTCCATCTGTGCAACTCTTAATAGGCTGTAAGGATACCTGCTGGAAAGAGACAGGCACTGCCTCTGTTTCAAGCATGAGCACCTTTTTCCCACCACAGTATTCCTAGCCTTTGCACATATGGGGAACAAGAGACCAGAGCTAGAATCATACCTAATTTTCTGGAAATCAGTGCCAGTAAGATACAGGGCATACTCCCCAGCTAAGCACTTTATAGGTTTAATGGCGCAACTGACTGACTTAAAACCTTCTATTTAAAACATCGCTGTTTCTCACACAGATGAACCACTGTCCTTTACACTTCCAATACCATCAGCCTAGAAAGAGGAAAGATGCTGACCACTACACTTTTTTATCATAACAATGCAACCTTTTGCTTGATGGTGCAAATAGAAAAACCCCAAACTTTCTTCTTTTTTTTTGGTTTTTTTTTTTTTTTTTGC
>VZSC01000572.1:78521-123000 GCA_013398225.1 Steatornis caripensis
TTGCATAGCAAGTAGATTTCACAAGAAGGCTAGTAATGAAACCCTAAAAAAACATTTACAGGATTAAAGTCAAAACCTGGAAAGGCGGTAAATCTTCTACTGTAAACACAAAGAAATTGAGGGCAGTTTAAGTGAGGCAATATCTTTGATCCACTGTCTCCCATCAGCAGTGAAATCTGAGAAAACAGAAATGTTACATGCATCCTCGGGAAACTGAAATACAGTTAATTAAGAAACAGAATTTTGCCTTTTGATCCTTCTAACAATTCTCCCTCTTTCTCACTGACATGTACACAGAGCAGTAAGAGAATGAAGGGTTTAGGTCACTGTTGCTAAAGGCATTATTTTCTACAACCTTTCCCTCCCACAGTGCTATGGAGAGCTTGCAGCTCTTGTCTGTCCTCACTACATATTATCCTTCTCATACACACGCTGATACTTACAAGTAAGGAATGTGGTTGACCTGGCAACAGGCTGCTCATTTCCTAATTTATCCACCATTTCTTTTAATAACATTAGTCTCGGCTAAGTAGAGAGCAGTTCTAGCGTTACACAATTTTGCATGTGTCTAGTTATACCAAGTACAAACAGCAATCCCCAAACCACTCCATGTTGTGAGAGACACTTCACTATCAAGAAGGTGTTTCTGCCAAACAGGAAAATTGACCATCATAATCAAAACCTGTTATCTAACTTTTATAATTCGGTATTACCTTAGGACATCTTTTCCCCAACTTGCTTACTAGAATCAGAAGGATTGAAAATTATGCCCTGTAAAGAAGCTTCTGGGCAGGCAGCGGTCTTGTGAGAGGAAGGGGAAAAATCAGGCGATTAGACTAGGGAAAGCAAGAGATCTGTCCAGGACTGATTGATGCCCGAGAAATCTCTGATCAACGCAAAGGCCCAAAGAGACTGATGTGATAGTGATGTATGCAAGGGAAGACCTTATCCCATCTCTCCCAGTCTTGAAAAATAAGAACAACATTGGTATCTGAAAGTTGTGATTTGGGATGTCTCACCTGAGGCAAATTTATAAGGCCTTGATTTTTCAAAGAGGATGATCTGCATCATCTGAAATGTAAGCCTGTATTTAACAAAGCTCCTGAAAAACACAGCTAACAGGAAGGTGAGCTTATGTTTCCATTCTGCTACAATGATTATTTTGCTCATATTCTGTATCTATTCCTCTAACCTCTTTGTACAGCTCTAATGATCCATTTTGAATTTGCCATATGATTCAGTGGTCTCTGTGAGAAAGATAGCATCAAGATGCAGTTAGTTGTACCACAAGCAGTCTGCACCATGCCTTGAGCTTAATTTCTCCAAATAAGTGGCACTATAGATAAGCTCTGATCACTATCACAAGTGCCACCCTGCTCACAAGACGTTCAAACCTTTCCAGCATATTTCTGCAAGATTTTGTAGACAAAACGACAATACACAGTGCAACTCTCACCTTCTTAATAAAGACGACTGCAATCCCCAAGGCTGTTTGTGCAAGCTACTGTTGTGGGTGCATAATGGTTGCCTACAGAGTAGCGCAGCACCAGCATCTAACTTTGTACAAAGTAAGTACGAGGATTCGGTCCTTTCTGGCACAAAGTACTTAACAATCAGAATAATCATTTTATTCTGCTTGATTCCTACCCCCCCCAACTCCTTCCAGCTCAGCTAGGCTGTCAAGCATGTTTTCAATATGCATAGCAAAGAAGTATAAAATCCAATAACGTATATTCCTTTAAACTGAAATTTTGCATCACTAGGTTCTTGCAAAAGTAGTGTATTAAAAGATACCTAATTTGATGGAAGTGTTTGCCAGTAAAAGCTGGAACACATCCAGAAAGCTGCAGTACACAAGGATTTTAATGGCTATGAAATGTTTGGTACTCTGTGGTGAAATCAGTTAACAGACTAATTTTTCCTCTCTAGGGGGCTACACTCAAAAACCTGCAGGTGTGAGACCTGAGTGTATGAGTATGCTTGTCCACACCTGAAGCCATTTGCCCACCACACAGTTTGAGCAGCACTGCACTGTTGAGGAGCACTGAGGAACAGCGTGCCTGTAAGTTAGGATTTTAAGTAGTATCAGCAGCATACTGCGCTGAACTTGCACCACATCAGTTCACACTCCTGCCTGTCTCTACACTGCGGCGTCTGTTCTTCTCACAGATAATGATTGAATTTGATGGCTATATTCTCCAGAGTCTCCTCCCTCCAGCACTGCTTCACACCTGAACAAACTCAAGTGCAAAATGCTTCCAGTCCGATTTGGTAGCAGTTAGACTACTGTCTTCACTAGGTATAAACATGCAAGACAGCAACAGCTCAAGCTCTGTACATAACAACTCAGTAGGTCCGTAGCAACTACATGAAAACATCTTCAATTTTTGCATTAGCAACATTACATTTACCACAGTATCTACCAGATTACTCACCGGCGCCCTTGCTAGGTACAGCTTTCCAAATGAGGCCATGATGCTGACAAAAGTAAGTCTATTATTAAATAAATAAATAAATACTGAAATAGCTACTATAAACAGTTGGTAAGTCCTTACCAACATTTATCAACAGAAATCACCTATAAGAATTCATCCAAAATGTTCACAGTACACAGAAATTGTTAATTGATAAGGAAAATCTAAACTGGCAGTTACAGGCCCAGTCCTAAAATAGCTTGACGTAGAACTGCAGTCAAATTGCTTTCCGTTAGCACAAAAATACAACTTTCAGGTTCTTGTCAGTCTAGAAGCAAACTGATACAGAAAAAAACCCTGCAGATACCCGACCATCTTTTTCTGGGCAGAAGAAAGTTCTCTTCTCTGGACATCATTTATGTAGGACACACCTGCACACAATCTGTAAATATTGCTGGGCCTTGTTAATAGTGCTAAAAAGACAAAAAGACGTTTGACCAACAAGCACATCCAGTCCCTTTCCAATGTACTGCTGGTGTTAAGACTGCCTCCTCAGCACCTTCACGATCGCTTTAGTAGCAGCCAATGTTAGCACGCAGGTACAAAAATAACTTTTTGTTCAGCTGATTCAGGTAAGGAGGCAGGGTTTGTAGAAAAGCCTGCAGGGCTTCCTAGCAGCCAAAACAGTTGTCTGGCTATATTACCTGCCAGTGGGAGTGTTGGGGGTGGGGTGTGTAAATCTGGGACAGCACTTCTGGTATCCCCAACATTGCCATTCTGTCCTTTGAACACTCCATAGGCGCCTTCACATGCTGTGCAAATGGCGCTGTCACTCCGCGCAACTCCACTTACCCTATACACTCCATCAAGCAGGTACTTACAGTCTTGAGGGTTCTCTTAAGTCTCTGACATTCCTGTTGTAAGGCTAGACAGGATTTGTAGGTTGCCTATACTATATATACTATACTTCCGCTGTTTCTCAGGATCAAAGTGGATGCCAGATGCAAAACCCAGAAATGCACAATGCTCACAAGACCGTCCCACTAGATACAACACAGGCACATTCACTGCGAATATATCCGAAATACTTGTGCCTGATCAGACACGTTCACTGTCACCTGTGAGGAAGTCTTTTCTTGGCTCAGCACACTAAGGAATGGCAGGATTGCTGCTGTCACCCCAGAGATTCAGGGTGCTGCTACTGCTGCTCATAGAGGGATTAGGTGCTGCTGCAGTGAAACTTCCCTTTCCAGCAACATCCCCTTCCTCATCACTCTTCTCATGCCTTCCAAGTCACCACCCGACACTCCCTGTTGGACTGAACAAGCAAAGGAGGGAGCATGCCACCTCCTCAGCTGTGTTTCTTGACGAGGCAGCTCCCTTTCTCCTCCACGGAAAATAAAGCAGTCAATGGGACAAAAGCATCGCCTGGGTTCTGAGTTGAACCACACTGGCCTGCTCATGTTGTTATGGAAGGAGATGATACAGCTGTACCCCCCAACTTCCACTTTTATCCAGGTGTAGGAAAGAAAAGTGGTCATTGGAAACATGGATGCCTGCTGGGTGAGGGAAGTTCACCTTCTTCCGTATGTCCTCAGGAAAATCAAAGGACAATGATTTCTAGGGCTCCAGTTGGGTATTATGATACTCTTGGACCACTGCTGCAGTTTCTGACAACAGAAACTTCTCACTTTTTCCCATGACTGCCCCAGGCAATTCTCCACTGCAGTCTGGAATCCCTGCTCCTGGCCAAAGGAGGTCTTGCTGAATTCAGACCATCAACTACAGAAAGGTGGTTGTCCAGGTCAGGAAGAAGTCCTTCCAAAACATTAGTATTTAGCAATTGACTGTTCAGAGTTAGTTAACTATCGCAGCAGAAGATATTTTTGTTTAGTCAATCGTTAGCTGATTGCTGCTAACCACATAATCCTTTAGTATTATTTGTCCTTAAAAATTAATTTCTTTAAACAAGGTAGCCATCACTATCTGTAGATTTACTATTTTAGAATGGTGCTTCTTTCATGGTTTTTCTACTTAGAGAAAGCTTTTTATAGAATTTCTCGGAAGGCAGGAAGGGGAAGAGTACTGACCATGCACCTGTTCCCCAAAGTTTTATAAATGGTCTCCATCCCTCCTATAATCTCCACATTCAAGATGCAGGATTGAATAGCATTTGGGTAAGAGTCTCTTTAGCATTTAGCCCTAAAGATGGTCTTTTTAATAGCTGTAAAGTCTGCAGAGGGAATAGATGAACTAAAAGGTTTAATGGCTGGCTTGCATTTTACCGTGTTCCATAGGGATCAGGGGGTTTTACATCCTATATCTACACTTTTGATGAAGGTGGTTTAGAATTTCCATTTCAATCAATGCATAGCTTTTATCAGTGCTCTTCCCAAAACCACATCCATTATATGGGGAAACTAGATTATATAAACTTGATTTCAAGTTGTTAAATCATTGTCTGGGAAAGGCAAGCCTCTGTGAAGTTGCACAGATTATTCTGCAGCATCAGTAACAGACTACTATGTAATCCTCAGTATCGTCTCCTATTTAAAATTTTTTTTCAAATAAACCACATTTTATAGAGAGACTGGAACTGGAGGTTTAGGGCAGCTTTGTGCAACATTTTTGTTAGGGAAATTAACACCTTGGTGCTTTCTTTGTGCAGCTCTGCACTTGAAATCTCTCTAGAGGGGCAGTTTGGAAGGATAGTCATTGTTTAATTAGTAATCTTCTCAATCAGCATCTGAAGTTAAAGATCCATAAGTAGGTATATATCCAAGAAATTCTCAGAAGAATTACCTATCAGTAACTGAATATGCAGAAGTTCAGAAAATCACTCATCCTCCCTCACTTCAGATTCTTCAGAGATTTCCTCCCTTTAAATTAGCAAAACCAAATGCAAAGTAAGCAGGACTGCATGCTGCTCTTCTGCTTCCATGCTCAAAGAGTACAACCCAGAGGCAGCTATAAAATCACTTTCTTTTCCAGTACCTAAACTCAACACATGCACACCTAAGAACATATGCAGATAAGGTATGCTCTGAAAACAACAGTAATATCATTAACCACAAAAGGTCAATATGGTCCTACTTAGACATGCATACAGCTGGTCTAGGTATGAAAACTGTTAAGGACCAACACAGCTGCTCAGAACCCTGGAAAAATCAGGATCTTGCATAAAGATCTGGAAGCCGAAGCTTAGCTATCAATTCAAATATGTGGAGACTTTCACAGCTTCTAAGGAAACCACCCTCCCTAGCAGACTACGATGCACATCTTGTTTAGTCAGCCCACACTACTACTCGATGAAACAGCATAAAGACAACAACAGGCAGAAACAAACATTTAGTAGGGAGACTTGGGTAGAAAAAAGAAATCCCACCTGCCACTCACCAATTACTAGCTGTTTTGAACCATTGCTTCAAGGACTTTAAAGGACTCCACTAGCTTGATGCTTTAGAGACTCTAGGCAAAACTAAGCCAAACCACTATATTAAAAATTCAGGTCGCTTTTTCTTATTTGCTATTGCTTTACAACAAATTCCTTTTTTCCTAATAACTGCAGTGTAAAGGTTTGCTTAGGGAGGGCTGTTTCTACACATGGGAAGAGCAAGCTGTTCCATACAGGTTACCATACTGTTGGGAGGAGCAATATAGCTCCAGCTCCTACTACACCTCATCTCTGGCAAAGACAGCTATGCTTGCAACTGCTCCTGCCATAGTGAGCAGAGAAGGGGCTGGAGTATGTAGGCAGCAGTTACCTGGAGAGAGAAGGAAGGGTAGCTCACATCAGTGCTGCTCCTCTCCCTACAGCGGTAATGGCTTTCCTGTCCTGGCCTTCATCCTCAGAGCAGAGAACCACAACTTTGCCTTCACTCCTGAGACGCCTCAAGCCAGCTCTGTGTATGAATATCCGAAAGCAAGTCAGCTTAAGGTAAGCATACTAAAATCATTACTTTTTATATGCCAATAATGTATACAAGTACACAAACACACCAGCAATTTCCAGTTGAAAATCATCTATGGCAGAGCCAAAATCATTGTTATGCTGAGAGAAGCCATGATGAGGGATCTTTCTCTTTAATTTGTAACAAGCTTGAAGAACAAAGTCATCCAACATCCAGGGAAACATCACCTCCAACATTCTTAGCAAAATGAGTTTGTGTCAGTAAGTAATTTTGTTTTCTGGGAAAATAATTCCATTTGTGTCATGCCAGACAACGAAAGGCCACAGGTATTCCCTCAAGAAAGCTGGTTCTTTCCCTTCTGAAATGAGTCAATAAGAAACTAGTCAGAAAACCAAGGAGAGTTGACTGAGAGGGGATACATGCTGCAAGCCATGTTTGCACCAACTGTCACGTATCTTCCATCTGTTTAGGTGTAAATTCAGTATTCCAGGTCCCAGACCACTTGCTGCCTATGGAAATAATGTTAAATCATGAGAGAGCACAGGAAGGCTGGGGAGGGGAGAAGGGGAATGCCAGTTGCACAGCTTGTACACTAATGCTTATCAGACCACTCTCTTGCTTTCTTTGCTGGAGGTAAGGTGCCTTTACTGGGAGTCAGCAGTGGATAAGGGGGAAATAACAGTAGGAGAACAAATAATAGAAAGCACTGGAGAACCAGCTGGTAGAGGAACCCAGTCTACTCTTGCATTCAGCAAACAGGAAGAATTTAACCCTCCCACTCACATAAACCCCCCTCCCCAAACAACCCTCCATGGCAGCTAATTAGCAGTGCTGGCACTGGTGTGGGGCGATGAGCCTGCCTCTGAGTTCAGCTGTGCCCCATGGCAAAGGCATGCTTTATTACTAATGCACCAGTTTGCTGCTGATCATGGAATAGAAATAAATTTAATCTGGGTACATATGTATGTTTTTGTTAAACTCATTTTCCATGTACTGAATATCTCTGCAACTAGGGTAGAGTAGGAAAAAACAAAGATAGTTTCATGGAAGAAAGAGTTTTTAATTATAGCTATCATGTTTAGTAGAAACAAAAACGTCTATGAAAGGCCCACTGTTGCAGGTCTATGCAAAGAGTCTCACACCTAAATACCAAAAATAATGAACAGGAGAGAGATTCAGTAAAACTGCTAACATGTAATATTGTAATGCAACTAGGAAATGGTAACGATTGCATATTGATTCTCACAGAATAAAAACATTTGCGTGCCAAAAACATACGCAATACTTTAGCGATCACAATCAGAGCCCCAAAGATCCTATACTCTAACAGAAGCACATATTTACAAATATATCATTAAACCAAATAAATAACCTGCATGTGAGAGATGTCACCCAAGCAAACTGAACTCTGCTTTTCTTTCATCCTGGAATTTCTACTTGCTGAGAAAAAACCTGGTACCCCAGGCCACAATTCCTGTTCTCCCCCTCTATTTCCATTCACACCCACTGATTTCAGCTCCTGCCCCTTTTCTTTGTATTCCATTCATCTTGCTTGTTCCTGTCCTCCGATACCCTTAGCCCTGTTCAGTCTCAGCTCTGCTTGCCCTGACCCACCTGCTGTCTCTTCTCCCACTGCCACCCCTCCGCTGCCTCTACTCCTTCAAAGACCCTCACCTACTTTCTCTTCTACCTACACCTTCCAACCCCCTTCCCAGCTCCTGCCCCTCCCTCCTTACTCTCCCCAATTCCCCAGGCCCCTCCTGGAGTTCCTGCACCCAGCCTCCCCCTCTCCGCACGCAGTCATGCCAGCTTTCCTTTGGGCTGCAACAGCAAGAGCTCTGAGAAGACAAGGGGAAAATCAGTCCTGGCACTGCAAACTGCTGCAAAGGGAAAAGATTAAACACAGCGAGCAAGCAACTCGGACCCCAAAGCCCTAAGACAAAGAGCATTCAGTTGAGCAGCCATCAAAAATACCCAAAGGGACAGAACATGCTGCACAGACACAGAATCTTCAGAGCCCTATAGCAATATGCACAAATGTATTCAGGCTTACAGCTCCTACCTAAATGTCTACTTCCCCACCCCCCAAATCTACAGCTCATCCGAAGACTGAACACCTCGTGAATCTTGAGCTCAGCCTTTAGGTTGTGAGAAGTCTGCCTGCTGTGCAAGCTGGCTTAGATTTTCAGAGGCTCACAAATTCACTAAAAATGGAGAACCTAATGCAGCTGAATGTAGACTTGGATGGATGCCCTGACAAATTTCAAGTCTCTGCTTGAAAACAGACTACAGCTTCAAAAGCAAAACAGGTATGCATTTATTTCGAGATAGGCAAAACATCTTTACTTCTTAAACTTGTTCTCAGAAATGGACAAACTTATTTGAAACTCTCTCGCAATGCAGCCTGAGGCTGATGCTTGGCTTGAAGAAGTTCACCCCAAATGCTTATAAACTGAAAAGTTGTATACAATTTAAAATGAAGTATCTATAACAGAAAGTACCCAATTACACTATCTTCATTCATAATTAGCACATACACACTCAGCTTTTTAATTGCTTTCTCCACATTCTTGCCATTACAGCTACTGTAAACATCTCCCTCGAAAATTTAGCCATCGTTTTATGTCAGCACTATTTTGTTCTGCCGAGTGAGCACAGGCCAGCCTACAAGGTCTTTAAACAGATTCGATGACCAGCTTTGCAAGAAGGCACCGCCTGTGATTCGTATCAAAGATTCTTTGTATTTCTCCTCCCATGTTGCTTCAAAATATTTGAAGAGGGTTATTTAGAAGACTATTTCACCAAGATAAAGCTGGTAAAGATGTCTGTATGTGGGCAAATGTTGCAAGCCACTTGAAACAGAAAGGAATTAAGCAAGGGTACGTTTCCTTCTTGTTCAGTGTTCCTGTGACCACTCATTTTGAGGATTCTTGGACCCCTACTGATGTTAGTATGATTTGACGGCGCACAAAACAGTGCACAATCGGCTTCTGCATTTCAAAACTGAACCAAATTAATTTGCCTATCTCCTCGTCTGAGGGCCAAACTTCAGAGAAAAGACATAAAAACAATTTAAGCAGTTATCTGTCTATGTCACATACTGACCTTCGTCGCCCAGGACTCTACACAGCAAGAATTACTGGAATCATAAGGTTTTTCACCAACATTTGACAAGGCTTCTTTGATGAAAAGGCACATGACAGTAACCCAAAATTTCCACTAATGTTCATTTTAATCTAAAAAATTATTAAATATATCTTAGATTTCTTTGCAAACAAGCAAAAAAAGGTTGTCAGGCCTACTGCTGCTTCCAGCCAGTCCTCCAGGACCTTCATATTATGATTATTATTATTATTAACAGTGATTTTCCCCAACTATCAGTCAAACCTGCTGTGCAAGGCAAAGCCAAACTGCCACGCAACTTCTTGCTGATGGGCTGTGCCAGATATTCTCAAGAACAATATAAGAATATTTTTAAAGCCATTACAACCTGGCCTATATTCTTCCCCTTCAACAATGTCAGCACAAATCTCAAAAATCACAGTTCAACCTCTGAAACAAATTGATGGCTTTACCAGAACAAAAAAGATACTTAAAAATGGGTCCTATAGATCAATACATTCATTAGAATGGGTCACTTGAACCTATTCATAACTTTCTGTTGTGAGAGATGTCACAAGCGTAAGTAGTCTAAGACCAAACAAAAATGACCAAAGGGTCACCTCATTGTCTTTCTGAGGTAGTCTCTGTTCAAAGAATATAGGATATTCCAGCAACCTCTACAGTTTCGTGAAGGTTATGAAGAGTCTGTGAAAGTAATGCAAATTAAAAAAAAATGAATAAAACATTTCCAGTAACACGGAATTCTCTTTACACAAACTTTCCTTAGTCAAACTTTTTAAAAATAGGTTATGAAGTCTGCTAATTATAGAGTACTGAACCTCATTCAGTCAATCACAGCAGTGGATCCACTCAGAATAAACACTACCACTACTGATAAATGTACAATATTCTTCTTAATAGCATTTAGCTCCTTATACGAGGAAGGGCATAATTAAGGTGCTTGATGCTGATCTATGCAGAATACTCATGTTTAAAGGAGCCACTGTCAATATTTCACGTTGCTGGATGAAGCGTAACGAACACTAATGAAGAGCTTTGTCATGGTCTTCTATAGAAGTCTAGTAGCCTGGGAATCCTGACACTGAACACATTAGTTCATTCAAATCTTGTTTCCCAATCCTTCACCTGCCAGTACCCATTCTCTGATTCTAGTCAGAAAAGTTAATCTATTTTTTCCTCTATCAAATATATNAGAAGTCTAATAGCCTGGGAATCCTGACACTGAACACATTAGTTCATTCAAATCTTGTTTCCCAATCCTTCACCTGCCAGTACCCATTCTCTGATTCTAGTCAGAAAAGTTAATCTATTTTTTCCTCTATCAAATATATCACTCTACTCTCAGGAGTATGTTGCATGAATCCAGACTCTCCATACACTCACGAGTACCTATCCAGAAGAGGCAAAGCAAAACAGGCAACATGCAGTAACATACTTCTACAATGCTGCAAGGAAACAGGACATTAAAATTACATATTATCATTTGTTCAACAGAATAACTTTACATCCAATTATTAGTGTGTTCACATTCTGTAATATAGCTATACGTGCTTCTGTGATAATCCTCTTCTCTTTAGGAAGCTCCAGGAAACACACTTGTTGAGTCACACCAGAGCAGAACATTATTAAATAAAACTAGGATTCGTAAGTGCATGAATGTGCAACAAAAAGCAAGTAAATTGGATCCCAAAAGAGCATCTTACTTATTTCTGCATCTGTATTTTTGCTGAGATTATTCAAAATGCATGCCAGTTACACAAGATCTCACAACAAAGCTATTACACTTGTGCAGGGATGCCATCTGAATTAGGTAATAAAACCTACCGAGTAGTAAGATTTTAATTCTTAGTATTTAGTATTGCACAAAGACTTTAAAATAGCTTTTTATGATATTTGAATGAGATGAACAGAATAACCCCAATAAATACACAAAAGGGCTTTCTCTTAGTAGCTCTGTCCTACTTTTAAAGCTTTTACTCTAATAGCAATGCCATTCTCTACCTCCCCTGTAGCAGATTGCACAGTTTTCTCCCATCTTTGTAGCATGGCTAATAAGTTCTGGGTTAGAGCAGCTCAGACCTCAGGCTACTAGTATGTTGAAATCAATTATGCAAAGCCCATTCATTTTGATACAATGTGCTAAACTGCTGCTGCCACCTCAGTAGAATGGCTGCTCAGATTGGTTTCTCGGATTTCTCCCCCCTCCCTCTTCTTTTTTATCATTACCATGTCTTCATCCATTGCCAAAGTTGGCATTCTTTGTCAAATATACTGCCTCCTACCTAGGATGCAATGCTCACTTCAAGATTAATCAAAACCAGCTTGAAATTCCAGTAGCAATGAAAGCCGAAAACACAAATTCTGTGTATAGCATGAGTTTTACATGCAATGAGATTAAGATCCTAATTAATGCAGTATATCAAATTACTAATTTGGTTACAAATGACTATTCCAAGATTAAAGAAAGAAAATTCTCTAAAAGCGTAAGAGCTGAGTAAATTAAGAAGCCCTTCTCTAACTGTTGTTTTTAAATAGATAGACAATGTGTGTACTAACAAGATACTGTGATAGAATTATTTGCTTATAAATTTAGGATGGAGGTGGATACCTTACAGTTCAGTTATTAGAAGTGGAAGTGGCATTAGCTATCTCAGTTTTCTTGTCAAATTTACTTTATTTTTATAATCTATTCATCCATTTCAATGGCAATCATAATTCGTATATGAAATTATTATTTATTATAATAGGAACAAGGAACAATAGTAAAAAAATATTAAAACACACTCAAGAGACATCGTGACTATATGCGTGAGGCTTTTTAAGACATCTGAACCAATCCATTAATTCAAAGGCACTGAAATGGGTGGACTTCTGAAGGAGCTTTTCAACTTGCAACACTGGTCGGAAAGCTTTTTCTTTTTTTTAAAAAAGTGAACATTTCTCTGTCCGTTTAGTATGCCGAGTCAGCTCAACAAAGGGTCAGACAGGAACCAGAAAAGAGGAGGGAGCAGGACTACCCCTTTTGGCAGTAGCAAGCCATTTCTTTGGCACAGCCAACTCATGCAACCTCACACCCTAACTTACTAAAGGATGTGAAAAACAACATGAAAATGTACTAATGCCACTGAAAATCATGATCTTACCATGTATGATTCAACATTACACCTTACTCAGAAGATAACAGACCTTAAAATTGTATTTGAGCCTGTAAATAAACTAAAAAGTTAGTAGTAAAAGAATCACAAGTGGCTCCCATGTTGCCAGGGAGATAAATTCAGAAAGAAACAGGAAACAATGCTTCAGTCTATAAATGTGAGGTACTAACATGGAAGGAGGGGCATAACTTTCAACTTGCAGATCCCAAGCTTATACAAAAGACTCCAAACAAAGGACACACAACAATCCCCTCAGGAGGGCTGCTGGAAACAAAGTATCAGTACTTCACTACAAAACTGAGGGTGTATTTCCAGGTACATTATTTCTGACAGTGAAGCCAATTTAAAAAAGAATCTGACTTCCCTCACCCCTCCTTCATCTGCCTTCCTTCACCTCTCCGTGCACAGCCCGTTGTTTCCTGCAAGGTGCCAACGTGACTGCTTGAGGTGTAACTGTAAGGTATACCACAGAAATGCCCCAGATCAAAAAGAGACAAAACCCCCCTTCTAATTAAACTCAATAACAGTGGCATAAATATCTTCTAATAGTAAGAACGATACAGCACTTACAGAATTGAGAAATGCTGGAACTAAATCATGCCGCACGTAATGAAAGGCTGTAAAGTTACAGAGCTATTTATCCCTAAATATACAGGCCTGAGTCTCAAAGACTACATTCATACATGCCTCCTGGACAGATGAGCACGCAGCCTAATTATTCTGAGTGTAACCTACCCCTTCACAAGAGTATTCGTGAACTAACAAACAGAAAACATGCAAACTATCTGTAAAAGAAACACCTGGTGACCAGTCACACATTGAGGTTGGATGCTATCAAATACACACCAACTTCTGTGTTGTTTGGGACATAAAGAAGGTGCAAGAGGCCACGGGAGAGCTACATCCACCATAAAAATCATGGAAATGTAAACACAGTGCAGAGTAAATGCTGCGGGTATTGGCACAATGCTCATTTTCTGCTCTGCTGCTGCAGGACTAGCTTACCAGAGCTTGCAAAACTTGTTTCTTCCCCATCTCCCAGCCTCCCCCAAACCCTTTCAATTCAATCTCAAACTGCAATGATCATTAAAAACAATGAGTATGTCTGGCGCAAGTAAACGTGCCTTGACTATCAATGATTCATTAAGTACCTGGCGCTGGATCCATAATATGGGATTCTGACATGGAAAGAAAAGCTTCAGAGCTCATTGAAAAGTACGAGCTCTAAATATAAAAGAGTTAAAAGGTGCATCTTTGTCTAACAAATAAGTGGAGGCTAAGTCCTTTGTGACAATGTTGATAGTTTCATCCTCTGCATAAGCTAATTTTCCTATTTAGATACCACCTTTTCCAAATCACAGATAAATTAAGTCAACTTTAGCTAATGTGGTAATGATTTGTAGTGAGTGGCAGAAATTCCCCTGTAATTATGCATGAATTGATGTGTGATTTCCTAATGAGCTTAAGTGAAGAAATCATCATTTTGTGATAAACGCTTTATTTCTTAAAATGCTTGTAACACATTTCTAATAAATTTAATCAAGCGACTCGCACTCATATAACATTTACAATTATTAAGTGTACAGTGTTTTACACTGCCTTATATCTTTGGCTGATTGGTTTGTGTTAAAGTTTAGCATTTCATAAACATGGTTATAACAACCATTATGTTATTTTTCCTCAGAACCATGAATTATTTAATTTTGAAGTTAATTTACATTTTGTGCAAGTTTTGTGCCTCAAAGGCAAAATTCTTTCACCATTTACATACGGATGTACACATTAGGAAATNATTAAGTGTGCAGTGTTTTACACTGCCTTATATCTTTGGCTGATTGGTTTGTGTTAAAGTTTAGCATTTCATAAACATGGTTATAACAACCATTATGTTATTTTTCCTCAGAACCATGAATTATTTAATTTTGAAGTTAATTTACATTTTGTGCAAGTTTTGTGCCTCAAAGGCAAAATTCTTTCACCATTTACATACGGATGTACACGTTAGGAAATGAAATACAGTGCTTCTACCTTTCAGGACACACGTCGTCCTTCAACATGTCACGTGAGGGACAGCAAAGTCTCACGACAGAAAGCTTATTACTGAATTCCTAAATTAAAGAAGTCCCACATCCACCTCCTTCATCTCTCTGAAACATCCTTGATCAGTTACCCCCAGTCCTTCCAACTCTCCTGGCTGGAAACGAGTATAACATTCAACTTGGTAGCAGAGCTGAATTTCTCTGGGAGCTGGGGAGGAAGAAAGCATTCTAAAAATACCTGAAGGCATCTTATCCTAAAGAATTTTAGCCCAGATCTTTTCTTCTATTGCAAGCTGCTATAGGGAATGGATGACCTAAGGGAGTCACAGATCTAGAGACTCTGTGAGTTGCTCCATCCTCAAAGATGGGAAATCAGATACTTCCTACACTTCCACGTTTAGGTGCTGGAATTTAGCTATCTCAAGTGTACCATATGGGTTAGCAGCTTCCTAAAAGAAGGTCTGCCTGACCAAGCAGAGCCTCCAGCTCTGCTCTGCTTCCTCATAGTCTCTTCACCAATCCCTTCTTAGAGCTTCAGAAGAAAAACGTGAAAGAGGAAACCTGTCTTAGCATTCCACACCTGTAAGAAATTTTTGTTTGATTTCTCACTACAAATAAAATCCTCATATAAAAAGAATAAGACAGTAAAGCTGGCCAGTTTTAAATACTGAATCAGTGTTAAATGGTACTGGTAGTAAATCTCAAATGCCACGATTCCTTACACGCTGCTGTCCCTAGGGCTAGAAAAGATCATTTGAAGAACTACACATTAGCACCTCAAAAGACAAGAAGAGATCTTACATGTATAAAATACAGACAAATGCTTATTTTGATGCTAGAGTGGACTGGAGCCATTTAAATTTGAGTTAACAAGAAGAATGTAGTCTAAAAATAAACCCATACTGCTATCTCAAGAATAAAAAGAAAGAGACTTGGAATAACTACCTGAGCACTTGAGTTCCCTGGAACACATAATTAATGCATAATTATCACTGAATACATTGATTTTGGTTTGAACTTAGTAACTTATCAGTGAACCTAAATTCCAACGATCTACATTCAAAAGGATTTTATTACATGCTCAATTCCCTTAGGATACCTAGAAGAACTGCAGCACAAGTGTATCTTAGCAAATCTCTCTCTTAACAGCCTCTATATTATAGCTGTTAATAAATCCATCTAGATTATTATCTTACTTCCTATATTCCCACCTGTTCCCACATGAGATCAAAAAGGTGAGTGACAGTGACAAACTGAAATCCTCTTCCCTGAACAGGTATTCATTCCTCCCTGATCCTCACAGGCATTCTTTGGGTTTTTTCCCCTCGCTCTGGTGTAAGTTTGAATCACAGGAGAAGCCAGAATCAAGCTTCGGATTCCTCTGTCCTGCCAATCTGTTCTTGCCAAATTCTATCCTCCCACAGCCAGAATATGTTTCATAGCCTAATTCAGATAATTTAACCATCCTCCTTCAAATATCCAAACCTCTCCTCATCTAAGTTGCGCTCCCTGACTATGTATTTATTAAAGTTTTTGTGTCACAATCAATAACAATGCCAAAGATTAAAAAAAAAAAAGATACATGGATCATGTAGGCTGGGATTTTTGAAGGAGGAAGATACTGAACTTCCATTGGATTCCATCGGGAACTGGGCTTCTATTTGTCTTACATGCCTCTGAATATCACGGGTCTAATATATCAGAGATATAGTGTGGGAAAGAGAGGAAAAAAAAGTTTTGAAAAGTGTAGGAGTAGTAGTTCTCTTCAAAAGAAGGGTGAGTAATTGTCAGTTGACTTAAACGCTCAGGCTTCAGGAAAACCAAACACCCCCTGACTTTCTTCACTTTAAGGCTCAGCGCATAGTCTCCTTAATTCCACTCCTTGCTTACAACAAAATACTAGGCTTTTTGGTACAAAAGTTAACAAAGCTTCAACTTATTGAACCTCAAATGTCAAAATTTGCATTATTTTCCTGCAGCTGTGTGTGCTATTCCAACTGGCTCACACTTGAATGTTACTAGAAAAGCCCATCAAAAAAGCAACCAATACATGCACTATTTTATTAAAAGCTGTTCAAAGTCTCACTTTTCTGTTGTAAAATTCTTCAGAGTAAAGTTGTGTGCATTTTTCCTTTCTCTGAAATATTTAATTTACACAAATAAATAATGCATTTGTAAGTATGTAAAGGACAGAACTTGCTTTTTCAAGTAAGTACATTAAACATTCAATATTTCTGACTTAAAATAAAAACCACCACACACTGTCTTTACACCTTTTATAACACATGCTAAGCAGCCAGAGGCTCTCTCTTAAAAACATTGCGTTTCATTTCTCTCTTCAGAAAGGTCCTGTATTTAGAACTGTTTAAATAGTATTTTTCTTCATCGGGTTTTTTATTTTATATGGGTCTAGAGGTAATATTTCTCCAATCTTATATCCTGAATATGGGATCAGGTACAACACCAGTGACCATTCCATATTTCAGTGTAAAAGCCATTTTAAAAGGCAAAATACCATAAAATCATTAGGAGATTGTAATTTTAGCATTGTGTTTTCTCAGTCTAAATTCACATCCTGTAGCAAAAAGGAAACATTGCGTTTCAATGTTTCAATTTCAATTCAACATCAGAATCTCAGGTTAATTCATCAATATTTTATAATTTTATCTGTCCATCTATGTTTTTGAATGTTATTCGCACTTTTCACTGAGCTGTAAAAATAGTGAACAATATAAATTCTATTTTTTATGTTCCCCTGAATAGTCAAACCTAAGCCATAATATCACTAAAATGCCCAAAGAAAAATGCACAGACCATTTTTAGAGAGACTGTTGAGCTACACACTTTTTTTTAACATAGACTACTTTTATAAAATGAAAACAAAATATGTTGTTCCTCCTTTCTATAAATACACTGGATTCTAAACTGATATGCGTACATAATCTGTCAGGCAGTAAGAGACAATTATATATATTGTTTATTGTTTACCTAATAAGACAGGCTAACTAATTTTGGAATAGTACTATTCATGATGGTCAGCAGACAGTAACAATAATACACATTTCACTCAAGTAAAAATCCTTGCAAATTTTGCCAAAATAAGAGACCAAATCTAGGAGTACTGCAGCTATGAAGTGCTTTCTAACTGACTGGCATGCACCATACCTGTGGTGAACACCCATAGGAGCAGGTATAAGCCGGAGACATCACAGCATACAGCTACTTTTTACAGCTCCAGCTAAAGAAAGTCTTTCAGTATATACCTAAATCAAATAAATTCTCAAACACCTTTCAAAACTGGGACCTCTGTCATCAACTGTATTGTCTGTAATGGCACATCCAATTCCAACTGTAAAATAGGACAAATAGATTAATACTGAAATACTACAGTAGTAGGCATGACATAAAAGCATAAATGTTTTAATATGTTAGCATTACCTGTGGCAGTGAATATTTTTATTCTAACCGATGAATTTCACTTTATGTTGAATTATATTGGCATCAACAAAAGGCATGAAATGGATGGGATGGACAGAAAACTGGTACGCTACCCCCAAAACTGTTTCTGAGAATAAGATGAGATTCTTTGGATGAGTTACTGGAGACTTTGTATGAGTCATGTTCCTGAAAAGCTAGTGGTATTAAATGAATACTAAATAGTACACTTTACCCTCCAAAATTACAATTCCACTCCAGCATTTGCCAATATATGATATGTAGTTATTGGAACATGTTGAAGATTAATGAGCACACTGAAATGTACCCACATCCCCCATTTCAGTGCCACTTGGAGTCAAAATTACGGCACTAACTCACAGGCTCTGCATCCCAGGAGCAAGTAAGCAGTGCCAAAGAATCCTTGTTAAGTTATAATGACAAGATTTCTGTTTTGCCAGCCACTTCAGGGGCAGATGCATGTGATCTCAAGATGCCAGCTCTTTAGTATTAGACGGAAAAAGAATGAGATCGTTAATTAAAACCAGTTAAATAAGGAAAAATTTCAAATATTTTCTATAAACTGCTCTCATTTTCCAGTGCACCATAGCTACAGCCTGCCCTACACAAGCCTACGTGGTTTTGTAATTACAGTTTTATAGAAAAAGGGGAAATACATTTCTAAGGAAATCTACTTTGACATACAAAAACCCGCCTAAAAGAGAGATATATCAGAGTAGGTGCAGCCCAGCATCAGAAGAAGTATGGTTTAGCTAGGTTTTAAAACTTAGTCTTGTTTTTGCCACATTACTTTCTTTATACAATTCTACGCAATTTTAAATAAATTCAGAATTATAAAGGCAATAACTTCCCTGCCCCATGCAGTAGTAGAAAGAAGGTTGACTGCACTAACTTCCATTTTCTTACAGACAATAAAACCCTTGAGACATTCTTATTAATGATCACAGACAAATGCAAAGAAAAAAATAAAATAAAGACTTGAGTAAAGTTTTAGAAAGAAGAGTGACTTAGCAGTTGTGGAATTCATCTGAGTATGACACAGGTTGCTGCAGACATAAAGCCGCTGCAAGTCCTTGCTTCAGGGTTCTGGAATATAAAATATTCATGGTGTATAATTTTGCATAACTTGTTTAGCTACTGAAGCATAATTTAGTTCCTTAGTTGGTGCACAAATACAAAGAAAAGAATGAAGGAAAGAACAAAATATTTTATACAACTAAAGGTTTTTTACTGTTCTGTTGTGTGTGGTGTATGACATCCACATGCACACAAACTAGTCTTCAGATATTAGAAATAAACAGATGTGTACAGCTATCAATACCAAAGCGTCTTTAATGTGTTAGGTTCTCATATTTTGTTCATTTGCTGAAGAGACCGACTTCCCCCCAGCCACATGCTGTACTCTCAGAAATACACCTGAGTTGGGCATAGCCAAGCTCCAGATTCAGAAAGCATCTTCTGCTGTATTCACCAGCTCCAGGCTACTTTGTACTTGTTCGAACGCTCTATATACAAATTAAAAACACAACTATAAAGAATCCAAGAAATGTTGTGGATAGGATATTCAAAGCTATTGGTATTTCAGCCTGATTTCCCTTCCACTGAGCTAAATCGGATCTGGAATGAACTCGACAACTTCAGAACACAAAGCCACACATTCTACCCTGGATTTGCCAAATCAAAACCAAATCCAGGGCTGCCCATGACAAATCCACATCCTTTTTATGAAATTCACTCTGCACCAAAGTCCCAGTGACTAGATTCTAAGAACAACACAAAGTAAGAACAAGTGCTCATTCCTTTTTAACCACTCTCGTATGTTTTCACACCTTTACTCTGTTGCAAAGCAAAAACAATTGCAAGATAGCATTGAAAGAAAGGGCCGAGACTTCAAGACCTCACACTTAAAAATACAACATACAAGAGACAGGGAAGGGGAAGAGTGGTAACAAGATAATGAGAGTGCTAACTGGAAAGCTCCATGATAATTTTTCTTCTACTGAATTTGTGTGTTATACGTACAGTCTTTCATCTGATTTTTTAAAATTTCATTATATGAAATTTTAACAGGAGAGCTCAATAAAAAGAGTAACATTTTCCATACATAAAGACAAAAAGATTACTGACAATATTGCTGTGAATCAAATTTTGTTAATTGCTCTTCCAACACATATGTGTGCAATCCCTTGGAAACACCAAACAAACATACACAGGTATCACAAGGAATTTTAAGATAAATATTCTGGGAATCACTTTTCCATTGTTTTTCCATACGTGTCGTTACAATATTCTTACAACATCTATAAACCATAATAGACTTTGTACTTTTAAATAATGGCTACATTCTTTCTACAGCTCTTTCTTCTCTTACTCCAAACACAGGGCTGGTGGCCCAAGCAAGAGCTTTTGGTAACTACACTACTAAATATGATGTGCAAATAAAACTATGAACATTAACACACATTGAATCTTAGGGAAGAAATCTCAAAAGTTAATAATAGAGTTCAGCTCTCCATTTCCCTCAAAAACTAGACCAAACTGAGTATTTAACTACATTTAGAACTTTTCAGATATCCTATCTTAGTTCTTACGAAACTCACATGGAGAAATACAGACAGACAGATGTATTGCTCTACTCTTTCACTTTAGCCACTGAAGCCACACATAGCCGCTCATTTCCTGACACAGTACAACAGAGCCCAACACTGGGGAATAAAAAACAACGAAAAGCATTATGAAACAGGCTACAAACACTTGATTTTCAAAGATACTTTCTTGAATTCTGATGACTTTTTATATGGGAAATTACTTCTGTATATTTATTTGCAATCTAAGTTTCCTCATGTAAAAAACACTAATTTGAGTCCATTATGCCAGCTTCAACAAAAGTAGTATGTCATCATCTGGAAGACCTGATAAGGAGAAAAAAACTACCTATAATTGAAAGATGTTGTGACCTTACTGGTACGTACAAAACTGCAAAACAGGAAGCCATCTGTTCAGTGCAACCACAAATGAGTTTTTGACCTAGGAGAAGGAACATAATCTTCTTGTGCAAAATTACTTTTCTATCATTTTTTAATTCACATAGAATTCAAGAAGTATGTAAAATAGATAGGGAGGGAAGAGAGAAAGAGAGCAAACACAACAGAAATTCCTGCAAACTGCAAATTTTCTTCAAAGTTCCTAACCAGCAGGTCAAACTCGACCGTTTCCAAGTTAACTGCCTGCCTTTGTATCTCAAGAAGCTCTGGGAGCAAGAATTACCTGGGCTTGGTCAATCAGCAGCTGCATATGTTTTGCCCGCATTTACCAACTGTTTGCGAAAGAACAGAGTGATAGTATGTAACATAAGAGTTATTTAAAGCCCTTTGGAAAATCAAGTCACTAATACTGAGCGTTTCTATACCTCAGGCTATATGAAGACAAGTTAAGTGCTGATTCTGAACTCTACCATTTTGTTTTATTTCACTATGATGGGCAGGCTGGGAGTTACCCAAGACAACAAACGTAGCCATAACCCTTCTTCATGGTAAACATATAATTTCCCCAGTGATCCAGTAAGCAATAACAAAAAGTTATATGTAGTACATACAGTGTTTATATTCCCCTGGGTTTAATATGGCTCACAGTAAAATTGATTTTCTGGAATCTTGCAGTAAACCTCATCAAAGTAAATGAAACCCACGCTGGCTTTTTATAAAGTGATTGGATTCAGGGTGATAAATTAACCCTCGCCATCAGAGAGACTCCCAATAATGCACTTGCTCGATTAAACTCCTCCATTCTCTGCTTAGATTTTAATTTTTCTATAGAACTTATTTAACTCTCTCAAAGCTTCCAACTTAATACTCGCAGAAGGGATAGCAACTGAAAACTACACTTTTTCTTCTCAGACTAAACAGATCAACCAGATTTATATTTGCTGAACACTTGCTTGACACTATTCTCTGACCTGTATAAAAAAAACACTGGTAGCTATTCATATCCTGTGGGAATGAGGAGGAGGAAAAAAAAAAGACTTTCTGCTTACTAAGAGTTCCTAGTCAAACACCAGGAACTGAGGAGGATTTAATAATTTCTAAGCTTTTGTACACAGGTGAAATCATCATTTGTAAGAGAGGCTAGAGAGAAATCCAATGGATAGCCTGCGATAGCAATACCCTACAGCAGCCTGGCTCACAACAGGCTTTCCTACATTATCCATTCCCAACAGATGACTCTCACCTGAAATGACCACCTAGACCTGCCAAGGTAGATTATTCCTAATTCTTTGCCAGTCTTTGGACACTCCAGTTTTTCCACTGGTCAGCTCCCATTTCAGCAGGAAGCAAAAAGTGTAAGAAAACCCCAAAAAATTCAAAGTGACCTTCCCTAACATTCCTCAACAGCCTCTAGTGACTTTCTCAAAGCAAAAGTGTATGATGTCTATTCACAGCTACCGTGCAATACGTACGAAAACTATTTTTGTTGCCATATTTATTCCTAGTTAAATGAAAAAATTATTCATTTAACCAGGAGTAAAACCTCGGAGATTTTTTTTCTCATTTCCCAGCCTGTCTAGGGAAAACAGGCTGCAGTAAACAATCATGCCCTATTTTATTCCTATTTAAATGAATTATCATAATAATAATTACTAGCAAAAACATCTGGTTTCTGCTCAGCACAGACGGCAAATTCTTTGACACATTGCTTGCATTTCCCCTTCTTCTTAGTCTCCAGGCTGAGGGTCTCAGGCTTTTTTTAGACCGCTATACATGCCAACTTCACAGCATGCCTGATGGTACAGATTTATGGAGAGACTGCTGATGACCATAAAATGTTTCCTCTGTTTTTTCTGCCTCCGGAAAATTATGCCTTTGTAATAATATCTTCTTTTTAGGGCATTTCCCTGTTTTTTATACAGATGACATTTACATGTAAACAAGTTCTTGCTGTTTTTCTTCACTGCTAAACAACAGCCAGGAAAAGTAATATTCCATTTGACACAGTATTGGCCTGTTTTTGTAGAATGATCCTAATGCCACTATTTAAGGTTTGGAATTAGAAAATGGGGCTATCCAAGAGAAGCAATTTAACTTCCAATTTAATTAATATTTCCACTGTAACAGAAGATTGTTATTTTGCAGAAAAGAGAAAGAAGAATTACGAATCAGTTCACGTGAGACTTTGAACAGTATTGATACTTAAGCACACTAACAGTATCATCGTTTGCATTTCCATAATGCCTTTTATCAGAGGATCTGCATTAGTGGCTGCTTGAGTTGCTCTACCTCCATTAACAACACTGGAACGGAAGGGAGGGCTCAAACTCAGCAGCAGCCACGGACCAAGCAGCCCAGAAGTATGAAATAGTTGGGGGCAGGGAGGGGACTACATGAAGTGAAACACTGCCTGCTGTCATGATATCTGCACATTTCTGCTGAAGGTACAAGGAGATGTAAGGTCCCCAAGAGTTGCACTGGGTTTTGGGGGGTGGTATGTATGAAGAAGCCTAGTCAGGGTCCAGGAAAGGTTAAGAAACCATAACACAAGAAAGAGCTTACCATATCACTTTAGAGCCATGAGGTTTAAAACACAAGTCTCGTAATTTCGGGGAGCGATTCAGCATCTCTGGCCACTCATGCTATGCAAAACTTTTCAAAGGAAGGAAGAAACTCTTGTGGGGAGACAGGCAGTTACTTTCACCGTGCAGCTGCATCCCAGTTTGTTATGCACCAACCCTGCATGCAGCAGAGACTTTCCCAAAAGAGTCTGCCTGGCAGACTCCAGCATTTCACCTTCATTTAACTGGCCACGTTTCTCACCTTTCATCCTCTTGAACCCCTTGGCCTGGGGAGGTGTCCTTTCCCCAGCAGAGCAGGCAGGAAGGGTCCCTACTGTCCACCCACGGCCCCTGCTGTGCATGCAGCAATGGGGAGGGCACACAGATGACTTTGCCCCGGTGTGTTAAAAGGCCCTCACTCTTGCTCACAGCTCTCTCAGGGCTGCTCTGCTCCAAATACTACGTCTGTATTGGCGGACAGCATGTTGTAACTGTAAAGCAGCCCTGAGCTCCCTCAGTACTACAAGGGTATGTCAGGTCACCCCAACCTCACTTCCTTGCCAGAGTGACTTCTATGCCAGAAGTACAAAGGAGATTTGCCAGAGCTTGGCTTGCAAACAACTTATTAATATCAAGCAGTTTTGGATCCCCAAGTGTTTGAAAAAGTAAATAAATATTAGTCTCATTTCATAAACGGAAACCAGAAGCACTGAGACATTCTGTAACACATAAGGAGCCAGGAAGAGGTCAGGGATCTGGACTTCGCTGTCTCACCACTCCTGCAACGGCTCCATTTACATCTTGCAAAGAAGCTACGTTAATACAAGCCATTGGTCTGCTGGCTTATTCTTGCTGAGCTCGGTGATGTAAATATTTGGTTTGGGTTCCCAGCGATTTGAGCTAGAAGAAAACCTGCCCCGCAGTCTGTGTGGTGTCACTCCCAGGATATGGCTTAGCTCTACATCCAGTGATATAATCAGTATCACTGGTTTATGTTCCTGTTTGAATCACAAACGGATCACCTTTCTTTCATCTAAATTTATCTCGACTGCCCATGATATGTAAGATTTCGAAGTTAATCATTATAAGCTCAAGTTCATAAAATCACTCTTACATGAAAGAAGCAATTAAAATCAAACATGTATTCACTTAATAATAAAAGGCCTATACTAACACAAGGGTCAATATATTTAAATGTTTTCAGCAAATGACTATAAATCTTACTACAACATTTTACATTCTTTATGTCTTCTTTATAATCTCTTTGTGAACTTTCAAGGTTATTTACTTGCCACTTTTTCAAATTTTGTACTGTTGAAAAGTTATCTTCAACTTGCCATTAAACACTTAAGTAACAAACCACCCTATACCCCTCCAAATAAAACATATTGTCAGAATTCTACCATGTCAGAACTCTTATGCATTATTTCTAGCACTAGGTGGAACAGAATATATTTACAGCTTGCAATATGTGATCAATAAATTCTTGTGACATCGTATTTTGTAAGAATCTTTACCTAGAGAATAACCTAGGTTCCTGAGTACTCCTGCATCAGCTGATCAGTATCTAACTGAAGTTTTGCATTAATAGAAAGAATACAACAAAAATTTTCCATAAAAGATTATGCTAAGCATATGAAAACTTTAATTTTTTGAGCTATGATTAATTTGGTTATATTCTGGTTTAAGACCCTAATCTTCAAGCCATACTAATATAAATAATCTCATGGATTCAACTGCTTATGCAAGTGAAGGCTGCGGTATGAAATTATCTGTTCTAAGAAGAAACAAAAAACAAATGGAAATAGAGCCTTCATGATTCTATAAGATGAATTAATCAGAACAAAACAGAATTTTCAGAGTGAAACAACTTAGGACTCATACTTACCAACACCTACCTCAGACTGCTTTCCTTTTCCAAAGAAAATGAAAAAACCCCTCTATTTTTAATTGCTGTTATGGAACATACACATTTTACTAGGTTGTCTTTCACACAGACACAGCAGAGTTCTCTGTTGAGTGGTCTGATTTTTATACCTTCATGTAAGCATTTCATAGTTACAATTTCAGTGGCACTGACTTTAAAACAAAAATAGTAATTTTATAGCATTCCCAGACACTTCAAAAATCCATTTCAGTGACTGAGTTTTGGGGCCAAAACCTGTGTTTAGGCATATATGCCAACAACTCATTTAACATCAGGTACATCTGAGGGTGTATTCATCAGCGCTTAGATCTGGCATCCTGGTCCATTCACCATCCCACATTACTGCATGTAAAAACAAGTGCTTCTTCACAGCAGTCTTCTCACTTCATAGTACAGTAATTTCTACATAAAATCTTCATAGAGATTGACAGGGAGGAGATAGAAGGAAATCAGGGAAGGCAACTGCTCTACTGTGAGGTGCCCTCAGAATCCATGTGACAAAAGCAAAACCAATCAAATAAAAAGTCCTTCTAGATGTAGACAGTGGTACGCACACGCTAAGGTTACAGCAACTTCAGCTGCATTTCTCTTACACTCTTGCACTCCTTTAGAAAGGATTGCAGGGACTGCTATGGTAAAAACTAGGAGCCTTGTGAATCACAGCTCCTGTGAGAGCTGGAATCAGCTGCAGGATCAGTGCGGTATGGCAGCAAACATTTCACCTCTACAAAGCACACAACAGAAGTGTGATACTACAGAACTTGCAAAGACCTTCACTTTCTTGTTCCAATTACATGATAAAGTTAGATTCAAATGGTAGACATAAATATATGTAATAATAACAGATGTTACTTTCACATAAAATCATCAATAAAAACATGAAAGACAGAGGCCAAAGATGAGCCAAGCCCAGCTGACCCAAAAAAAGATTACTCTGATTCTAACTGGTTGTATGTAAATAACAATTGTTAAACCTCCACATTTTCTAATATTGCACTTCTGTACACAAAGCACTTTCTTCCACACTGGCACCACCAGAACACTCAGCATTGCTCAAAATCAAGCTGCTTCTATTTATATGCCTAAGCATTGAGTTAGAAGCCTATTTTAAGCATCTCAGTCTGAAAAGGTTTCCACTTTTTCCATGATAAAGGAGTGTGAGCAGCATTAATACGCTGTCAAAATGTATGGCTTGAGTAGGCACGTGAGACCCAGTAAAACTCTATCCAGATGCCCACTCACCCTCTCTCTATCTTCCCCTCTATCAAAAGTTTCTCTGATTTCTAGATTCATGTGAAGCATTAAACATTTTCTGTAAGACAGCCCAGAATGGCAAGGTCAGGAGGCTGGCGGTGCAGGGACTGCCTCCTTCTTACGCACAATGGCGAGCCACGGTGAGCTTGGGGGTGCAGCGTGGTGGTTTCGCTGTCTCTATAGACAGACATGGGCTGCCCCTTCCTGCAAAGCTCAGGCTTCCCAGATGCACAACAAGGAAAGAATCAGACTGCTCTGTGAGGTGCTGGGCTATGCAGGAAAGGGTGCTTCTTTCAGGTGCAATGACTGGAGGTAGTTAAGGTGATAGTCACGAGGGCCAATAGCAAGTAGATGCTTTAAAAAGCCTTGGCCAGAGTACATCCAGTGAGGGAATCAAATGCAACGTTTGGGGAAGAGTTATGAAAGGGGAAAATCAAGCGTATACACTGTTAAATGTAGGATAGCTTGGAATAATTAGAGATAGTAATACACAAATGTGGGGTAGGTCAGTTAACGGAAAGGCAGTGTGGGTGAAGTGGAATAGGGGTTGGTTAAGATGGCACAGCTAACTGGCTTAAAGCAATGGACTTCTAAGTGGACTGTAAGAGAGTAAGGTTTCTCAAACTAGAAAAAAATGTAGGTTTAAGGTGACCTCAGCTTCACTGGGAGGGTGGAGGGAACATCTTTTCAAAAACAAATAATAGTAACATACTCAGGAGGGGAAGAGTTGCTTCAGTGAAAAAAAGACTGTCTCCTGTCCTCAGACAGGGGTGAGAGAGACAACCTGCCTGCTGGAGGGCCTTTGGTTTGCACGTCAAAGAAAAAGGCAGCTCTGGGAATGCAGAACGAGCCCAGGGATGCAATGCAGCGTCATCACTCTCTGGCAGGAGGAATGATACCCATCTGGCAGCAATGCTGCTGGCAAATCCAAACAGTAAAATTCAGAACTCATTTGTTACCAAATTCACAGCAGCACTCCCAAGCACTGGTGACTGCAACATGGGGCTGGTTCTTACCTACAGAGCAAGTGGCTAGTAGAAACATTAATCACACTGAAGAGTATCTGTATTCATTAGAACCTTATATTATCAGTAGGTAACATTCATAGGCTCTAAAGGGCCCCCTTCTGATGTAATTAAGCGTGGAATAAGGTTTTTACTGATGATATAAAAGTACGGCTTTTTGTTCAGAGCAGGGCTCCATCTTGGGATGCTCCCATCCTTTCAACGAGAGTTGGTGGTATAAAGTGACAAGAAAATTGATTTAAGTATCTTGCCAGCACAGGTCTATGTGAACCGGGAAAACGGTCAAAAAATTCAAAGATTGAATCTGCTGAATTAGTTTTCAAAATTAGTTGTAAGGCTAATTCTAAAAACAACTCACCAGTTATTTAGACAGAAGTCTGACTGATTACTTTATCTCCTAGGGAAGGCATCTGTACTTGAAACATGTGACATACTAACTTTGAATTAGAAAATATCTTTAAATAGATAAATAAAACGCAAATCTCCTTCTTCCTGCAATTGGCCTGACAGAGATCCCAGCAACTTCTCTCAAATGCCCGCAGCAGGGAAGATACAAACTCTTCCTATTTGGCATTCACTGTCCCAACTCATCACCCAACAAATCCTTCCTTTAGACCTGAATTTCTGGTTATCTTGGCAAGAAACTTTATCTTGCCCACGCCTCATTTCCTCCAACACTAATCTTCTACTTCATTGCTTTCTCCTCCTCTGTTTTTCCTCTTTACCCCTTATTCCTGTGCCTCCAGAGGGTACCTACTCCTCCACTCATCTAGACTCTTCTGCCTCCTACTTATACAAATTTTCCCACAATGACTTTCCCAGATCCATGCAGTGGTTTGACCCCGGCTGGATGCCAGGTGCCCACCAAAGCCACTCTATCGCTCCCCTCCTCAGCTGCACAGAGGAGAGAAAATACAACAAAACACCCGTGGGTTGAGGTAAGAACAGGGAGGGATCACTCACCCATTACCATCACTGGCAAAACAGGCTCGACTTCGGGAAATTAGTTTAATTTACTACCAATCAAATCAGAGTAGGGTAATGAGAAATAAAACCAAATCTTAAGACACTTTTCCCCCACCCCTCCCTTCTTTCCAGGCTTAACTTTACTCCTGATCTTCTCTATTTCCTCCCTCCGAGCGGCACAGGGGGACGGGGAATGGGGGTCGCGGTCAGTTCATCACACGTTTTTCTCTGCCACTCCTTCCTCCTTAGGGGGAGAATGTCTTGCTCTCTTCCCCTGCTCCCACGGCAGACAGTTCTCCACCAACTGCTCCAGCATGGATCCCTCCCATGGGATGCAGTCGTCAGGAACAGACTGCTCCAGCGTGGGTCCCCCACAGGGTCACAAGCCCTGCCAGCAAACCTGCTCCAGCCTGGGCTCCTCTCTCCACGGGGCCACAGCTCCTGCCAGGAGCCTGCTTCAGCCTGGGCTCTCCATAGGGTCACAGCCTCCTTCTGACATCCACCTGCTCCAGCGTGGGGTCCTCCATGGGCAGGTGGAGATCTGCTCTACTGTGGGCTGCACGGGGACAGCCTGCCTCACCATGGCCTACACGACAGGCTGCAGGGGAATCTCTGCTCCGGCGCCTGGAGCACCTCTTCCCCCTCTTTCGTCACTGACCCTGGTGCCTGCAGACTCGTTTCTCTCATTCTCACTCCTCTCTCCTGGCTGCAGTCGCACAGCAACTTTTTCCCCTTCTTAAATACGTTATCCCAGAGGCGCTGTCACCATCACTGATGAGCTCAGCCTTGGCCAGCAGCGGGTCTGTCTTGGAGCTGGCTGGCATTAGCTGTGTTGGAACAGGCGAAGCTTCTAGCAGCATCTCACAGAGGAGCTCCTCACCCAAACCTTGCCATGCAAACCCAATATAACCCCTCAAATTATCCTACCCCTCACTGTCCTTTTTAACTCAGCTGTCTGTCCTGGCCTACAGTTCCCCAGCTGCTCTGCCCCTCTAAACCTGCCTCATTCCCAAATATACAAATCAAATGTCTACATCCTCCTCTTTCCCTATGTATTTTCTTGTTGTCAGAGTAAGTCTCCATCTCCTGACGCTTTGTGGAAGCTCTTTAGCAGGAGAGTAGCAAAGATCCAGATGAGGGTCAAATAAATGGCTGTGACCCCTTTCCTAAATGCAAAAGGAAATACCCAAAGGCTCAAAGGAAACCATGCCCAGCTTGATACAGCACAGCCTAGCAAAATATTAAGAGGAAATTGTAGATGTCCTGAACAGAAAACATTTCCATACTGCTCTTGATTACGTCTAGCACAGAAAGAGGGTAACAATAAACAATATCTCACACCATGAGATTCATTATAACGTCAAAAGAGTTGGCATTTCTGGGACAATGGATGTATTAGTGTGACACATCTTGCTACACAAAAAAGGAGGTGGATTTCCAGTGTTTAAATGCAGGAGGTCTTCTGCATTTTTAATAAACTGAACAATACAGAGGTCATGTTGTTTTTTTCCTTTTCACTGCAGGATTATAAACTTGAGTCTCTAAGGATGAGAACATCTCCTGGAAAGTACTAAGTCCCTTATCTGTTATCTCGAGAAGTGATATAAACTGCCATTGAATTCATCTCCATCTGCTAGAACATGCTCAGGACATCACAGGATCAGACCTACATAAAAATAAACACATACAAATACTGCATCTACCTGAATCTCCTGACTCGCTTTATCAAATTCACAGTCATATGGTTCTAGATGAAGAAGCGGAGATACCAGTTTTCTTATTAATTTTTCTATTTCAGAAAACATGGAAGACTGAAGATTGTAACTTACCTGAAGATAGGGGATGGGAGGAGGGAGAGAGTAGAAGGATAACGTACCAAACCAATGAAATGGTGTCACTTTTCTATTTTTTTGCCAATTGTTGCTAAAATGACAGTGAGGTTTATGAAATGTATAATTCAAAGCAAATTTGCCTAGATAACCAAGTTAAAGATGCTTTATCTTTCCTAGCAAACATTATGCAGCAATGAGCAAAACCCAAAGTACATAATACAAACTGAAAATGCAAGAAAAAAATTTTTCTTTTCCCCTAAGCCAACAAATTTTCTGATGCCAAATCAAGTTCTTGGCTTTCTTTCAGATCTTCACAGCTAATCAATAGTTTAGTCATACGATGAAAAATGATGTATCCATAGTTTTCACAATTGACATTTGCTAACTGTCTCCAAGGTCGCATTGATTGCCAGTCATTCAGTTTACCCAACTCCTGTTTTGAGCCAAATAATATGATCTTTGTTTCATTAATATTTAATAGTAATTTAGATTGTGCCAGATGATCTTAAAGCTCATTTAAATCAGCTTGAAGATAATATTAAGCTTTCTTCTAGTATAATCTATTACCATAAATGATTGTGTCATCTGCATATAAATGGTGAGCTGAATATGATAATGAAGTGCAAAGATTATCAATATAGAATGACAAATGCATTTGACTTATAATAAATCCTTCAGGGATCCATTTATTCTGTTTTCAGTGGTAAAAGATGCATTGTTTCACTTCAAGTACTCTACAGAAAACATAAAGGATTTGGATCGTGAGATATAATATTTATCTTGTGTGAAAAAAGAAAATAAAAATTCCAAATTGTAGAAGTCTCTGTTTTCGAGTGTGGCAATTACAGATCATACAGATCTGTAGGGATTATATTTTTTGTACAACAGGCCTTGATAAATTATTAGGGCTTTTTAAAGAGTGATTACACTGAAGAATGTGTTTTTATTTAGACTAGGTTTAGTTTATGTTTGGTTTTCACTAGCTGGTCATTTAAATTAGTTCATTTCAATTATTGCTAAATGCCATGCCCATTGAAGAAAAGTACCTGAATGCAGTTAACAGTGTGACACCCAAAGCCATTTCCTCTATAAAAACGACAGCTGGCTGGGCTGCAGGGAAACCCTGCTTGGCAAGAAGGCTACATTTAAAAGAATTAAATTGTCAAATTCTCTAGACTCTTGGGGTTAATTAAAATCAGTGGACAATTTCAGGGACAAAAGAAACAATTACAGAAGTGAGAAATACTAATAAATACATTATAAGTGGTTAAAACCAGCTGAAAAGAAAATAAGCACATTTACTGGCAGATATTGTCTAAGGAAATTATATAAAATAGCCATGACACAGCACTGTGGAAAACATGGTGAGGTGACAGAGATTAGTGGAACTCAGCAGTTGCTGAGAATTAGGAGAACAGATATGTGAGATCTGTGAGGCCTCTCTTCTGCTTTCCATACAAAATCTTCCTGCTCAAAATTTCAAGTGTTTTGGTATCATAGAGAACTTAAACTAATCATTTAACTTCAATGCAAGTACATATGGAAAAAAGATCCAGGATTATTTTGGCCTCCTAAGATCTCAGTTAAGAAGTTCTCAGCATTTGGTCTGGGATTCATCTGTTCCAATAACCAATCACAAATAAATCTGGACTAGAAAGTGGAAAGGGTTTCATTTATTCAAGAATGAAATTCTGGAAAAGTCTTCTAAATGTAGCCATGGGAGCAAGAAGTGTAGGAAGCAAAACGTACTTACAGAAAGGATTGTAAATTAAATTAAGAGAACTCCTAAACCCAGGAAATTAATTCTGTGATGCGATTCCTAGGGAATCAAGTCCTCAAGCATATGCAAAGAGTTTTGAGAGCCAACTGGATTGCTGAGTGCCTGCACTGTACTTGTATTAACTTCATGGCTCAAGACTCTAACTTGTGTGGACCAGAAAGGAATTTTCTTTTCCTTCCTTAGTCTATCATTTGGCTTTTGGAAACAGGATGACACAAAAAACAGGATGTAAACAGAGTACAGCTGTGTTCCTGCTGACGTAAAATTCTCGGATGAATGGTGTCCTGCTCATACGCAAAGGATTAAGCCGTTTATCAGATTTAGGATCAGGAGGACATCTGTCCTCCAAGTCAGATTAGCAGGGATCAGAGGGGTTTTATTTGCCCCAATAGTAATTTAGGGCATGATCAGCTTCTTGGGATCACAGAGGAGTTAATTTTATAAATATTTTGCTAGCACACAGACCTGGAAGACTAGTAATGTCCTCCATTCTCCTGCTTTCTGCATCTGACACATTATGGGTACAGCTTTTAGACTTGTACTATGATCTTAAATTTCTCTTAAGTGTTGAGAATTATGATGTCTGGTGACAGAGGATGATCTACAGATTCTTCTGAACTAGTATCTGCTGTATGGTTGTCTACCAGAGCAAGAAAGAGAGGATTCAGTTACCCAGATGCTGCCTGCTGGTCCTACATTCCTACTCATCTATGCATATGTGCATCAGGTGCAGTGTGCTCATATACACTCTTTGTTATGCCAGGCAACATGGCATATGATAGGCTTCTAAAACAGCAGGTCCCAACTGTGATCTTGTAAGAGTTGGTCCGAAGAACAGTATTGTCTCAACATCGCTATCAGAGACTTGGATTGATACCAAGACATAAACACCGTGAGAGAGAGAACTGCATGGTACAAGGAATATTATGCCACTCTTGGTCCAAAGAATAGAAAGAACTGCATGGTTTGAGGAGTACTATGCCGCCCTGTGTTACCTGGGACACGAAGGAATGGACTGTGACAAGGCCGCATAGCTACCATCAAGAAGATGGATCACAACTGCTGTACAAAAACACACCTCCTGGTCCAAAGCTACCCGCCTTTAAGGCAAACCATGCCTCGGACACTCCTCCTTGGGTCTTTGCATGGAAATCTCGCTCGAGAAAGGTGGAGATTGGCAACAATCCATGGGACAGAGGAGGAGCAAGGTGTATCGCTGAGGTTAAAAGATGGCTTCTTAGCAACTGAACTTTGAAGATCTTCCCCACCAAGAATCACGACGATCGGAAGGACCGGTGGGATGCTGCCTGGACCTGGGACCATAGGGACGCCTTGGACCCATGGTGGTAGCTATAATTCTCTTTCCTGTCTTAATTCTACCTTTTCTTCCCTACCTATCGCTCTTTCTGTCTATCGCATGCCACTTTACAGGCAAAACAATAAAGGTGCACTGTTTGATTGATGTATAACCCCTTGGCGTGATCACCTCGACTTTTTGCACTTTGAGATCGCAGCAAACGAACGATCACGCCTCCACAGAGTGAACTGTGACAGATCTGTAAGGCCATATCATGTGCTCTGCAGCTGATTCACAAAATCTATAGAACAATAACATTTACCAGTTTGTCAGTTCTATGTGGTTACACTCGCGTTCATAAGAATGAGGGCTGACAGTGGTCCATAGGTTCAAAGTTTGGGAAGCACTAGTACTCATAGTTTCTACCTTGGTATGTCAAAGATATCCTGCTATGAAGGAGTAATTGCACGTGCACTCTGAAGATGTGCACTTGTACAGCTTCAGCCTTCACCCTTCAGTATCCCTGGCATGCTGGGACACCTTTATTAACATGCCCTGTATCTCACAGCTCAGGTAAGTGGTATAGGTATTTCAGCCCTTAGCCCAGTGGCTTTGCTCCAAAATCAAATCACTGTATTCCTTCCATATGCTCTGTACTCTATCTACCAACTCATTCCTCTGTGTCTGAAACTTGCTGCTTCTGGTGACAAATAAATTCTTAAACACAAGGCCAAGAACCAAAGGATTCACTGTCAAGAAATTAATTACACTATTCAGTAGTTATTAAGTTCCCAAGTATACTAATCTTAAATAAGAGCTCAGCAGAGTGGGTTAGCATGCCATAAGCACACTTGATGTCAGTGTCACACATGCACGCGCACGGAGTAGTATTCTTGTAGATGGCAAATTTCATCCCCGCAATTGCTAAATACTCCTAATTCCTTTGTAGGATCGCAAATGAATTTGAAGAGATCCTGGATGTGTTCTCATCTTTGTGTTTGTCTATTTCCGAGATCTCAAAACACTTCTGTGGATTGATAATGATTCCCCTGCTATAGGTGATGTGAAAGACAGCTGTAAACCTCTCCTAAGTACTTAGCCAAAGCTGTGTTGTACAATTGCCAGAGCTGAGAGCACACCATGGTACAAGGTATTTGAGAACCACTTGTATTAAACCACATTGCTCTGCAGAGTTTCTCAGCAGTGTTGTTATCTATAGGTGAGCTGTTGCAACCCCTTACGCTCTTGGTTTATGCCTGTTGTTTTTAACACGTACAGCACTCATATCAGCTAAGTGCAGAGATGTGCGATGTAAGGGAAGTAATAGCAAGCCACCTTATGAATCAGACCCTACAGGAAAACTTCCCACGCGTACACCCCATGAATTATAAGACTATTTACATGTCAACAGTATTGTATATTAGATATAATAGCATGAGCAGAGACAGGTTTTCCTTTTCGCAGAGGAGAAAAAAGAAATGGTACACAATCCAATATAGAGAGATGGGGTTTGAGTCTATATTACATTTTCTGCACCAACCATTTTTCATGAAAAATTTGAATGCAGCTCAACTTCAACTGGAGTGCAAAGCAGTGTGAAAACTATGAATCATTATGGTATTTTTAAAATGTAGAGATATGTATTCTTTGACTTAGATTTAGCATTAGTGATTGATTTTTAGTCTTTTTAGCATTTAAAGTTGTAGCATTTTGCTTAATTCAAGTTCTTCCCTTAAGAATCAGCTAGGGCATTGATGATAACTTTGAGAAAAGTCACCAGAACCAAAAATGACAATTTGTTTAAGCTCACCATGTAAAAGATTTTGATGGTATAAACTGCAGAAAGGTCAAACTTTGAATTAGTAAATTTATCTTCCAAATAAAAAAAAATTCTTACTCCTGAAATTATAATACCAGCTCTTAAAAGGGAAAAGACAACCAAGTGAGATTTTCTTTTCTGTTTCAAGTTCCAATTCAGAACCTGGGTATATATTAAAATTGTTGTCATCTCGGGGGTATCTGGTGTCTCCCTTGTATCAGTTCTGTAAATCTCACTTCAAACTCACCACAGTCCTTCGCACTAAATGACAGGATGTACAGGAAACAAAAAACTATCTGGGTCCTGAAAGGCCACACTACTACTGTTACACTCAGAAGGCATGTCTCTGCCGTACAGTTAATCCAGGCTCTCATTCAAGCACCTGTAATCCACAAGATAACCCACTGACCTGAGTTACAAGCAATTTCTAAGCCCAGATTGGCTTTTATAGGTTAGACCTTAGTGGCAGCTATAACTGACTCAAAGAGGAACAACATACAATGAAAACAAAACGGGAGCTGGAGAGGGTGAGGAGGGGACAATTTGGTGTCCTTGGTCTTCCTCCCCTAGTCTTCTGCAATACTTAAGGGATGAGGAGATGAACAAATGTACTTTCTTCCTGCATATGAGACAGATTTCTATTAGATAGCTTAGAAGAGAAGAGCAACTTCTTCTAACTGCCATCACCATCACATCCAAGTGCAAATATCGAGAAGGATGATCTTAGTAGTTGTGTTTTCTGTTGCTCAGAAACCTATGACAAAGAAATCAAGGTCAGAGAAAATAGGATTTCACTAATCAAGATGAGCAAAGAGAAGGGTTTGAACAAAAGTTGCAGCTCTCTGGACAGCATGAAAAAGCCTGATTCTCGTGGTAGTGAGCTGGAGACACATTAAGATTTAGAACCAGTCTATATGGCAAGGACAGGAAAGAGGAATAGCTGAAGGCAACATGCAGGCTACAAAAGCTTCAGTGACAAAAGGTTAGGGAGACTGGGACAGTCTGGTAAACTGCCCATCAAGGTACAGCTTCTATTTGTTGCTCTGAATATATCTGGTACTTTGATGGTCAGCAAGCCAGTGTGGATTAGAACTACTTTGTGGTGGAAAAGTTGACCATAGTGGAGAGGGCGAAGCTGGGCCATCAGTTGAAACAGCCTTGCTGCAGGTGATGACCATCTTTAGTCACTGGCCTCTAATCATCACCTGCCAGCACTGTTCCTCAAGAGTTCGAACACACAAAATTTCAGAAAAATAAGCTGATGTAAATTGGTTGACAAGAAAGCCTGTATGACAAAGGGCCTGACACCTTCATGGGTAACAAGCTCAGCAAAGAGATGGAGGCAGGACATTCTGGCCTCTCTGGAAACACCAGGCAGAACTCAGAAGACCTTTAAGAATGGGAAGGATTTCAAGGAAGGAAATTTTGTTCAGGTGAGTTTATTACTTCTATATCAGCAATTCTCACATACTCTGAGTGACACAGATGTATTTATCTTGCACCTAACTGAGTGGAGCTGAATAGAAAGCAGACAGTCACCAGTGCCCCTTTCCCTCCCATTCCCAGAAGAGAGTGCTTGCGGAGGTGAAACTAGAGAAGGTGCTTGGTTGCTGCCAAAGCTCACTTTTAGTTTAGAAGCAACGAGGTTCAGCTGGGGCTGGGCCTAATGCAGCTAAGAAAGAAAAAGGGACAAAGAACTGCGGGGAAAGCACCTACAAATTTTCAATTAACTAACCTACTCTCACTGCTACAAAACCAAGGTTTTATCTTGGAAAATAATGACATGAAAGCAAAGCTGTAAGTGGCTGCTAAATGAAATGCAGATAATATCATTGCAAGTAGGCAAAATGTGTTCTTGTATCTCCATTAACTTGCTCTATTCCAAAATGCCTACAACAGGTGGCAGAGTCTGGATGCAATGTATTTTGTACCTTGCAACAGCTGTGAAACGGGTACACAATGAAATGTTAAAGAGACATTACTTGTCGCAACTGTCTCACATGACCAAGAGCAGTTCCAGAATTCGAAATATTTCCTTGTTCTGAAGTTAAATTGGGCCACTGTGATATTCATTCTGCAATTTAATACTCAAAGGCTTTGAGAGACAAACATATAGATAGATAGAAAGAAATGGGATTAGAAACGTGCAACATTTTTCACATTTTGATAGGTTTTACATTGTATTAGCACAAGACCAGGTAAAGTCACTTTTTAATAATTGTATTACAGACTTCGTGGGCCAGTTTGTCGGCTAGTGCAAGCTGGTGTAGTTCTGTCGACTTTAGCTATGATGACTTACATTAGTTGACAATCTTTCTATGTACACATCCTATGTAGTTCTGTATTTACAGCTTCATCCAAATCAAATTATAATCTCTGAATTGTAAATCTAGCTAAAACGTCTGTTACCTGACTTCCAAAGTAGAAGCCAAAGCAGCTAACACCAGGTTAGAGCATGTAAAACTACAGCTTTTTCTGAATCATCAGGGGAAACCAAAGGGATAAAGTGGTTGAGTGAATGAATTATATAACCAGCAAGCTTCATTTAGAATTCTTCATAGAAACACCCCTTTTTATGCAACTTGACTATAATATATACTTTTTCTCAGATTAATACTGAAGGCTACCCGCAGAAATGCACCAGTTTCTTATAGTCATTAGGAAACAATGCAACATACATGATTTGTTAGAGAACATCATAAATACACATTACAGTAACTTCCTTCATCTATATAAAGCTCTTTCAAATGCAAGAATCCAGGAACAGAAGGGTTTTATGAGCTTTTTTTTTTTTTAAATAAGTGTTCTAAAGCTGTTTTTCGTTATTGGCAATGAAATTGTAATAATTAATACATACTTTCAAGAATATGAAGTTAATTTTAAATATGGAACTACTTGTATATATAACATGGTTTATCTGCCTTCTAAATTCCAAATAAGTCTGGGCAATAGTCCTAGTACCCATTAATGTTAACTATAATAACTGTTTTCAGAGATCAAACATCCTACCAACTTGGTGAATGTTATATATTTATTATATTGTGTATATATAAGATGCATCATAGAGTGTTCTGAGCATAAAAGATCAATGGATGCCTCTATTTTAAACATAATTTTGAAGGTGATTATAATTCATATCTTAATTAAATCCATCTTAAGTCAGATATGCCTATTCACTGCCCAGAAATCAATCTCTCTAAAAAAATTCAGTGGATTTTCCTTCTACGACCATTTATTTTCCTGCTTCAGCCTAATATTAAAATAAATAGATTTTTAAAAGCCCTACAGGCAAAAATAAATGTACAGATGCATCAACTTTTTTGCATACATAGCTCCTATGTGTACATTCATTTATTATTTCTTCATTGATACAGCATTTTCACCCTTCAAAAAGATACTTTATAACTTTTCCTCACAAAAAAATGAGTAAAAAGTGAAGGGCACCACTGAAATCCAGCCTTGTCAGCTGTAACACAGTGACAGACAGACAATCAGTGGCAAGGACATCGAACGAGAAAAGACCATGGGACAAATTGCAGCCATGTGGTCTTCAAGAAACTCCACTCGTGTAATTTTGAGGCGTACTCCCTGAAACTGGAAGAAAAGCAACGAGTGCATTACAGAACTGCCATTAGCATCTGTGAGTTATGTCTCCATTAGAATGTGCTCTTTAGCACAGTTGGCCTTTCTGCAGCCTACTTTGTTCAGGCAACTTTAGACATCCAGCATAAGTTAGCCTACTGTACTCTCCTAGAGCATACAAGGCCCGGTCTGCTTAGGAAGGCAGGCTCCAGATGGAGCTGCAGTCTCTCCAGTCTTGCTGTCAGTATGGAAAGCAGTCAAGTCTAGATTTCAGGTGAGTCTGGAACTGTCATAACCTCTTACGTCTACCAAAATAGTCAGGGTGACTACTGAGCTTCAGTTTATAGCCTGTAGACCACACACAGTCCACAATGGTCATGTGCCTGGCCCATTGCTAATAGCATTTCAGTCTGACATGCAACTGGTGGCTGTCCTTGGGCAACATCTGTTCTCTTCACTGTAGAGGGATGCAAGCACAGCAATTCTGACACCTCTGTCTTGTTATGCTCCTGTTAGCATGTGAACCTGGCTTCTGACCTACTCACAAACACCTTGCTTGAGTACCCTTTACCGGGGTGAAGAGTCCATGTTCTCCCAGCAATGTGTGTTCAGTCTAAACAAGGGGAAGACCCCCAATACAACTGTGAGAAAACATCATCATGCACATTTTCAGCTTGCAATGAAAGTGGAAGCAGAATGGTGTTAATGGCAGATAACAAGCTACAGGTTATTTATTTTAATCCCATGTACTTCTACTTTATTTCCAATATGCTCCAGTTAACAAGCCACTTGAAGAGTCTTGATGTGCAAATGGCCTTAAATGCCAGTACTTGCTCTTTTCCAAACTAATCAAGCTCCTCACTGATACCTCTGCAGCAAAACAGGACTAATTTCAGAATCAGTGAAATGGCACTTTGAAGAGACCTTCGAAGTAGCCTTGTTGATTTACTGGTTGGACTCAGATCTCAAGGCTCCTCCCATTTTGTTAGCTTTTCTTCAAAGTACTTCTGTTACATTTACTGAATTATTTCATTTATGTGTTTATGATAAACTATTAAAATATTAAAGTACAGAGGTTCCATTAAAATAACACATCAGATTCAATCAATACCTATGAATAACCTCCAACATTTTATCAATAGTGCACGATTAACTTTGCACCAGGCTCCTATTCAAAGAATCTTAAAGGCATCCAGACATTGACAAATCCCACATGCTAGCAAAGGATTGGACCACATTAACTCTTGCTTACAGGTCACCAGATCTGTAAAACTCTCTGTTTTGTACTGCAGTTGCAGAAAATAGCTTCCCAGACATCCGGCCTTTCCCTGTGGAGGGAGATAGGACTGCCCTCTCCGCCATGCTGCGTGCAACAAGAGCTTCACCACAGCAGGGTGCTCTGGGAAGCACTCTGCAGGGCTGCTGTGGGCACCACAGCTGTGTCATCAGGACATTGGAGCAGACTCATGATCCTCATTTAGGGCCCCATCCCAATGTAGGGCTCCATTCCTTTCACGCATCCCCTGTATACGTGTCACCGACAAATGAGTAATACGGAGCTCTTTTCATACCACCACGGAGTTCTCAGGGTCAGTTCCCTGAGCCTTCATATTTTTCTTCTTAAGGGTACTGAAGGTCTATTAGCCCATAGAAGGCTGAAAGCTAGCTACCCTAGAAGGTGACCATGCTTAGCATCTTGAACTTTCAGAACTCATGTGCCTCAGTTCTTCCGCCATAAAATGAGGATAAAAGTTATTTCCCTAACTCACAGGAATGCAAAAATCAAAACTGTGAGGTATGCCACTTACAAGGTAACAGAGATAACAAACATTCTCTAGAGTACTGCATGAAAAAATCATCTTGGCAAATAAAATGTTTTGGTTTGGCACTCTCTGGCTACTCACAATTTAAGAATTTGCTGAGAAAAGTGCAAAAGGTATAAAGGTCAAGAAACCCAAAGTTTTCACAGGCCTGATAATATTTACTTCACCCTTCTACTACCCTAGCTGGGCAGCCCCTTTAGGGCACTGGTTGATCCTATATACGGCAAAACATACGCTGCAGGACAGTGGGTGGAATTATGGATTAGAGTAGCAGCTTCTGAATTCTCTATTGTTAATGGATTTAAATCTGAACTTTATTGTTAGGTTGTTCTAAAGTGGATTTTTCTGTGTCTAATTTCTGAACCATTACACACACCTACAGTCTTCTAAAACTGCCAGGTAACTTGGTTCACTTGTGGAAATGAAATGTAACCTTTAATTTTACAGCCTTTACTTTAGAAAATTATGCATTTGAGCGGCTAAGACTTTTGGAAGGTGGGAGTGGTACACCAACCACATAAGAAGTGGAAAGCCACAAGAGAATTCTTTTGTACTGCAAATAATGAGTCAAGAATACAGTTATGGAAAGCACATATCCCACTCTTTCATCAGTGTGCAGACTCCTTCCTAAAGCTATTCTCATCTTCTGCAGCCACTGGTAAAATGCAGAGACATAACCTCAGATCCAGTATAAACAAATGAAATGTAAATGTCAGTGCGGTTGTAGCTACCTCCCCTAGAGCTGATTTTGCCACAGGATTAGACTGAATGTAAATAATAGGGAAAGTACAGCACTTTGAAAGAAACATGTCAATTTAAATTAAATAGGGCTTCTCATTTTATCTTACAAACCATGATCCAAGTAAGATTCTCTGGCTTTCTGCCAGGCAACAGACACTGAAGACCAATGAGCATTTGCCTTTTGTGACACTTGAAAATCTTTGGATTAATTCACAGCCCACTATTTGCAACCCAACTAAACAACAGACCACTACTGAGCTCTCGTCTGTCCCTTTGGTGTCTGGTATACCTTGCTAAACAGAGCATCCCCTGAAGCAAATCTCCCTGGGAGCAAGGTCACATAGGCAAGTAGATACAGGATGACTGCCAGCCTCCTACGCACCAGGGATACTCTATACAGTCTGTGTAAGTATGTATGTAGGCACTCTCCCCCTCCCCAAACACCACACCCTGGAACAGCTGAAAGAACAGGCCTTAACTCTGCTGTAACTTGTCCAGCATGTTCAGTTTTGTAGCCTCCGTTTGACTCAGACAAGCTTTAGTTCTGATTAAACCTGCCACAATTGGTTTGCTTCCCTAGACAAGACAAATAAAAATTTATTGAAGCACACTCATCAGTGCTTTCTAAAACTTCAAAGCAGCCCTTGAATAAGCAGGACATGTCTACACAGCTATAACTATTATTACATGAATAGAATCTTTCTATGTTCAGGAATAAAAAAAAATTAAGAACCATTATTTACAGTGCATGATGGTGCTAGATTGTTTTAATGCACAGAAAACATTGTTCTTAACAGTATGGCTTCAGAAAACATTGTTCTTAGTAGTATGGCTTCCCCAAGATTAGTTTATGCACTTTCCTCCTTTAAAAATATGGGCTAAATTACATGAGCCCATCTAGATCACCTTCCAGGTTTGGGTCTCAGCTCTTCAGGAATTTTTTTTTGTGATTCTTGAAATACTATTTAGCCTAATTGCACACTTTTTCACAAAATCTCTGCTGGGAAATATACACATCGAGTTTTCTAAATGGACTGTTTTAATTCTATTGCTATATACTGAACATAACACTGTGCACAAGTACAGTTTTTGGGGGAAATGAGATTACAGATGGACATCTTGGGCGCATGGATTGGTCTAGCTTGCTTTGACCCACTGATTACAGCCAAAGCACACCTCAACCCCTTTTACAGGTTGACAGTGCAAAGATGGTCTCTGAACAGGGCTTCTACAGTGTCAGATGAAATAAAAATGTTGTGGTCATTTCTAAAGTAATTGTTTTATAAAATATTTAATAAATACAGCAACAGGACAAGGGGCAACAGGCGCAAACTGGAACACAGGCAGTTCCACCTGAACATGAAGACGACCTTCTTCACTGTGAGGGTGACAGAGTCCTGGAACAGGCTGCCCAGGGAAATTGTGGAGTCTACTTCTCTGGAGATATTCAAAACCCGCCTGGACGTGTTCCTGTGCACCCTGCTCTAGGCTAACCTGCTTGAGCAGGGGGGTTGGACTGGGTGATCTCCAGAGGTCCCTTCCAACCCCTACCATTCTGTTATTCTGTGAATAGTAATAATATTTATAGTTAAATATTGAATGTTTCAAAGGACAAAGGCTATCCACCTGATCAGTATACACTTTGAAAATTCCCACAGCATTACCAGAAATGTTTTCTCAACATATGTAAACCAAGATTAGAACTTTTTCATTACAATACTCACATTGAAGCTCATAACAGTCAGCAGACAATGCACTACAGGAAAGTGACATTTCTGACGTTGGTAATATTGAGCCATCGGCATCAACAGAACAACATCTTTCTTGTTTAATACTGTTCTAAGGCAACAATATGACAACTATACAAAGAGATATGCACAACAACAAAAAAGCTTACTGGAAGCACCAGAGTGAGACTGTGGTCGATAAGACCCATGAGGCTGAAGCTGCTAGCACTTGGGGGTGAGCCTGCATTACCCATCTTTCTTCTCTCACTGTGGAGCAGCACTGGACACTATAGCATGAATGAATACAGACCTGTCCAGCGGGTCATAATACAGTAATAGTGAGATTAAATCAAAGCAGAAACACAGACATTTTATCCCATTCCCATAAGCACCTGATTGTTAAAGCTGCTGTGATTGCCTGAGGCAAAGTTTGACCCACTGACTGTCCTGAAATCAAATATGGTGATACATTTAGGAAAGCACAAGCTCTACACGCGCATCTCAGGCACTTTACAGACACATTTAGTTCAAGTAAACTGCCATAGAATCAGCACAATTACATTTCCTCCTACACTATCCTGCAACTCAGTCACATTCTGGTTTAAACTTTTGACTCATTCAATTTTTACGCTGGTTGTTCATTTTATAATCCAGTTGTTATATGTTTCACTTTCATTATTTTCTTTTGCAATCATCCTAGGATAGGGACTAATTATTTTAATAGCTCTCATTACAACATGCTGGTACATTTGCTTTTCTTTTTTAAATGAAGTTATGTTTATACAACCTCTTTTTTTTCTTCTCACTAAACCACGAGAGAAATGGCAAACTCCATTATGGGTTATAGAAATAAACAGTGCTTTTAGCAAACTTTTCAACAACAAATCAGAGAAATGGGAACGAACATGATAAAAGGGTTTGAAAGACTCATGCCCAAGTAATTAAAAGGATACAAAATACTGCAACATCGCTGCATCTAAACACACTTCACTGAAAAGGTTTTAAAGTTAAAAGCTTAAAAATAGGACCACTCTGCAAATAACTTCATCAAATACACAAGCCT
>VZSC01000573.1:0-14555 GCA_013398225.1 Steatornis caripensis
CGGTCTAGCACGGAGCCGCCGAACTTCGTGCTAGTACTGCAGTGTGCCTCGCCGAAAATGAGCCTATATGAAAATATGAATGTCATTTCCCAGGGAAAAAAGAAAGCTATCCCTACAGTCTGAGGGATTTCATTTTATGTAATACTAAGGACATTCTGCAAGCAGGAGATTTTAAATTTTCTTGGAAAGAGAGAAGGAGAGAGAGCACAAAAGCCCTTTTAAAGACTGAGTGTAAAGCAATGTAAACATAGGGATTGTTACATGCCTTTTGCAAAAATGAACTGATTAAAAACCAACATTTTATTCGCTGATGAAATTATTATATCTACTCCATTTAAAACTCTTCTTGTTGAATCATTAATATTATCATTTACAGCTGACTTTTTGCTCTCTGGAATGTCAGGAAAGAGTCATGCCATGAAAATACAGCTTCATTTTTTCAGTAAATACATGCTGTGTTCCGTACAAAAATGTAAAATATATAAGAATACTAGCATAATCTATCAGTGAAGGAGAATGTAATAACATTAGAGCAGGAGACAAATCTCCCTTTCAGTTTTGTTACACAGATCCTAAAGAAAAACCCTACTGAAGTTTTGTATTTCAAAGTATTCACCTACTACCATTTTTCTTAATTTCATAAATGACCCTTCTGTGCTATGGAATATTTGCCAGATGCAGTGTATGGACTCTGGTTGCAGCACTCCTTTATTCTAAACTCTTTACTCCAAGGGAATTTAAACACCCAACATCTATCTGCCAGTAAAATTCCTTTAAATACTAGATTATAGACTTTCTTTGCTTGTCAGTGCTGTGCTAGGTTGACATGCATGTGATCAGTGCTTTGCCAAGTGTACAGAAGTTTGTACTTGCAGCAAGGGAAGAAATTTAAACATCTCTGTGCTGAACATTTTGTAGACCATACAGGCAGCATAGTTCAGCATAAAGACTATGAACATGAAGTGTTACTATTAAATTAATATTAAATACAAAATTAATTTCACTTCTTTAATATGTATGCAAATCGAAAAGAAATGAAAATAAAGTGAATAATCTATTGATTGAGTTTCTGGGTTTTGTAAAGTTGATGGTGTACAACAGGTGAAGCGAAACTGAAGGAACTACCTCTAAATTCGAAAATCCTATTAGGAATGAATAATTATAGCATTTGGCTCCATTTTTATCCATCCAGGTTATATAAGGAATATTAAGAAAAAAAATCAGGCATCCCAAATGCATGTGGTTTATTGCAGTAATAAAATCTAGCAACACTTAAAAGGTTGACTGCTTTTGAGGTACTGGTAGAATGAAATCCTGGGAATGGTGTGAATAGAGTTGAGAGGGGTTTAGGAGGGGGGGATTCTTTAGGAAGTGAAGGGATACTGTGGTCTTTGCCATTCATAATTGCTAAAATAAACGTATCAGTTATGACTGCAGTGAATTTTATCTTGGCACAATTTTTTTGACATCTTTATTTCATAGTACCTTGTTGGGAAAATGACCTGATTCTTCCCTTATGTGGGTTATTAACGTTCAGCTTCCTTTTAGTCCTTCCTTTGGTCCACTAGAAATGTATCTAGTGTATGATTGATAAATACATTCTAACACTTTGTTCTAACTCTATAGAAGAGACTCACAGTAAAGCTGCCTCTTTGTGCAACTAAAAATATCCTCCAGCAGAATGGGAAAATTAGTTTTATATTTCCTCTTCTGTTACTGTCAGAGCACTTGGTAGCTATTTTGTGGCTGTTTTCAATAAAGCTTTTTTTAATAGAAAGTTGAAACTGTGTGTCAGTAAACTCAATTAATAATTTCAGAATTATGAAGAATAAATTTGGCAATATGTCTTACAAACTAAGTGTCTATAGAAAAGGAACTGCTTGTTTCAATGAAATGAGGAATTACTAACTTTAGGTAGTGGTCTGGCCTAAAACATAGGCAAAATGTGAAATTACCCTTACTGCATTGGGGAGCAAGAAATCTCTTTGCAAGAATCATTGACATATGCTAGTAGACTGTTAGATGATAACGTATATCCCTGTAGCATAAATCCAATATAGCTGAAGTATTCACATGAAAATAATAACATAATGTGTAAAGAAAATAGTGTAATAAAAGCATATCAAAGTCATCCTTAATAAAGAAGATCAATTCAGTTTTCTCTAAAAGCCATACCGGGGGATATACATCAGCTTCATATACACAAATTCTGCCTTATAGTCAAAAAAACATACCCCCTCCCAGAATCATCCAGAAGCTACCGATCAGTAAAGAGTCCTAGAATTGTCCTTGTCTTCTTATAGCAGATTCTTTTTACCTTTATAAACTCATCCATTGAACAAACTGCAATGACAGTATTTTTCCTTTGGACTATATGTGTTGTCCATGGAAAGTGTTTGTTGTGTACTATAAAAGGACTTGAGTTAAATAGGGAGGATGGTTCTATTCATCCTAAGAAAAGGGAGGAAACTGGTGTTTGATCCTTACTCTAACAAATACAACTTATACTCTTAGCTACCAGAAAACTAAGGGATTTTTTTTCCCCTGAAAGATTTAAACTTCTCTTTATTTATTGAGATACTTAGGCACAATGTGTCTCTAATTCGCCTTTTAAATCATTCAGATCCATAGTACATTTTACATATAATTTCATTTTGATTAATACAACATTATAAGAGAATATAGGTGAAAAATACCAAACAAACATATATTCAGATATAGTTACAATATAGATGACATTGCAAAGTGCTTTTCAGCTATGGTTCTACATTTTATCTCACTGCATGTGTTACACATTTAGCTGGGGTTATACAGTATCAATAATGAAACACTTTTCTTCATTAATATGTTAATAGATAATTTAGATAGTGTTTATTTTTAATTTATGTAAAATCAAGAAGTTGTATGAAAATCAAGGAGGGTTTGAGAATATTGTGGCATACAGCATGTGTAAACACAGTTTTAATACCGAAGAGATATATTTTATCTTATTCTAATTAAATCAATAAAGCATTTATTTAAAGGTTAAAAATAATATTTGTAGAATATCCTCTGGTAAGTCTTACACAAATAGACTAGTAAAAAAAAAAGTAAAAGAGAAAAACCCACATTATTCAACTTCAACAGAAAAAGGGATAATAAAGACCACCTCCAGTGACTTTAGGATAAAAACTAGAAATAGACAAATTCCTGTTAGAAAAATTATTAGCCATTCATTTGCCACACTGGAAGTAATCAGCAATAAGAAGCACCATGCTTTATGGATAATTTTGATTTTGTAGCAATACAATTTTACATTTAATCTTTTTCCTTCATTTATGTGTGTATGGTGTAGACTAGAATTTCTACCAATTCCATTAGTAAGAGCAAACAGGATGCATGAATTTCTGTCCAATTCTGCACCACTCTTGCCATTTTTTGGTTGATTGCTTTGAGAATTATATGCATAACAAAGAAATTTGTGCTTGTCTCATGCTTGCCTTACCTTTTCTTACCTCAGTCCTTAGAACTAGTCTGTGTACTTCTAGAGATTTTGAGATGAAGGTCAATAAATCTATTCATAGAATATCTCAAAGAAATATAAACAACTTACAGGTAAAGATATCTTTGTCCTCACTGATTCCACTTTATATTTTTTCCTTCTACTTTTCTGATAAAACATGAATAACTTTACTTTAAAAATATCCAAACAAAGTGGTACTGTTCATCATCTAGATAATTTTATGATTATATTTCTCTCTGATTTTATGTTACACTTCATGTGTTATTTTGGGTTTAAGTCTTTACAGCATCCCCTAATACACAGTAGCTCTCTAACTGCTAAGATACTGTTATATTATGTAAAGCCTCATACAAACAGGGGGACATTAAACAAGCTTCTGTAAGAATTAGCATTTTTTTAAAACATTGTTTCTTTTATTCTGTAATGACTTGTTAGGTTAATGAAGAAGACATTTAAGATAAGAAGTGTTCCAGCAGTGGAATCCATTAATCTCATGTAAAATTATTGAATGTATGATCTTTTTCCTCTCTTTCATGATCGCAGAAAAGGCAACAGTATATTTGAAATTGTGAGAAAGTCTAATTTCCTAAATCTTTGTCAGTAGAATGGAGAGAAGACCTGATCACATTATGTGATATCGTTTAATAATCCTCTGCACTTATTTAATTATCTAGTGCTTTTTAAAATTTGGAAATAATTTATGAAGTGACTTTGGTTCTTCCAGATTATGACAGATGAATCGCTTCTAAGGTGAGAAGGGAATATTAAATCATTCTTACTGCTTATATAGCGTAGGTCATAGAATTGCTCTAATATTTATCCCCATACTTCGTGTTTGAACTTAAAATCCCTTTCAAGAATGCACCCAGTCTTGACTTGAAGATTTCAATAGAGGACTTACCTTTTGTAATTTGTGAAAAATACATTCATTAATTCAAATAGGATTAAAAAAAATTATGAATCTGCTCTACTGATAGTCTGTTATCTCACAATTATTTTGAATGTTAGCCATTTTGGTGTCACTAATGCAGGCAACTGAGCTACATGTATTTGTTTTTGACTAATTAACTTAAGTATTCTATAAGCAAAAAGTAACTCTTCGGGAATAATTATCTTGCTTACAGGTTTGTTTTGGTTTGTTTTGGCTTTTTTTTTGGTTTTAAAATACTGTCACTCCAAAACTCTAAGTAATTTATATGCTTTGTTTTCTCATTGTGTAAGTTTATATACATTTGATCCCAGCATGGATTCCAATGCTGTATTTGAAACTGAAGATCAGTTTGGAGAGAGAAACGATGTGCAACTCCCCTCCCACATGTTTCCCTATTCGCCAAGACTCCAGATTCTCCTGGAATCGCCTGACAGCCTGGAGCAACCACTCCAAACCTGAAGTTTACCTGAAAGAGGGACTTTTACAGTGGACACAAAGCAAGTGAAGGTACTTCAGGAAAGCATTGAACACAATGAGAAGAGCCTAGTCCTGTGAGGGGACAGCAAGAACGGGCTGCTCCATGAGGGAGGGAGACCTGGGACCCAAAGGTAGAAAGAGATGGGTAGAGCAGTGGCCTCACTGATTAGGAGTCAAGAGAGTAAGTCAGCAAATCCAGGTCAAGACCAGGTCCAGAGATAGAGTTCAGGGTCAGGTACAGGCCAGTGATCCCTTGGCAAGCCAGGAAGCCATATCCAAAGGTCAGGATCAGGGTCAGAGTCAAGAGAGTATGAGACCAGTCATTGACATACCTGTGACACACCTGCAGTGTAGCACAAGTGGGGTCAAGAAGGAGACCCTCAGCTTCAAACAGCTCCAAAGGAGAGGCAAGCCCTCACCCCTAGCTTTATGTGGTTTTGAGGTGTTTTTTGTTTTTTGTTTTTTGGTTTTTTTTTTTACAACAGCTCTTATCTGCAAAGAAAATTACCTCGGGCTCAGCCAACCAAATGCCTAGAAGGAGAAGGTGCACTCAGAACCCTGACAAATGTTCTTAAATTCTGGACAAATTGAGACTCAGAAGCTTAATTTCACCAAGGTCATAAGCAGCAATCCTGATTATTGAGCACCAAATCTGCCTCAGTTTCTGACATCTTAACTCATGGCGTTAAACTACTATTCTCAAAGTTCTTTCAGCATCTAAAGTTAGACAGCTGTGCATAAGTGTTATTAATGGATTATAGTCTTGTTCAATTATCTTCCCCCCCCCCCCCCCTTTCAATTGGAAGATAATTTAGCTATGGAAAGCCAAAATATGGAGATCAAGTATGTAGCCAGCACAGATTGGTCATGTAATAAGATAGTCAGTATGAGTAACTTGAAAAATCATGATTCAAACTGAAAAAATAAACAAGCACAGGAATAGCATCATCAAGACTTTCCCTCCTACTGTCTTTTTTCCTTTCCAACGAGACTATGCAGAATGTGTGAATATATAGGTGATAAATGTGAAAGAAATACAAGAATCTTATGGGACTAGTATGGTTAGTATTTCAGGTAGTAATCTTTTTCAGGTACAAAGAAGAAGGTCGACGGCCCCATCATTCTGTACATTGGACATTTGAAACAAATCATACACTGTAGACATCAGTCTTCCATTGGATCAAATGTGAATGTAGGTGCTTAATATTAACCACTTTGAAAGTGTTCTCTTAGTGTTTTATTCAAGTTTATAAAATAATACTGTGACAAAACCAATAAAACTATATGCCCTATTGCAATCATACCTAGTTAAGTTATTGTTACTGATTTTGTTCTCATAAGGACCATAAGTACAGCTGATCACTCACAGTCTTTTATAAAAACCCACAGTGATGGTTCAATAACCTTCCTAAAATGGTTAATTGTGTGGTACTACTTGCAAATACTAAATAAATGCTAGTTTTACATCTGATTAATAACTAAGACACTCAGGAAAAAAGCAAGCAAGCTATGTCTCTTTCATATTCCATGTTATCCTTAGAAAATACAATTATTGCTAAAGGTGGGAAAAATTGTGCTTTATTGTATTGTCTTATTCTGTCTTCAACAAGACCAGAGGAATCTGTGAAAGTTATCAGAATAAAATAATTGTCATTACTAGTATCTGGATAGATTCTGTGCTTGATCGTAATGCAAATGTCATCCCTCACTGCTTTCTGTACATTTTTTCCTCCTCATTCTAATTTACTCCTTAGCTCCATTAGACAGTAGGAAAGTGAAGTAGTGTATTACTCCTGAATATGTCTAAAACAATGGTTGTTTCATCAACAATTGCTACCATAGATTTGAGGTTCAAAAGCCATAACCTATTTCTCTTTCCCTTTCAATTTATTTGCATAAAGAACTGCAAATATTTACAAAACTTTATGGAGTTAAGTGGTTCTACTGTTCAGTTACACAATGAATAATCTTTCATGAGAGTTAATGCCAATTGAATATGCTTTGAATCTAAAGTTAGACCAATCATTTAAACCGACAGCAAAAATTTAATGAGACATTTGATATCTCTATGTTTTCTGCTTGAAAAAATAAAGACCATTGTTTATGTGAATGTAATGTCCTTAAAATTCATCCAAGGATGCCTCACATGGAGAAATGTTGAAAGATTTGTACACTCTGCCACATCTTGTTACATTTTAGAATGAAATAGTTGTATAATTTCAGCAATAAAAAATATTAAGTCATGACCTTGAAGATATGTGGTGCGGAGTAGCTTCATTCACATGTATAAAATTACTTCATTCTGGAAATTATATATGTCAGAGAAATTCAGTTATCTGAAACACAGCCAGGGTGTGAGCTTACGAGTACAGTATAGACAGATAGTCAAATGAGCCTTTGAGGTCTGGCTTTTCTTTATTTAGCAAAGTACATATACAATTGAATAATCAGTTTGATCTACTGATGACTTCTCTGTTGGTCATTTTAAAGTCCAGTGTAACTGTATGTGGTAGTGGAAGATGCACTAAAGAAACATATTTTTAGTCCTTAATAACTGAGAATATTTTTTGCCAGAGTGTATTGTAAATTCTCTACTCTTCTTTGTTTCCATACAGCAATATGGCTTAACTATTTATTTATGAATACCAAAATGTCTTTAATGATACTGGAAGTGTTTTTATGGAACATATCCAATGTGGTCACCAAGTATTGAATCTACCATCTTTTCTCCATCAGAACTCAACCCTGGAATCACCACTCCTTTATTCTGAATGAAATCCTATTTCTGAAGATTGATAAAATAGTGTTTTGACTGATATTAATAAAATACAAGCTTTAATTTAGAACCAGTACTACATGCAACAGCATGCTCGCTACCTATCTGCACATAAAAGAGATTATACTAATATTGGTGCTTTATACTCATACAGACATAGACTTTGTCAGTTTGATTCCCATCTTCAGGTTCCTAAAAAGATTAAAGTCTGTTTAGACAGTATTTCTCTCATGTGCTTTCTGAGATAATCTAAGATCAGTAGGGATGCCTAGATAAGCACTGATAATTGCTCTGGGGCAGACATTCTCTGAAGCAAGTCTTGTAATGTTTAATTTCCTTGCCCTGTAGGCAAGTAGGAACTGAATGTTATTTCCTGTTTCACAAGTCACCAAATTAATTTTTCATGAGTTTTTACCAGTATAAGATTGCAATTATCCAGGCTTCAGTTAGTGTCTTCATTGCAGTATGGGTTTTGGACAAATAGGAGTATACATTTTTTTTCTATGTTGTATTAGATCATGGTTTCTTCACAGAGTTATAATGCCTAAGAAAATACTATTCTTAGCTAATCATAACAGTTGTCTGGTGCTGATATGAGTTGACCAACAGGTTTTGAAACAAATAAAGAGGAGAATACTTTCACTTGTTGCTTGTCACTGTTGCTACTAGTGCTGAATAGCACTCTTCATAAAAGAATAATAGCCGCTTATGGATATAATGATAATTGACTGCAGCTGTTTTTAAATTACTTGTCTTTTGTCTACCACAGTTAAAACCAGAAAAAAATATGTTTATCTTTTTCTTTCAGGTAGGTCTGTGTGCCCTTTTTCGCAATACATCCTTTTCAGTATGAACCAAACACATTGCATAATTGGCATACATTTCCTTCAGTAGATATCACAGCGAGGAGAAACCACGGTAGGCTTGCAGAATTCGAATAAGTCATGAAATACTGCTTTTTGAAATGAATATTATAAAATAAACAGTAAAAAATGTTAAATTTCTGAGGTTATATATTTTACTCTATTAAGAGTAAGGGCAATACAAGCATATATTTTATGTATTTTTTTACTATGTTAATAAAAGCACAATGAATTAATACCACTACAGAATACATTTCAATATAGGTTACAAAAAAACAAGATAGAGGTTGTTACAAAGAGAAAAGAACACAATCAATTCTGTATATTGCACTTGAAAGATATATTTGAAATATTTACTTCTCGGAAACGCAGTCTTCCACAGCTGTCTCTGTTTGATGAAATGGTTGTTTTAACTTATTCTGAAGATTCTTCTAGCAAAGATTCTTTTATCTCCTTTGCCATTTTCTAGCCTATCAATCTCAAACTACAGTTCAAGACTATTAAAGTTTATTTGGCTATTTCTATCATACAGAAAACTCCAATGGCATAGAATGCAACAACATACACACATGTTGCTCACAAGTAAAATATATTTGTTCTAATACTTTTTAGAAAAAAAAAAAGTGTGTCCGTATGTTTAATATTAGAAGGACAAATTCATTTTAGAGTGTGAAGTTCTGTCTGAACTAAAGTCTCAAGTCGTATGACAGAATTGTGCATGAAACAATTTAAAGACACGTAATGTTTAACTTATAAGTCATTATGTAGAACTGTTTGGGTTTTTTTAGAATGTCACTAACATTTTATTTTTAAAAAAAATCAATTTATATTGAATGAGAAGCTGGAATTATACATGCAGTGTGAGATTTTGCATTTCTCTAATTCTAAAGGAGTGATTTTTCAGTTGTTCTTGTAATTTTAGCTGTATCTCAGAACGAACAAAACCTAATTTCACTTCTCCCTTTCCTATTTTTTTCCTTATTTAGGTGGCAGAGACACATGAACTACCTAAATAATGCTTTGCTGTTAACTTTACTTAATATGCCAAATCAGTTTAATTACAGTTTCTATAAATAATCTATGTAAAATACTTCCCCGAACAGAATGCACTTTTCCTTCTGTATGTGGCACATTTTAATACTTAAAAGCATTAGAACAGATGTTAGGTGCCTCCTAAACTTGTTTTCGGTTTTCTTTTATTTATATGTTAATGAGAATTTAATTACTTCATGAATACTTAAACAACCTGAGGGTTCCTGATATCATTAGCTTGAACATGACAAGCACCTCAAGTGACCACATGGGAAGACTAAAATTGCTTTTAGTTCACTTGAAGACAGAAAGATGAATTCATTTCACCCCCTGCTATGTTCTACCTGACATACGAAACTGAATAAGCAGTGAGCACTAATTCAGTCTCACTTCAGTGTGATCAAAAGTATCTGAGGAAGGAATGTACACCAAGGTGCATAAATGGTTCTTTTTTCAATTACTTCACTGTCCTTTAATAAACAATCTAGGAATGCTTTGTTGCTGCATCTCATTTCTTCTTAATAATTTTGTAAGGTAAAATTGCTTTCTGTCATATAAATTTCCTTATTCAAAGCTTGTAACATTATGCACAACTTAGACATGCCCTACAGTGATCAAATTATCCAGGATGAAAAGTAGTATGGAAAATCCTTAACTGTGTCTATCAGGACACTTGTAATAATAGTATTATTTGTGGGTCTTACAAAGTAATAAATGGGGGCTGACTGACCAATGGAAATAATCAAGGAAAAGCACTAAGAAACTGATATTCATGGAATAGGATTGTTAAGAGTAGCTCTTTTTTCTGCATGCTATATTTGTGGTTTAACTGTGAATTTTCTATTGGATAGTGTATATAAAGAAAATAATATTTCTGAAGTATGTTGAACACTGCTCTTACCTTATGCATATGGTCCTCTTTCTCACGATTGTCATTGTTTAGCCAACTGTTCTATCACCCAATGACCCCTCCCCACCCAGGAAGGGGGAATCAGGAAAGGAGAGGAGACCCATGGGTTGAAATAGAAACAGATTTAATAAAATAATAATAACAAACCAATATCAATGCCGGTACTAATATAAAACACACAAAGTTAAACTCAGCCCATACAGTGGTCATGAGCTGCATGCTCCCAGCAGTGAGTGCCAGATGCCAGACCCTGCGAGCACCACAGCGAAAGCGCAACAGTCACAGCAAAGGGGAGAGGAGGCCTCGGGAGTAGAGGGGTGGGCGAGACCCTCCAGGGACAGCCACTGCTGAGGAGGAGGGAAGGAGAGGGGGCCATCCCCAGCAAACTTCCCAATTTATAGTTAGTATGATGTTTATGGTATGGAATACTTCTGTTGGCCAGCCTGGGTCGGCTGCCCTGGCTTTTAATTCTCCTAGCTTTTGCATCTGGATAACTCAAAGTTGCTGAAGACCTTGATCACTATGGAGACCTGCATACCATGGCCTGGCACGAACTAAAACAAAGTGTCTTATCAACTTTGATTCCACCAAACCAGGTGCTGCAGTCTTCTTAAAACAGAGATTTTATGAATAGAAAAAATGATTCTATGATACTACCACAGTGAAACCAGGACAATGGTACACGCAAAAGAATGGTAATAACAATAAATGAAGAATGATAACAAAAAATCCTCTTTATTTTCAGGGGGTGTGGGGGTCATTTGCCCAGTCTGTTTAATCATTTTTGGAAGAAGTTGATTTCATTTTGATTCAGATCCTGCAGATACTCCCTCTTTAATAAATTCTATTTCTATAAATGCTCCAAATGAAAGCATGTCTTAAGTAATGCAGATGCTTTAAAAATACGTATGTTTAAAATCTCACAAGAAGCAGCTTGTTCATTTGTTCTTTATAGCATCATATATCCATTTACATTCAGTGTTAACGAAGTCAAAACAGTAGCTCATGTAACCATCACAACAAAGTTGTGAATAAAAATAATATTCAAGTTCCTACATTGAAAGCTTTATCTAACCTATTATTTCTCATGGCTGGGCAGGAAATGGGGAGTAACAGCAGCTTAGCAAAAAAAGGTTGATAAACAGTGAGATGAAAGAAAGGGACCACAAACACACTATATAAAGAATGATGAGTTTACAAATAAAAGAATGCAAGTATATTCCAAAAGTTAAACACTTACCCTGAGGGGTAACATTCAAGCAGCAGCAGGTTTCTGTCCAACATTTCTAGTTTAATTCCAGTGCCTGAAAAAAATTGGCAGTATATTAGACAGATGATTTCCTTGATCATCAGACTTGTCCATTTCCTATTTTTTCACGATGGATATCTGTTGCACAGTCATTGCAATCATTTGTCCACATACCAGAGAAACTTTTTGTTAGCTAGGTCCATTAGATGAAAATCTGTTCATTTCCTGTGCTTGAAGGTGTTTATGGGTGTGCTTATGTGTCCTTATGTGTGCTGATGGTGAAACAGTTACTGAAAAAGAGCAGGCTGAAGAGAGAAAAAATACATGCTGAGGGAGAGTGTGTGAAAGTCTCCCAGTAAGTGATTAGGTCCAGAAAATGGCAGTCCTGTTGAAACTGCAAGAACTGACAAAGGCAGGATGCCAATAAGCCACTGAATGTGTCCAAGACCACTAGCATGCAATAGCCTCAACAAAATATTTTGTAGCTCTGACCACATCCAAAAGGCAGTTGCTGCTATATGTAGACAGAGACTGCACGTTCCTATATATGTGCCTGATAAAACATAGGACCCATAGACAGACTTTCCAACCCCTTATCAAGAAACCAGAGGCACATCGGTGTGACCCTTGACACATGAGTAAACCGTTGGCGTGGGCATCTCAACTGATGCTCCAGACACATTAATCTGAGTGATTGTTTGTGCGAACTGTGTGAAGGAGTAGATAGATGTATTGTGTTAATAGATACTGCTATAAATAATAGCACATCAATAAAATTAATAACAGCTTAATTAATAAAATATGTTCTAATAAACACTGGTTGTGATCTGTGACTTCACTGTGCAACCTTCAAATTTGCAAATACTTTTGTGCCAGACTATTAGGGAGAAACAACAGTGGGCTTCTTCAGAAGGGATGGAGAACCAGGAACCAAGGGTGACAAGCAGGGCAGTGCCCTCAGCAACAGTGAGACAGATCCACAGCACCTGAACAAGAAGAGCAGAGCAGATGTGGTACACGAAACCAGGATCAGCCAACAGTTGACTATATGTTGTCAGGCCAGCCTGTACCAGGTCCAAGGTATATGTAAGGATCCCTGTAAAGATCTAAGTCAGTCAGATAAAAGGCCAAGCGCTGGTATGGTTGTAATATAGCTCTGGTAAGGACCGAAAACTTCCAAAAGAGAAGGGTCCAGTGATGTGAGTTCTCACAACTCTTTCTCACGCAGCTCTTCTCACATCTTATCTGGCTGCACAGATACGTGATATGAGCTGGACTTTAATAAAGGCAGCTAGGCTCCAGCAAATGTCCTGGCATGTTCATGGTTGTTTTCCAGAATTATGTTTTATCAGAATGGTTGTGCTGGTATTGCTTAATATTTATAATAAAAAAGCACATGGACATGAAGCCTAAAGCTGTTTTCTCTCCACTCTGTTCAAATATAAGCTTCCCCAAATAAGATTGTCTGTGATCATACCATGTCACCATTGGTCCTGGGTTTTCTTCAGTGATAGCAGTTACGATTGTAAGATACTTTTTTTTTTATTATATTGAGGGGGTGGGCTGGAGTGAGCATGATGTATGTGTGTGAAGATGTTGAGTACCATGGTCTCATACATTTAGCTTTCAAGTTAACTTCTGGGTCCTGCTTTTCTGATCAAGCACATTTTATAAATACTAATTCAAGGCTGTTCCTTGTAGCAAGCTGACTAGTTTTTTCCCCCAATAAAACGTTGCTGCGCTTCTGGGAGCAGTTTACTTCAAGTATACAATATAGGCAGGGCTATATAAGGACCAGTTCTTTCCACCCTACATGGTCATCCAACACTGTCCTGGCTCCATCAAATGTGCATGCTCTAACAGCACATGCAGAAAAAAAAGCCACAGCTTCACATAAAATAAGGATTTATTTTTAAGGATACCAGAGAACTCGCTTTAATTTCTGTGTCATAGGGATATGGTCATTCTATAGCTCATAGTAACTATACTCTGAGTAGTGGGAGATTAGAACCTCTGTACCTCTTGGTCTGGGAAAAAGGGATCACTCTTGGAAGCACAAATGTAACCAGTGTTACTCAAAGTTTGGATAATGTCTTTGTTTTGTCAGGGCAGACAATAAATGTAAGGTAACTTTCAGAAGTAGGATGGAAACTTGTTCCTACTAACCGAAAAACTTTGCATCTATAAATGAAAATTTGAAATAGCCAGTTCAAGGAGAAAAATTCTGCAAGCATAATTTTACTGCATTTAATGAATTACACAGATTTTTTTATCAAAAGAGAAAAAACATGTCTTTATAAATGTCTCACTATCTCCACCTGCTGCGCAACGTGTAGTGCTCCAAGAGGCATTGTTGTTTCTATTTCCACTCAGGCTGAGTATTTATAAGAGATTTGAAAAGTCGAAGTCTTGTCCTTTTAAAGCACAAAAATATAACACAACAGGCAAAATTATGTAGGGAGAATTTGATCAAATGTAGTGCTAATCAACAAGAATCAACAGGCTGGCCAACCTGGTGAGGCAGGCTTTAAACTGAATGACTCCGGGGGTGGGGTACAAAATGGCAATACTTAAGCCATTGCAATTGACTGGGGAATAAGCAAGGACAATCAGGGCAGCAACAAAGGTTTCTCACCTGCCTCCCAAAATGAGAAGCAGGCAGTCAACCACCTCAAGGATGAGTATGATGACAGTGGATCCTTGTGCGCCCCTCCAGGGAAATCTGCATGCTCAACTACCTCCCTGAAGTGCTTGTACACCAATGCACACAGTATGGGGAATAAACAGGAGGAGCTGGAGATCTGTGCGTGGTCAC
>VZSC01000573.1:33749-44341 GCA_013398225.1 Steatornis caripensis
AAAAAAAAAAAAAAAGGAAAAGGAAACCAAAACCAGCCCAAGTATTAAGTCAGAAAGGATTTATGTCTTTGACAGTGTTTTTTGGCAACCTTAGTAAATTGACATTATCCTTCCACATGCAGTCAAAAAACACTGCCTACTACAACCTGTGAGACGTTGGAACCTAATGATATAACACCACAATCAATGCAACTAAACAAAAATGAAGTGCAGAACAATTTATATGAGTTAACAGAAAAATACACCTATTCTTCATACAGCAGTTGAAAAGATATACTGGGTTAGAATCTGGTCCAAAGCACGATAGATTTGTTTGAAATACATTTTTCATTTTTAATTACTTCAAATGGTTTTAAGTGGCTTTATTTTGGGGGGTCTTTCTCACCTTTACTTCAGCTTTGAATGCATTTAATTATGGCTAGTAAAAATTCAAATACTTGAACGTATTTATTTAGCTAGGTCTAAATAAGACACAATAGCAATCTGATCCATAGCCCAATGAAATCTGTGCTAAGGCTCTTTCATTTTAGGATTATCTTTTTCAATGCTTAGTCTATTTGAATATTTTACTTACTTTCCTATAATTGTGTAGGTTAGTAAGATTTTCCCAGATATTGTATTGTATTAGATTTTTAAAGACATTACAGTTTCTGTCAGCCATATTATCAAATTTTCATTTCTCCTCCCAGGGATCTAGTCTGCTAAATTTAAGCATCAAGCTTATAGGTTACATTAAAGAAGACAGATGTGAGTTTTTTTCTTTTTCTTTTTTTTTTTTTTCTTTTCTGGAGACATTCAAAGGCACCTTCTCTCTGCTGTCTGGTGAATTAGCTTTATGAAGACTAAGTCTCTAAAATCCTAACATTAGGCAGGCTTTGGATGCTTTCCTTGGTTTAGGTCTCTCACAAATTGCAATTGCTTGCGAAAATGGAGAAAGTAATTCAAATTTTACATTAGTAGAATCTACATTTAATCTCTGTAAACGGAAGTCAATAAAATAGAGATAATAGCATAAATGATAATAATAAATAAACTAATAAAATGTACTGTAAATGTTACAAAAATAAGAAGAAAAAGGAGGAAAAATAAATCTTCAGCTTTATCCCAATAAATAAAAATTGGACCAATTGTATTGAAGATTTAACTAGTCAAGCTGTTCATCTTCAAATATTGAATCTAAAAATAATTTTAGAAAGTAACCACTATAAATATAACTTGTAATTAAATTTCATAGAAACTTTACTGCTTTGATGATTCATGTCAAAATGTTTTAACTTGCTAATGAAATGAAATTTAGATGTACTTTACCCAAACTTGTTAGTCTTCTGTTCCTTTACAGAATCATTGGATTAGCACCAATCTCTCTGCTGATTCTTGTATTTCCATTGTAGTAATACTATTTGATATTTTTGAATAGTTAGCAACATCAAGTCCCTCACCGAAGTCTGATTGCCTGTAACGATTTATAGTTCAAGCTATAACCTACACTTCTTAATGAATACAGAAACAGCTGAGAAACCTCTAGCATTTTCAGACAGCAGGCTCATTATTTAAATTTTATCCAGTCATATAACTTTTTGTTTTGACTGAAGTAAAATTTAAGTTAAGGGAAAAAAATGCTACTTTAAGTTTAATTACATAGAAATGAGTTTTCTGAATATATATATAGGTGTATGTATCTACATTGCTATCCATATTGATATCTATATCTATCTACCTATCTCTCTCTCATCTGCTGAGATAATCTTGTGCCCATTCAAACATCCTTGAGAACATGTGAGAATCTTTGGTTTTTTCCTGAATGTATTTTGAAAAGTGCTTATCAGCTATTTGTTTTAAGACATATCTTGTTTTGATGAATGTGAACATGTTAAAAGCATAAGAAGTAGTTGGATTTGCATTGCCTGCAGAACTTATAAGTTAGGTTTGAAACCCTGGAAGAGGAATTCCAAGGATGATTTAGGTTTCTTAGGTTTTCACACACTGCATTTTCTGAAAGGAAGGAAAGTTAGAGGCAAACTTTGGGATCTGTAACAACTAGTGTTCTGAGCAGAGCTCTGTTTCCTGCATGGATTTCTCCTCCTCTTTCCATCCCTTTATGTCACTCTTGTGAGACCCCATCTGCACTGCTGTGTTTGGCTCTGGGGCTCCCAACATAAGAAGTACATGGACCTACTGGAAAGAGTCCAGAGGAGGGCCATCAAGATGATCAGTGGGCTGGAGCACCTCTCCAATGAGGAAAGGTTAAGAGAGTTGGGGTTCTTCAGCCTGGAGAAGAGAAGGTTCCAGGGAGACCTTACAGAAGCCTTCCAGTACCTGAAGAGGGCCTACAAGAGAGCTGGAGAGGGACTTTTTACAAGGTCATGTAGTGATAGGACAAGTGGCAATAGTTTTAAACTGAAAGAGGATAGATTTCGATTAGATATTAGGAAAAAATTCTTCATGATGAGGATGATGAGACACTGGAACAAGTTGCCCAGAGAAGTTGTGGATGACCCCTCCCTGGAAGTGTTCCAGGCCAGGCTGGGTGGGGCTTTGAGCAACCTGGTCTAGTGGAAGATGTCCCTGCCCACGGCAGGGATGTTGAAACAAGATGGTCTTGAAGGTCCTTTCCAACCAAAACCATTCTACGTTTCTATGATTTTAACATGTTTCAGGACTACACATCCAGTCTTCTTTCTGAATCTAGGGGTTTGAATTTGATAGTAACTTGTATGCTTCATAGTTTATATTACTCTGTCATAGAATAGAAGTTTCAGGAAAAAATATTGTGCTGTGAACATATTGGAGCCAAGACACTGTACAGTAAAAAATTCAGGATTCACATATACTGTGAAGAAAGAAGGATTTAATGCTGTAAGAGGGTTAATAGGTAGCTTTGATTATGATTCCTGCTTCTTTGTATTATGTCTCATTCTATCCAGTGGTTACCTGAACAGTTTGTGAATTCAGGAAATGATTCCCAGCTGAATCATAGAACAGTTTGTGTTGGAAGGGACCATTAAAGGTCATCTAGCCAAACACCCCTGCAATAAGCAGTCACATCTTCCACTAAATCACATTGCTCAGAGCCCTGTGTAACCTGACCTTGAATATTTCCGGGGATGGGGCATCTACCACCTCTCTGGGCAGCATGTTCCTGTGCTTCATTACCCTTATTGTAGAAACTTTCTTCCTTACATCTAGTCTAAATCTACCTTCTTTTGATTTAAAACCATTACCCCTTGTCCTATTGCAACAGGCCTCTAAAAAGATGGTCAAAGTCTTTCTTGCAGGCCCCCCCAGTAAGTACTGAAAGGGTGCAATAATGAATGGATTATATTTCTGCACAACACATAGCAATTTACTTTCATGGCTCAACTGACATCTAGATGCCTCCACAACAGTAATGGTGACAATGACAATAATGACGAATGCTAAGCATTGTGTTAACATTTTTATCCCCATTCAAAGTATTGGGATAGAGGCTTTTTACTAGTTTAAAAACTAAGTAAAATGATTCCATTAGTGACAGAATTTTAAAAGTTCACTCCATTTTCTCTAATTTTAACAGTGATTTTACTGTTAAAAAGCACCTTTAGGTTCAAACTTTGTTCTACAATAATTTCTAAGACTACAATCAATCATTTGAGTCCTTTCCTACTCAAAATCAATCAAACCTGAATATATTTGAGTGTGTGCGGAATTACAATTCACATATCAAATAAGAATATATATATATCACATTAATTTTGGGGTGTCCACTTACTCTATAAAATGCACATAACTTCTCCTGAATCCTATGAAGAGATAAACAGCATCTTTCCTCATTATCAGGAAAGTCAAGCTTAGGTTAAATGTGACAACGCTGTTATTTTAAAGTATATATATATTCTTGCCCATAACATCTTCTGTGATTAATAGAACTAGTATGTGTGAATCAAACAGATAATGCACCTTTCAGTAAGAAAGAAGATAATTTTTTAAACTAATATTATACAGATCAGAGACAGGAGAGAGAAAAAATCAGAAAGAAGGTAAAAAACACCCAAACACCTAAGTGGGCCAGTGATCAATGATGTGAAAGTGAGGCTGTATGCTAATTAGCTCCCTCAGTTGACTGCTATTTCTAAACTTCAGGGTAAGGTGATAAAATAATTCTTGCCATTGACATATAAGTACATTAAGTTACACTTTTTAGCGTCTTTCAGTGCTACCACTACTCTTCTTGTACATGCACACATGACTTATTTTGTACTTTTAATGTGTAACAGGATAAATCTGATAAATCCCATATTTATCAGATTTATTCATATTACACATGATATTTCTATCCACAAGGCAAAATGACCCTTTCTGTTACATAGTTTAAAAGAGTTAATTAATTCCTTTTTGTTAGATTGTTTTTGTTTGGTATTCTTTTTCTTTTGGAAAAACAAAAACTAAATACGAATTAACCTAAAAACAATAACTTCAATGAAATTTCCTAGAAGTATATTTTCTTGGTTTTTCACCCCCTTTTGAAATATTATATTTTTGCATAAGCAAACAGCATCATTTAGTACTTATTATAGAATATTTCCTGTCGTTTTATCCCAAACCTCATTCAGACAATTCATAGAATCATAGAATCATAGAATGGTAGGGGTTGGAAGGGACATCTAGAGATCATCTAGTCCAACCCCCTCTATAACTAATTAACCCCCCTCTATAACTAATTTCATTCAGGCTTGACCCAAGTGCTTTAGCTATCTGGCTACCTATTGATTTCTTCCTGTATATCAACTTTCTAGATAGTACATTCCTAAAAATAAAATAAAGAAGAAAATATTTTTCCTGCTTTTCCTTTTCTTTTCTTAATTTCTGCTGAATTGATACAATTATTTATTTCAGCAGCTTAAATAAGATTAAAAAAATTCAGAAGTCTACTGTACAGAAGAGAAAAGATATGTCATGGGGAACTCCATAATGCCTCATGCCTTCATGAGTATATATCAAAGTATGAGACAAGAAATGACAACTTTGCCATTTAAAGATATTTAATATTTAAAAAGATAGCTCAGATTTTCATGTATCAAGCGTACTCAAAAATAAAGTCATAACAATTCCTCTTGTCCTCCTTCTGTTATACATACAAACTCCTGTGAGTGTCAGACCTATAATGTTTAGCTTATTTTGACTGGTTAGAATGAATATCAATATCAGGAAAAGGCGAGAAGTTTTTTCTTTTTTTCCCAAAATTCCATAATGGTAAGTAAATACTGAGTGTTACCTTATCTTGTAAACTATTATAGCCTCTTACAGATGTTAGCATTATGCTCTGAAATATATCTTTATACTCACTGCAAAATATTTGCCAGGGCCGTAATTGTCAGTTTTAGCCTTGAGAAGCTGCCAAAATATTATTTTTTTCATACCAATTTACTGCATTGGGTTTTGTTGCATACCGATAGATTTTGCACTGTATCATATTATAAGAATTTTCATAGTAGAATTTCTGCTGATCTTAGACCACTTCCTTTTCTTTCCTTTGGATCACCAAAATTGAAAGAAGACAGCAATGACATTTTTTAACAACCTTTTTTTTTCCTTCCTGAGGATAAGTGAGTACATATGGGAGCTGACTTTTTACGTTCTTTGAAAATCTGCAATCTATAATTTTATGAGCATGAGATGGAACCAGAATTAAAAATAACTCCCCTTTTCAACTCCTATCAAGAACAGAAAATGGGAAATTTAATAATCTTGAACACAGTGCTAAAACAAGATGTCATTTGATTGAGACTCCCCAGAATCTCCTTTTTATGATATATATTAGAATTAAATTCAACTTAATTTTATGAGAGGGGTATTATTTAACAAAGAGGCATGAAATGTACTGAAATTATCCCTCTTTTGTGTCTGATCATTTTGATCGCTTTCATGATGTAAACATCTAAAATTTCACACTACTGCTAAAATTGTAAAAAAATCAAAACAACTCACAAACTTTTCATAAACTTTTCCCTAGTTATTAGTTACTTAAGACAAAAAGGTATGGATCTAAACTATTTTTCTCAAAATTCAGAATAACTAGACAAACCCCAAATATGTTGGAAATATTTAATTAATAAGTCTGTTTCAGGAACCAAAAAAAAAGCCTTCACAAAATATGTAGTTATATTGAAAATATAGATTAATGCCAAAATGCAATTGACAGCTCACACATAACAGATATAACTGATCTTTAAAGTAATGGCACTCAGTATCATTAAATTATAGCATATTACACATTCTGGTTTTTCGTTATTTTTTCCCTTATTAGATTTCTCTCTGCTTGGATTAGCATAATTATAGCTGCATATCTCTTTGAAATAAGTAATTACGTAACCTTTACATAATTATTAGAGATTTTTACTTTAGAGAAAGAAAAAAAGGAAGTTTGTGCTTTGGAGAAGAAGGAGAAGGGTGGAGACGTGAACAAGAAATAATTACTTTCACACCTTTTTTGTAAATCATCCCTGTTGCACAAAATCTCATAAACCACCCTTATGTTACTAAAAAAACGTAATATCAATGTTGTTAAGCTATTAAAGGTAAAAGAATTTCAAACTGACTTTTTCTTGCAGTTAGTGGAATCCTGTATTATTTCATTTTCAACATTTACCATTTCTACCTATGCATACTCTGATAAATCCATTTTCTTAAAAATAGAGAGAAATGCTTTCTAAGGTTTAAATATACCAAGATTCAACCTCATTATGTACAAGTAGTATCCAGTGCTCAAACATACACCTGTACAACAGTAAGTGATGACCCCAGAGTTTTGCAGCACTGAGATTCTCATGATCATTTAATATCTGTGGTTAACTGTCTGTGAGTCAAGCACTGCTGGCCTCCTGGGATTCATTTTAAGTGGATTGCCAGCTACAACAGCAGATGCTGCAAATTGATGATGAATGTCAAATCATTAGTATAGCTATTTCACAGGTTTTAACATCATGAGAAAGAGGTTTGTTTTGTTTTGTTTTGTTTAGGGTTTTTTCCTCCACATTGCTTGGTTCTATTTTTTTCAAAACTAAAAATGTCTTTGTTGCTCGTTCTGATAGTTGAAGACCCATCTCCTTTTCCTTCAGGAGACACTAGGAGCACTGAGGAAAAGGTTTTGTGTTGTTGTAAGTTGGTTTTATATTTTATGATGTATTACAATCTGTAGAAAAAACTCTGGTATTAATTATTTTAAATTAATGTCATAAACATGCCTATAAAATGCCTAGATCCTTCAGCATCATTAATAATAGATTATAATAAAATCCTCAAAAATATTGTCAAATCATTTATATAAAAAATTCAGGAAGGCAAACTTTTTCAGAAATTCTTCCCACTGCCATGTCAGAGGGATTCTGAGAAATTAGGTTTTCAAAATAAAATATGTACCTCTGCTTTTATGCCTCCAAGTTCACCTGTTTCAGAGGTGGGAAATTTTTTAACAGCTATCATCTACTCTATTTTTGAGCAGGTGTCTGAGATACCTCTTCTGACCAGAAGTGTAGTAATTCTGACAGATGGAGCAGGTTAATACCTCCTAAAGTACCTCAAGTTTTACTACTCAAAGCTATTAATTCGAAACATTTATTCAGAGACCAATCGAGAGCCAGAAAAAAAATTAACTGTATTAAAATAACACATTACCAACAACATGAGTTTTAAAGAAGTAAACTTCTATTCTATGTATTAATGTCAGTTTCCATATGGTTTTAAACTAAAGTCCAGTAGGAAGTGAAATCTAATTCATCTAAATTGCAACTAAATGTTAGCCAGAGAAAGTATTCATGCCAACACAATTTCTGGGTACCCTAAAAAAAAAGTTTCTAAAATCACAGTTTCTAGATAGATGGAGAATGTAAAATACTGTGTTACTACTGTAGTATTCCAGTCAAGATATATAATGACACCTAAGAAATACCTCTGAATCAAAGACAAATATTTTTCCTGTTTTTTCTACAAGCTACTCTCCCTTCACAGTCTTACTGGAGTTTGAATAAACTGAAATCTCTCTGTGACCTTAACGCACTTTAGGATATTATATAGACAACTAGGTGTTATACGACATGAAAACAACACATCCCATTCTTCCACATGGTCCCAGATATAAGTTGAGCAAGAGGACAGACAAACTACCACAAAGAGACACTCTATGTGTAAATAGTTCTTCAGGAAGATTAATATCATAGTTGGAAATATCACATTGGAAATACCAACGGTATTGACAACAGTTAATGAATCTAAGAACAAAAGCACCTGATTGCCATCCATTATTAAATAGATTCTTTCGTGATTATTTTTATATCAATACTGTAAAATTCTTAATGTAGCTGAATCAATCAGGATTGATTAGTGTTGCAGTACTGTTAAATGGTATTATTTTAGAAAAATAAAAGGCAAATAACAATAATTCAAGACTATATAATTATTGTGAGAAATGTATGTTTTTAGATCCAAAAATTCAGTCTGGAACACCTTTCCTGGTATAAAATCCTAGTAGAGAATCATAGAACGGCTGAAGTAGGAAGGCACCCCTGGAGATCACCTAGTCCAACCACCCTGATCAAAGGAGGATCAGATACAGCATGTTGCTCATGACTGTCCAGTCAGGTTTTGAATATCTTTACCAGTGGAGACTCCATAATATTCCTGGGCAACCTGTTATGGTATTTCAACGCCTTCACGGTAAAAACATTTTTTCTCATGTTTAAATGGAATTTCCTGGTTTTCAATTTGCATCCATTGCCCTTGTCTTTTCACTGAGTACTACTCAAGAGTCGAACTCCATCTTCTTTACTGTCACCCATCAGGTATTTATAAAAAACGCTAAGATCCCTGTAAACTTTCTCTTTCCCAGGTTAAACAGTCCCAGCTTTCTCAGTCTATCCTTGTAAGTCATATGCTCCAAAACCTTAACCATCTTTATTGCCTTTCATCAAATTGCTCCAGTCCATGTTTCTCTTGTACTGAGGAGCCCAGAGCTGCACCCAGCGTTCCAGAGGTATCTCACCACTGCTGAGCAGAGAGGATCATCTCCCAGAAGGCTGTTTACCTTCTTTACCACAAGGGCACGTAGGTGGCTCATGGTCAAGTAGCGCACCAGGAATCCAAGGTCTTTTCTGACAAGATGTTCTCTAACCCGCTAGCCCCTAGTTTGCACTGGTGCACAGATTAAATGGTTTACAGATTAAGCACTTTGCACCTTCATGTAATCAGTCTAGATAAAACCATGTAGATGTATAAACTGATGTACTGCATCAATAGATGGCTCCAGACCACCTGGAAAAGAAGTATTTGTTTGATGAGTTTGTTTTAATAATATCATTTTAATAATATTATTTTAGATAAGTTACACTTTTAAAATTACCTTTTAGATCTGAACGTTTTAGGCATTTTATTACCACAAATATTCCAATAAAGATGATAAGCATCTTTGTCCATATTTATAAGACTGCTATAAGAATCAATAACTAAAGAGGCTATGTTTTTTTACTCAAGAATGACTATGTACTTCAAAGACGAGAAGTAAAACTGCTCACTTGAGGACATCTTAGGAGTAAAGTATTACAACTGTTACGGTTTGATTTTGAGGCTTTTTGCTATTCAAAGCTAGACTTTGTTCCTCTGACCAAAATTGTGTTGAATTCTATACAGCAGAAATGCAACTCCATCTTTTACTTTTTCCCTGGCATTTGTAAAGGGAGATGAGAGTGACTAGTTTCCATGAAGATGTTCATGTGATAAAAATGAATTCCTACATGAGCAGAACACCATGAAGAACGCCTATTGTAAAAAGAGTTCTGTTGTGAAATGTTCCTTGACTGTTCATAGTTTACTGTTGCACAGGCTTTGTAAATGAGTATATAGCTGAATTGATACACTTTAGGAAATAGAAGAAGATTAAGAGAAAGATGACTGCTGTGAAACAGTATTTAAAACTGATTTTTTCTCCTAAATGGGAAGTTATATTATAGTGGAAACTACATTACCATATGGCTGTCTTAACATCACCTAACAGTGTTTTGCAAAAATTTAAATTATTCTTTCATGGGAAGGTCATAGAAGAAGCCTGTGTCAATATTAATGATAGAATCATAGAATCATAGAATCATAGAATGGTAGGGGTTGGAAGGGACCTCTAGAGATCATCTAGAACAAGCCCCCTGCTAAAGCAGGTTAGGCTAGAGCAGGTTGCACAGGAATGCATCCAGGTGGGTTTTGAAGTTCTCCAGAGAAGGAGACTCCACAACTTCTCTGGGCAGCCTGTTCCAGTGCTCTGTTACCCTCACAGTAAAGAAGTTCCTCCTCATGTTCAGGTGGAACTTCCTGTGTTCCAGTTTGTGCCCATTGCCCCTTGTCCTGTCACTGGGCACCACTGAGAAGAGTCTGACCCCGTCCTCTTGACATCCACCCTTTAGATATTTGTGAGCATTGATCAGATCTCCTCTCAGCCTTCTCTTTTCCAGGCTGAACAGACCCAGCTCTCTCAGCCTTTCCTCATAAGAGAGATGCTCCACTCCCCTAATCAACTTTGTGGCCCTCCGCTGGACTCTCTCCAGTAGTTCCCTGTCTCTCTTGTACTGGGGAGC
>VZSC01000573.1:45731-66481 GCA_013398225.1 Steatornis caripensis
ACAGGACAAGGGGCAATGGGCACAAACTGGAACACAGGAAGTTCCACCTGAACATGAGGAGGAACTTCTTTACTGTGAGGGTAACAGAGCACTGGAACAGACTGCCCAGAGCAGTTGTGGAGTCTCCTTCTCTGGAGATATTCAAAACCTGCCTGGACACGTTCCTTTGCAACCTGCTCTAGGCTAACCTGCTTTAGCAGGGGGGCTGTTCTAGATGATCTCCAGAGGTCCCTTCCAACCCTTACCATTCTATGATTCTATGATATCCAGATGCTTTCTTGGCCGCTTCTTTCCATCATGATTTTATTTACTTCTCTTGGCCACTTCCCACCAGCTTGGATACTTTTGAGAAAACAAAGAATTAGAATAGTCTATTATGTCACAACCAAGAGTTCAAGGAACAACATAATTTTTAATAAAATAGAGGAATAGAATAAATACAGTCTTTCAGAAGAAAGCCTGGTTAAAAAATGGAAAAAAATATTTTAATTAGTTTAATTAAACAATGAAAATTTAACATAAATTACAGAGCAAATAGTTTTATATTTATTCACTCCCTTTTAAAATCTTATTCTTCTCTTGGTCTTGATATCATTGAATTCAATAAGCTGCTTCTAAAATCAAAAGTGAAGAAAATGTGTGATTTTCTATCCCCTCTCTCAGTGTACATCTCTGCTCTTGTTTTGATGGCTCGCTCCAATCCTTCTGTAACAGTTTTTTACAGTTTCTGATTAGTTTTCTTTTGGGAAAAGCAGGATGTAAGAAAAAAATAGAAGAAGAAACTTCAAACCAAGATTTGTTTTTTTCATAAAACTTTATTAGTCCTGAGTTATACAATAGGTGAAAACTAATAATTCTTTAAACTACAAGTCATGTGATAGTGTCCCAATACTACTAAACTTGCTTAGATGTATTTTTTATCAAAGCATTCTTGAGGAGAAAATTAATGAAATAATACAATATTGATTTATGCATGATTTAGTTTATAGCCGTTTAGTTAGCTGTCTGTGTAAATATGTTGCAAAACTGTAACAAAAATAAATGAATTATTGTTTGGTTTAATTGTTTAAACAGCTATTACTAGATTTGCTAGCAGTGAAAGTTAGACAAGAATAGATGGTTTAAACCTCCTAGATGTTAAAATCCTTGAAAGCTTTGGGTCAAAAAGAAAAAATTTAATAAAATATTAAATAAATAAGAGAAAAGAGTAGTCTGCATTATTTACATTGGTTTTCCCTTCCATTAGATTTTTGTTTCAAATGTGTATTTGTTGTCCATTTATTGTTGATAGCAACAATATTTTGCTTTATTGTATTATCTTTCTCGAGGTAAAATGTCATCTCTTTCCAAGAAGTTCAGAGTTTTTCTTTAAAAATTTAATAAAATTTTAACAGCAGTGATCCATGACTTGTAGATCAGAAGGTGATTGATGGCTCCCTGCAGGTATAATAATGTCATTGCCTTAAATAAAAATATAATTCTTCTAGTGTGAAATACAGAATTACTTCTATATTCTCTGAAGCGTCACACGAATGCTCTGTCTACTGAAAACACTAACACTGCTAATTATTTGTGGTTTTCACAGTTAATATTTCAACCAAATTTTAGTACATTCCTTAATACTTTTGTTGTATACTACTATATCCATCACTTGAATTCCTGTCCCACCAAGAGACTTCTAATTTGTAAGTTTACTTCTTACATCATCAACTTCTAAAAGCAGCTTAGAGTTACGATTTACTTCCAGTCTACGAAGAAATGTCAATATGCCAGAGTAGCAGAGGCAATTGTCTTATAATCAGTAACATTACAGTTAAACAAGCATAAAGGTGTTTCATGTCAGAATTATCTTTTGTCTTTTATGCAAATAAGCTTAGCTATACAATGTCTCTGTCTAGGCAGATTTTGCTTGTTAGCTAATCATAGCTTCACAAGGTTCTACTTATACATTTCTAGTAAAATTAAAAAAAAAAAAAACAAACCAGAAAACCAGAATATTGGAGTATGATTAAATATAGATATATACACAATAGGCAATTAGAAGGTAACACAAGAAAGAAAAAGTTTTGCAGAAGTTGAGTGAAAACTTGAGAACTTATGAGGAAGGAGAAACATGCTAATTTCTTTTAAAAAAAATAATTTGGATTTGGCATCAATAATTCTGTATAAATTTTATCAAAGTGGAAGAAATCTGAAAGGAAAATCTGCATGGGAGGAGGAAAGGAAGACAGCTTTACTACAAAAATATATTGCAATATATTTAATTCATGGACAACGTTGCAATGTTACTGGCAAAGTCTGTTATAAAGAGACCTTATCTCGTTTCCAGTTTTCATAGCATTTCTGAAACTTTATAACGTTAACAAGAAATTTACCCCTGCAACAATATGTTCTTACAACCTGTCTGTAATTTGACGGTGTTACATAACTTACCTCACTTTATTCTGTTTTTCTCTATAAAAAAAAGCAACATCATTAGTAAGCAGAGAAGCTTCCTATTTAAAAAGGAGACAAATAATTAAGTTTGCATTGTGAAATAAAAGTTCGATGCCTACATAGTAAAGACACAATGAGATATTTTCTTTACAGAGAAACACTGAAAGTAAGCAGGAAAAAAATGACAGTAAAATGTATTCATACATGTATTTGTAGGAAGAGTAGTAAGTATTATTATTAGTTTTGTGCTCATTATTACTGATAAGATAATGTGAAAATAGAAAACATTTTCAAGAATAACTTCAACATTTTCAAGCAGAATATGAAAATTTCTAAGTTGGGTTTATTTGTTTAAACAATTAAATACTGAAAAGTAAAAAGGATTAATTCTAAGCTGTAGGAAAAGCGAATCATCAGATACCTAAACTTAAAATCCATAGTATTATTGTGTACATGCAAGATGAGTATCTAAGCCTTCATTAATGGAGATCTGGGACTTTGACCATTCACATAACGGCCAATGAACAATATGATTTGAAGCAGTATCCTTCATGACAGAGAAGTGCTTTCTGTGATATCTGCAAGACACTAGCTGAGGCAGGAGCTCAAGACATACACACTCTTTATCAGCATCTTTTGAATTGTTGAATTTTGAATTGAATTGTTTCCAGCTCATCATTTAGTTTCATATGTATATATGTAATAAATATGTTATTCTAAAAAGTGTCATTTTAAGCTGTTTTATCCATTTTCTACTGCTTTTGCTTTTTTACTTACAATATTATATGTTTACTGACAGTGGTATTGAGATTCATCCCAACTAATACTAAATATTACATATTAACAAATCTAATTAGTTATTAGACACCAGCTACAGCATGAAACTAACTCAAAAGTACTGCCCAGACAAATTAAACCTTGAGTACATCTCCTCAGCTCTAATTAAGTAATCTACCTGATATAAACTGGAAAATAAAAAAAGCAATAGATGAACTTTGTTCCATAGATACTCCTAACTTAGCACTTTTGTAACATATTTGGGACAGGAGATCACAGGGTGATAGAAGCCCTGGGGACAATGGAGTTTGACATAGATACACAGAAAGTGTAAAACTTTGACTTGCAACTATGTGGTTAGCAAGGTCATTGGCAGTTTATGCTAACAGTATAATTTAGAAAGCAATAAATGATAAAATAATGGCCTCTGAAGAAGGCAGGGGGGAACATCCTGGACGTCTGATGCTGTGTAGAAGGCTGAGGTCAAGGTAGAGCCATTACCGGAACAGTCAGGTCCTGACAAGTTGTCTTGTCAGAGTCATTGTCCCATTCCCCTGCATCCATGACATCGATCAGAGACAGATTGGGAAGAGCGGATCTCTGAGGTGTCTGAGTTGGGAGTTGGGCAATAGAAATTCTTGAAGTGAAATTGCTATCCACTCACTGGCGCCATCCTGCTAAGTAAAGAGATTTTAGGTTGTATGTCAGTGAGTCACATAGTTGTGCCATTGTGTCTACCTCACTCCTAGTTGCCCTATGTCAGATGCCTGAGCATAAGCTAGCCACTGTAAGATCCATTTATAGTCTACAAAGAAGCCGAAAGAACACTTTTATTTTTCAGTATAGCTTAGATGTCTCTTTCCAGAATTGTCCTCTGGGTGTTCCTGCTTTTTCCAGTCTTGGTGTAAAGTGAACATAAGTATTGAACTCAGAGCAAAATGTCTTTCCTTTCACTTCTGAAAAAAATGCTCTAAAGTCAGGTAATGTATACAAGAACAGTTGAGTATTTTGTAATCTGAGTGTCTAGAGACACAAACACTGATGTAACCCTTCTCTTCCAAGAGTCTTCTGATAATATAATTCCTCACAAACTCTGTGACAAATCCATATGAATACTAGGTCAGGAATTACAGGCGTATCAATGATAGACAGCATTAATGCAACTATTAACAGATTTTGTTTCTTCCAGGATTCATTTCTAGACCACACAGTGGGGAGAAAAATGTTTTTCTCAAACTTAAATACCAATATTTAAATAAACTAATTTTAATCACGAAGTTCATTCAGGCTATTCTGATGGTACAAAATAAGTATAACATTTTTTTTTCCACAGCAGAAACAGTGGGTTTAAAAACCAACTTTTTTACAAAACAGTAGGTTTCATAGAAAAATATAAAGAAAATAAGAATTGGATGGCATGCAATAATTTGTGATTTATTATTTAAAAATATTTTTCAAATAATGCATTACACCCAGTAGTCAAAACGACTTATGTTTCAGATGTGAAAACCATCAACTACCCCCTGCTTATTTACTAAAACTTTCATTTTATTCTGCATCATCCCTTATGCATTATCAATACATAGATCTGTGAGTCATCTAGAGCCAAATAGAATGTCACTGTTTTAAGAGTGCATCAATACAGTAACCGAGGAACAACACAGTGTCCCAGCATCAGGGTAGAGCTGCAAAATCAAGAAATGAACAGGAGAACAGAGGAATTTTCTAGAAATGTGTTCACCTTCCCAAACTACTTATAAAATCTACAAATTATTAAAATAAGAACATATATTTGTGTTTGTGTGTGTGTGTGTGTATACACATGAGACAAACCTAATTCAGAAATTTGAAACTGTTAATGTTTTATTAGTGCAAAAATTGACATGAAATATAAATATTTGGAATAATTTCAATGTCCATCCAAGAACACACCATAGTCATAACTTTTTTCTGGACAACAATAGACAGGCTATTACAATAGTTTATAAAATACAGCCCTTTCTCAGGTCTGACATTTCTAGCATATTTCCCTGAAACCTTCCTTTTCAATACAGTTTTAAGTAAAATAACTCCCATGCATCAGTTGAAAATTAGTCAACCTGTAGCTTGTGCATTTGTCAACACACTTTCAACAAAGTATAGATAAAATCTGTTTTTCTGAGCTAAGAATAACATTTCTGCTCTGCATTTACCTTCTCAGAAAAAAATGTTTAGAAATGTCAACTCTCTCAACATGACATAGCATAATCACTTTGTTCTTGTAATCAAGCATGAAAGAAAGAACATAAGACTCAATACAAACACACAAATACTCCAAAGGAATGAAAAAATGTGTTTTTTTCAATTTCAGGAATAGCAACTTCCACATGAAGACATCAGATGATACTGCTGATGAGCCAAAGATTAGTTTCTTTTCATTTCACTGGTTTTGAGTCTCATGCAAAAAAGTTCACCTCAGCTACTCTGAGCTGTCCAGGCAAGATACATCTGTAAACTTGCAGCTGTGTTAACACAGTCCTATGTTGAGTTAATAAGTCCTGCTGAGAGTAAAAGACTGTGGAGACTAACCAAATAGGTGTGAAGTACAGGTCTAACCAGAATTTCCCTTGCAGGAAGGAATCTTTTCTTTGTAGAAGTCCCAGTTACCACATGAAACAGGATAGCCTGTGCAAATCTTAATTAATGCAGTTTCGGGGGGGGGGGTGTGTGTGCAGAATAAAAGACAAAGAATTCAATTTATAATAATTAATAAGCTACTCTGGTTTTCAATAAATAAAAAATATTTACCTTTTATTCAGGTACAGTTTCACTAAAGCATTAGCGGAATTCTTTTCTAAATTCTTTGCTAAGTAGGTCTTACCAGTGAGAAAATGAAATGGAAATTTGGTTCGGCAAATATAAATATCATTAACCGAATATGTATTCTTCAGACTTAATTATACATTACAATATTAAACGGTTGAAGACCCAAGAGATAATAGTGTAACTGTCGCTACCAAGAATGTAATAATATGTTAATGATTTAAAATTTATTATATGTAAGAAATTACAGTCAAGATGTAAGAATTTGCAAATGAGGTAAATCATGTATCCTGACAAATGATGAAATGACTTGTGTAAAAACATGACCACTTTATTTCTAATTATTTCCCTTCTTAGCATCTACACCTCTCTTTCAACTGAGGACAAAAATTCACTTTAATTATTCTGAAGTGTATGGGAGACTCCTCATTTTATACAAGCGTAATTTGCTTACTTTTTTAAATCTATGAATATTTGTTCAGAAGTCTACCTTTGTGGAAGAAAGTCCAGAAAATCAAACAAAAATATATAGTGTTCCGTGACAAAATCTCTGATATGTATCATTCACAAGGGTAAAGCTCATCTTTCATTCTATAAATTCATATGCTTGCATGACCCACCCTTAGCAAACGGCCTGGACAATACGACTTAAGATAAGTGAATGTAAACTGTGTGTATGTGAATTGAATATATGAAACTGTCTGGAAGAACATTTGCCCTAAACTGATCATCTTAAAGAAGAAGGCAGCCCTCAGTGGGATTAAAAATTAACCAATGAGAGAGAGAAAGACTTCTGATGCAAAGGAGGAGACAGTTGGAAGAAAAGTCTAAAGAAGGCATGAAAATAACCAACAGGGAGTAAGGGAGAAACCTTGCAGTGGAAGCAGCAGTAGTCAGACCTAGTTTGACATCTCATCACCCTGTGGCAACCAAGCTACTGCCCAGATTGTGCACAACAGTCTCCCCAAAAGCTGCCATGAGCCACTGTACTCCAGCTAACTGGGTGGCACTGCAGGATGCAACACATGGGGACCAATGCCTCAGCTGTGTTATTTACCTTGTGGGGCACTTATTCTCCACTTGCAGATTGTATGGAGCAGTACAGGTACAGGCAAAGCTCAAACACCCATGTCTTCCTCAGGACAGGTGCATACACCTTCCACTCCCAGGGAAGGGTGTTGCTAGTAATCTACATGGTCTTTGAGAGAGAAGGTATGCATGTAACTGTGTGCGTGTTTGTCTATGTGTGCCTCTCTGTATGTGTTTTGGAGGAGAGAGACGAGAATATTTTTCAATTAGTTGCAAAAGTGCATGTAGAAATTACTCATTTTTTATTAACATTTCATATTTGTCTAGTATTTGGTTTATCTGATATATTCCTGATATTGATCCTGAACATATAGTTCACTGATTGCTGTTTAATTGCGTGTTAATAAATTGATGAACTACTTCAATCATTTTAGTTAGTTAGTTTGTTTGTTTGTTTAAAATATGAGCTAAGGAGTTCTACCTTGCAATAATCATGTCATAAAATAGATTAAAATAATACAACATTAGACAGTGAACTATCAGAAAAAAAAATAGTACTACTTACATCTACAAAAAACGATTGGTCATGCCGCAATACCACACTGTTTTATCTATCTTAAAGAACTTTGACAGACAAAACTGATAAATACAAGTTATCTTAAAAAATTAACACAGATTATGTAACCCAAATTTATCACCTAAAATTTGATACATTTAATATCAATAGAGTTTTCTAAAAATGCCTCATAAAATCTGTAGAACAAAAACACGTTTTGGGCAATTTGCCAGCATTGAATCACCTTTTACAATGAACACATAATTACACAATCCCATAGTCTACCAGTTGACTTAATTGGCTCTTAATTGACATAAGTTTTTCCAAAAAAGAGATTTATATTCATAGATCATTAGACCAAGGATGTTGAACATTGTACTGTATGACTCATTATGGATTGTGTTGTTAACATGAGAGAAAGCTAAACAGCATAGACCGATGTATTCAGATCATTCTGCAAACCAACGGCATGCCCTGTCCCACCCTGGAATCACACAGACTCTAGGAAACCATGGTTCTCTTTGTTATTTACTGACAGAAATACTCCCATCCTCAGCTTTTGAGATATGAAAATTTCCAAATAAATTTCCCACCTAACATATTCCTAACATTTTCATCTACAAGGCATGCCTTTAGGAAAGTCGGCCAACTTTTCTGTGGATATATTGAGAAATTTAGCTTAAGGGTCAGAGTTTCAGTAAGACTTGGGTACTGAAGTTCTTGGGTCTTTCTGAAAATCCTAGCTTAAAAGTATAAATAATGTAGACTAAAATGTGAAATGCATTTTCAATGTCAAAAGGAGCCTTCCAGATGAAAACTTTTCATGGAATGCAATGAAGTAAAATGATTTCATTAAAATAATTCCCCATGAGAAATCATTCAGAGGGCCTCTTGCAAAAGAATAAACTTTCAGAATAACAGACAAATACTTTAAAGCTGATGAAATATTTGAAAATAGACAGGTTTAAAAAACTTTCAAAGTTTTTCCATTTCATCCTCAACAAGCTGCAAAGCTTCAGACATAAATCTGTATTTGTGTATGTGCACTCACACATGCACTTATATTTGTGAAGAAAGGGAGCAGCTCTCCTTTCTGTTGTCTTACTGCCTCCCTCTATTCTTTTTTTGTATTTCTTTGGGAGTTAGGTTCTTTTTCTCTGTGATTGCTAGAGAAGGCCTCCTTTCTTACTTAAAGCTATATTCTAACAACAAATTTAAATACTGCTCTGCAATAAAATTCCCCCTCCCTGATTTTTAACTCACAAGCAAGCAAACTGAATTTGTCAAGGGTTCCTTGCAGCTTTGGGGAAAAGGAGAACTACATACAACATTCAATCTACTGCAGTGTCTCTAAGAAATTGATCTTGTTCTGCTGTGACAGAATAAGACTTTGATGATAATGACATTTTCAGCTTCAGACAAAATCCTTTTTAATTTATTTGAAAGAGGAAGGGGCTGAAATTATTTTCTATTCCAGGATGTTCTACAGCTTAACTTACTTTTAAGGACTAGCTCTTGGTTCAGGGGCAGGTGTGGGGTTCCTACTGACATGACCCTGTAGAAACAGAAGCATTTGAAGGAGTTGGAGTTTTTAAATTGTTCATGAAACGCATTTCCTTAGAGATCACATCCTTCAGTCTATTACTTGAGAACTAATTTAGAGGGGTAACAGCAATACTGTAGAGTGAACTGACAAACTTTAGGGAACTATGAGATATGAATGAGGCAGAAGGGAATAGAATCCATTTCAAAATTGCCAATTTATTTTAATTTCTCCTGTGCCTCTTTCACATCAGTGATGTCATCATGTCCAGTTCCATGCCAATCTAACAGTAATAATTTTCTTTTCCCTATGATTTTTGCATGTTTTTCATTATTTTCATGCAAGAAGCAGTATGTCATCTTCGTAGAGAATTTCCAGAATGCCCTAACGTCCAATGTCATCTCTAGATACTTGATCCTATTTCAAAGCATCAGATAATTTTTCCCTTATACATAGAAGTGTTTCAGTTTCTAAAATTACTGGTATGTCATTTCAATCAACAGAGAATAGAGCATTTTTCAGTGTAATAACTGAAAGAACTAGATGATTTCCCATGTAAAATTTTTTGTCACTTTCATGGAAACCTGGGAGTTCTGAGAGACAAATCTTTTTCTGACTCTCCAGGCAGCAGAGCCTGTGCAATTATTATTTTCAAGGATTAAAAGTAACATTAAAAAGTTTTCATGTTCTTAAATTTATTTTTTTTTAATCCTATCTTCTGTCATTAGCATCCCAGCTATGCACATGCAATTTGCCCATGGATGACCGGTGAGAAATAGTTTTAAAATATGTTCAAGCTCTAGCACAATTTTACAAAATCATGTTGAATAGGACCAAATTCTCAAAGATTTTTTTTTTTGGCACTATTTTTTTAAAAAAAAAACCCAAATACACAAATGTTATCTAAGGAAGGAAAAGCAATTCTGCAATGGCTCATCACACTACAGTTCTTGTCTTCAGATTAGCCTGAGTACTTTCTATAGGAACAGATATCACTAAGAAACTTTTCTTCTCTTGTCCACCTGATCTGAAGGCAAAGGGCAGCTAGAACAATCAGGTTTCTCCATGTTATACTTGCATTTCTAGTGTAGACAGAGAAGTGCAAAAATTACATCTACCTAAGTGCCACTTTATCCAGCCTGTGACTGATGCCTGTGTGGTACCACTACTCTTTTCATTCTACAAGTGTCTATTCAGTCTGTATGGTATTACTAGTGGAGATCAGGCATGTCAAAGCAAATTGTACTGACTCCCACTGTGGCCCAATTTCAGTCAAGGCTTGTCTGGAGGGAAGTACAAGATGCCTCAAAGGCAACAAAGTGTAATATGATTCAACCTATCTGGTAGGCTCTGCACAATGGGTGCCTAGCTACTATTGTTTAGATTTTTTTACTCATCATTTGAGGAAGAAGTTATGCAGATATATGGAAACTTTCTCTGGTGACAAGGATATGATCAAGTAACCAACCTTCTGATCTTTGAAAACTCTCTGCAAAAACTAGTGTACAGATTTTGTTCCTTGTTCAGAGATAAGGCTTTGCAAGATATCCTGACACTTTGAGGTTATTTATCATTGGAAAAAAAGTAATGAATGTGCAGAGATTGGCTTTATATAATACTTATGTAAACAACACTGGCATAAAAATACAATTTCATGTTTAAATTTTATATTTGCATAGAAGTAAAATTTTCCTTTGTGTCTTTATGTGCATGCATCTGTGTAGCTATAAAAATATACTTACAGACAGATAGATATAGATACAGATATATGCTTTTAAAGAAATAAAGAAAAAAACCACATACAGACTACTAGTTCCTCAGCTGGTTGAAACCAGTACCTCTCTTTTCCAAGACAGAAATAGACAGTGTCCCTTAAAATGTTGTGAGAGGAGGACACATCTAAATAACTGAGGAATTCTGAAAACTGAAGCATTTCAAGTAAATTATTAGCTTAATATTTATCTAGAGCAATTGCACTAAAAAGGGAAAAAGGGAAAATAACTTCACATTTATACCGGAGGGACAAGGCCCATAATAAGAAATTGCCTTTAAGATTAAAAAACCAAAACCCAAACATCAAGATGCAAAGTACCCAAAAGCACTGAAAAGAAGCATCACTGATCATCAAAGATCACTTTTTCAACTAAGATGCTTATAGATTTCCTAACACAAATAAGATCCATGTCTATATAAGTTTTAGCATACCCTACTTGAAAAAAATTCAATGCACTTGCTCCATTTTGACTTCTGTACTTCAGCTCATAAGGTCACGGCAACCCTCTTTATCAGTCAACAGCAGAGCTGCAGCAGTAATAGGAGATGCCTTCTTAGATTAGTGCAAGTGAAAATTGCTTGTAATTTTTTATATTTCTGTCTCTTGTGTGCCCTTTATAGTTTCATTTTTGTGTCAGAACATCCTTGGTCACACCACTCCTGATACTTCAGGAAAATATTTGAATGTATTTTAGTTATAATTATTTTTCTAGGATTTATGAGGCATGAAATGATAATATATCCCAGGAGTCATGTGTGAGTCAGTGTAAACATATAATCTTCTGTCTGAGATGTACTCAAAAATTCAGTAACTTACATTTCAGTTTTACTACCCAGCTTAGACATCAACTTCCTTGTCAAAGTATCAGTCAAAAATTTGGATTTCTTCTATTCTAACAGAAGAGCAATCAGAAACTTTTTGATATTCTTATAATTCATAGAGTAGATAATTTTGAATTATGCATGAGGCTTGTATATTTTTTTTGTGTTGCCATGTGAATGTCATATCTTCACATTGCTGACACTTCGTATTGTAGTCTCCAAAAAAAACCTTCTACCAACGTCAACAGGCTACATGGGTAGTAAGAAGTCCAATATATGGGGGCTTTTTTTGTTCTGCGTAAGAACAGAGTAAAAATGCTGTAATTAATTTAGCACAAATTTGGGGGAAATAAATCAACCACAAAGAAATCAACAAAAAGAAATGTAAGAAGTAAAAAATTTTGGGGTTGTTTTTCTACCAGATTTCAAAACAAAGTATCTCTCTAGAATAGATTTTTTTCTTTCATAGGATTGTAAATGTAATTAAAATGAAGAGACCTTATTAAAGTTCAAAAAAGACTTTTTTTCCCTCTGTCTTTTGTAATTCTGCCATTAAAGTGAAAAATCCTTAACATAGACAACAGTACATTAAAACCTACAGTATGATTTTGAGTTGACTCAAGTCTGGGATTATTCTTTGCGTAATAAAACTTTTTAATAGGTTACTGTCATATAAATGAATAATTGTTTGCAGAAAGTTAACATTTTTCATATTCTTAAGCTTGAAATGTAAAATAAAATATGCTCAGAAATGTGCCTGAAAGATACCTGTTTCAGATGACTGTGTACCAGCAAAATGTGCACAGTAATCACAACAACCACTTTTGTCCATGCCACATTTTATTAAAAGGATCTTTGTGTACAACTGTGGAGGACAACCATATCAAGCCTAACACAGCCTGAAGTCAGCAGTTTGAGGCAGTGACAATTTAGCATGGAAGCTGTTATTAGATTGTATAAATTATTCATATTTTTAGCAAAATTCTCATGTAGAAAGCAAGGACTGTAAAAAAGAGTTAGACAATGTGAAGAATACCATAGTAAGCAAGTTAAAATTGTTTGATACAGTCAAAGCATCATAGGAATACTAGACTTCATTTGAATAACATACATTATAAATATATTTCAAGAAGATATTTTCACAACTGTAAAGAAATATATTTACAAAAAGGAAAAGGAGAGAGAAGAGAGTGAGAGTCCTTAGTTTGTGTCAAGACAGAAAGTATCTCTGAGTCAAACTGTATCTCTGAGCAGAAAAAGATTTAAATCTAAGTCCTTAAACAAAATGCACCATATAAGAAATTCTGCCTCAAATTTCAAGGTTACTAACAAAGGATTGAAATTGTACAGATTTTGGCTGAGACAGAGTTCATTTTCTTCATATTACCTCCTATGGTGACATTTTATATTTGTGACCAAAACAGTGTTGATAACACAGGGATGTTTTAGCTATTTCTGAGCAGTATTTACACAGAGTCAAGGCCTTTTCTGCTTCCTCACACTGTGCCGCCAGTGAGCAGGTTGGGGGATGTGCAGGAGGCTGAATGGGGACAGAGCTGGGACAGCGGATCCCGAGTGACCAAAGGGATATTCCATATCATATGACATGATGGATGCTGAGGGAAGAAGGAGGAAGGAGGGACATTTTGAGCTATGGCACTTGTCTCCACAGGTAACTGTTACACATGATGAAGCAAGCCCTGCTTTCCTAAAGATGAATTAATACCTGCCTGTATGGATTCCTTATTTTGCTTTGCTTTTGCACACAGTTTTTGCTGTACCTATTAAATTGTCTTTATCTCAGTGGACAAGGTTTCCCACTTCTACCTTTCTGATTCTCTTTCTCATCCTATTGGGGGGGAGTGAGTGACTGACTGTATGGGGCTTTCATAAGTGTGAAGTATGACTTTTGTAAGAAGTGAGGCAATGAAAACAAATGGTTAAACTGCTAGGGAAAGTTAGACCTATCCATTTATTTCATTCTGAACTTTTGTCAGATTAAAGTGATCATGAAGGCACCATCTAATGGAGCTATAGCTTTTCTCATATTAGTGAAGAAGAAGCAAATGTAACAACATGGGTACCATGGGTTAATTTCTGACTAATAAGCTGATTACAAAATACCCACAATATGTCATGGACAGATTACAGTCCACAAGATTACAGTCTTTAATTTAATTACACATTCACGTGTATAGTAAGCACAGAGGATACAAAGGACAGAAAGTTCATATTTTATAAAGGTAGCTATAGATATGTTGAAGAAAATACTCATCATCCACGACTACTATCTAACTGCACTAAAGGAGTTTTCCCACAGGAAAACTTGAGTGAAATTCAGCTTATAGTTTCAGAAACTCAAATTTAACTATCTCATTTCACTGACTACATTTACATCAAATGCAAACATCCATTACAATCAATGGACATCAAGTCAATATAGTTGGTAGAGTACAAAGAGTAATTCAACTAACCTGGCATTAGTTAACTATTTTGCTGAGCCAAATAGCTCTTGACATTATGCATAAACATCTACGTGACCGAATGTAAAAAGAGGGAATGGATACAGGAGATTATACATTATCATGCTGAGGTATTTTATATAGGGAAGAGGAAGTTCAAATGACTGTTGTTTGAAAAGTAAGTTGAAAGATGTCTCAGCAAAGAGCAGGATTCTTTAGATGTTGCAGACACTGAGAAACTGTTAAGTAGAACCAACAGCAAATAGCTATGGTTCAGAGATGAAAAAAGAGAGTTTAGGAGACTATGCAGACTTGCTGCAACTAGGAAAGTCAGAAAGTTAACAAAAGCAATGTCTGGAAGCAAAGACTCAACAATAAGGGACACATACAAAGTTTAAGAGAACAGTATATAACCCCTTTTTCATTTTTGTTCTTTCTTTCCTGGTCCTTTGAGATTGTTTTAAAAAAGTTAAGGATTCTTTTATTTTAATAAAACTTGACATTTTAATGTAAAAGTCTTTTAGCCTTCCTTTGGGGAGCTAACTGTAGAAGAACGGCCCAGGAACAACCACTTCAAAGCTATAGTCAATTCCAAGTTCTGTAAAAGTTCAGCATTTCTGAATATAATTCCTTTAGCAATAATCATATTACAAAGAAAAAATAAGTTACACTCCAAGAAAAGTCTTATTAAACTCCCAAAAATCCAAATTAAATTGAAACAGTCTCTTCTAGGCAACTATTAATTTTCACGTCCATGATTTCTTATAGCATTCTTGGAGTAAATTGGACTGTTTAAGAACTGAGGTTGCTAACCAGAATAACCAGAAAGCAGCAAACCATATATAAAATTTTACAGATGAAAGCAGAGGTTAATAGTCACTGTGTACCTAAGTAAAAATGAAATTACCAAGCATAAAAGACCTTGTATTTAGAAAGAAATGTACTCATATTGTAGTTTTATAATTAGTGGGAAAATAATGGCCAACTAGTTTTACAGTTATGGGGATGGTATCCATAGCCATGGCAAAAAATTACTTTCTTAAATGTTCCTCATAACCTGAACGTTAGGGGATATTAGGAGCAGCTACCACTTACAGCAGCAGGAGGAATTCTTCCTGCCCAACTGCTGGAGCCCAGCCCAGCGCCTGGGGACCCAGGGTCTCTGCCCGGACTGAGGGGCAAGGCTAACACTTTCCCCTTTCCAAGTTCAACCAGTATTGAAGCTGAACATGTTTGCCCCAACACACATACACACACAGGAGACACTAACAAGGCTCCACAGGTCCTCAGATCACTGACTGGTCCAGCTTGAAGCTCACTAGCAAACATACAGAACTCAAACAGTCATCCCATATGCACCCCACATTTGTGGGTCCCCCTGAAATACCAGCACAGACCCTTCGACCTTCTGATATCCTTGCCCAGACCTGGGGCCTCCTACACCTTTGCTGGTTCAGCTTGGAGTTTTCCAGTGACTACACACCCACACACCGTGTGCACACCCTGCACACGCTCGGTTTGTGGAAGGTACAGATACCTGCCCCCAGCAGCCAGCATTTGTTGACTTAAGTGTTACTGGAACCATGAAACTTAATACCAGTGTTTCCATTGGTCAAAATGTAATACTCCCAAGGAAAGTCCTTCCAAATTCAGGAAAAATATGATGAGATTATTACACCTTTTGACATAGATTAACTCAGGTTATTATCCTTCTCAACATTTTAGAAAAAACAATACTCCACAGAAAGATAATAGATATCCTTTTAGATTGATTAATAGCTTCTAAAAATGTTTCTATTAAAATAAATATATAAAATGCTCTAAACACCACATTAGCTGGTTTATGTGAAATGGGGAAAGCCTGTGAAGACCCTTAAACCAAGAAAACAGGAGAAGGCCACAGAACATACATTCATCTCTAGTGTTTTTTTAAAAAAGCCCTCTAGCTTTAGATCATGCTCTGTGTGTGAGAAAAAGAGGGAAGGGGAAGAGAAAGAACGCAAGCATGAGATAGCATTTAACTTCCAAATTACCAACGATTTCATAAAATTTACATCAATACAAGACTCTCAATGATAATTGTACTTTTACATATTTCATGAATGTAAGTGAACAAGTATGGAAAAGATACTCTCAGTATGCTCTGATTATGGTAAAGACAACCGTGTAAGCACGGTCACTTGTGAACAACAAAGAAACAGCAGAGAGACCTCTTAAAATTACCACCAAATTAGGAACTATTTACTGTCTCTTGATTGAAGCTTGCACCTTCTTAGACACACAGCTAATCAAAGGATAATTGCTAATCCATAAAATCACACATCATTAGTTTCAGTATTTATGGAACAGCTTACTTAAAAATTATGATGTTACTTCTAGCAAGCAATAAAGATGCATTAGTCTAAAATAATGTTAATATGCTTTATTTCATTCCTTTTTTTAATTAAACATTTATTAATTTTCAACTTGTCAACAAGTACATAGAAAAAGTTAATTTATAAGATTAGCTGAACCACTGAATCCTACCTGTTTTGCAGTAAAAGTGTGTTTATAAATCTATATTCTGTTAAATTAAAAATTTAAAAATACATTTTACCTGGAGAGGGCAATTTTTGGTTTGTCTGTGTGAGATGCACACAGGAAATTTTTAAAGATGTGTACCTAAGTGTCATCCTTACTCTTTGCTTTTTCTGATTTACATTTACTTGTCTTGTGTTTGTAATTAGCCCTGTTATTACTGAGTGAGCTCTTGTATAGTAATGAATCTACCAGACCCTTTTTTTTGTTGTATCTTTTTTTTCCAGTGTACTATGCTTTCCAAAGATTTAGCTGGTTTGCATATCAATGTTTTTCCTTGCAGACCCCTAAGGGGCTAATTTCTCAATAGTAACACCATACCCTACAGTATAATGCTTGACTTATTTTTCTATCAACTATTGTTCTATACCTACATAGTCTTTTCTATTTGTTGCTGACTAGAGGATACAGCACTGACCCTGCCTGCTCGGTGTGCAGAGACTCATGCCTGCAAGCACTGAGGCTTTGTAAGACTTATCCCTGTGCCTTTACTTGTCATATCAGCAGCTTCATCTGCAGAAATACATTCTGACTGAGTAAGCCTGAGGTAGACAATGCTTAATTCTCTATTACAAAATCTTCCAGGAAGAGAAGAGAGATTCAGCTGCAGGGCATCCATCCTGTCAGCACCCTATTATCCTAACAGACCGTTTACTCTGTTACTGATTTTAAGATGGCCTTATTCAGTCTCATTATCATGTTAGAGCCTTGTCCTGGATCACTGTACAGCAGTAGACAGCATATTTTTATTCAGCTGCTATTCTGAGACTCCAGGTGTTTGTCTTTCTTGTACATCCTTATTGTCTGCTTATGAACCAATGAAGTTCAGAAGATTTCTAATGCTTCCATTAGATGTTACAAAGTCAAAATATCAGCCAATTGTAAACTGAGAAAAAAACCAAAATTAAACAAAGTAAACCAAATGAGAAACAGCTGTTAATAAGAAAGAAATTATAGGTCTTACATTTTATTCTTTCATAACTAACAGAAGAGATCCATGTTTTACACTGACATGGAGCACAGCCACATATAACATGCATCTGTTTGTTGGGTCACAAAGATCACACATCGTTTACTGTTTTCTCTCACACACTTTTTATTCCCAAGGCTTCTAGCATCTTATAGTAAACTTAGCACATCAAATGAAACGATCATAGGCCATAACATCAATATCTAGCACAAAGAAATAAGGAGATATTAAGGATACTAACAAACTATAATTTATTAAATATACCTCCAATTTTATAAAATGATTTCTAAGGGTTTTATAAAGTATTTCTCCAAGAAACCTATTTTTCAAAACTTCATCATGATTCTGAATGCATCCAGCTGAAGATGAGGGTGGTGACAAAGCTTTGCAAACATAGCTGGATTTTTATAAGACCAAAAGGTAGAATAAGTAATTCAATAGAAAGTCAATAAAAGATTGGAATATTAAAATGTTTTGAAAATTTCAGATTTATATTTCTAAGAATGTTTAGTGTTCAGTAACTTTGTTCAGTGCTCAAGTTTATTCTTCTTAAATTCATAGAAATTGGCTTGAGTCTGTTGTCCCCTGTTTTCCACCTGTAAAACAGTGTATAAAAGTATGCTAATGCTCTAACAGAGAACACATTTTCAAACCACAATTTCTTTTCAAGAGTACAGAATATTGAAGAGCATTTTAGCCAGCTAACAGTATAAGAAAAAAAATGGCTTCAGACAATAAACGTTATGTCATTCTATCTCTATTAATCAGCTATCGAGGAGAAACTATTCACTTCATTAAGATACATAGGTCTAATCTCTTGCTTCTTCAAAGTTAGGAAACAAGCTATGAAGAAAAATTATTGCATTCTGAAATGACTTTTTAATTTATCATTTGACTAACACTACTTTACAATCTTGGAAAAAATATCAATACGAAGCCTTACAGTTACAGAGGCCTAGTCCATCAACATTCTTATGCTATCAGGGGTTAATGGCTATGTCTCACAATGTTTTGAGGAATGCACTGAGGCTATCCTCATGAAGAGTTTCCATGATTTTGTCTGTAAAATCAGCAGACCTGTAAATGAGCACTGTAAACAGGCTCTTGCTGTGGTTTAACCCCAGCCAACAACTAAGCATCACACAGTCACTCGCTTGCTCCCTTAGTTGGATGGGGGAGAGAACTGGAAGGGTAAAAGTGCAAAAACTCATGGATCAAGATAAAGACACTTTAATAGGTAAACCAAAAGCCACACACACAAGCAAAGTTTGTAAGAAATTCCTTCACCATTTACCATCTTCAGGCAGATGTTCAGTCATCTCTAGAAAAGTAGGGCTCTACCACACGTAATGGTTACTTGGGAAGACAAGTGCCATCACCCTGAATGTCCCTGCCTTCCTTCTTCTCCACTCAGTTTATAAACTAAGCATGACCTCATATGGTATGGGATATCCCTTTGGTCTGTTGGGATCAGCTGTCCCAGCTGTGTCCCCTCCCAGCTTCTTGCACACCTCCAGCCTCCTGGCTGGTGGGGTGGTGAGAAAGGCAAAAAAGTCTTTGAGTCTGTGTAAGCACTGCTCAGCAATAACTAAAACATCCCAGTGTTACCAACACTGTTTTCAGCACAAATCCAAAACATAGCCCCATACTAGCTACTAAGAAGAAAATTAACTCTATCCCAGACAAAACCAGCACAGCTCTATGCAGAGATAGTCATTCTGCAGAGCAGGTATGATCCTATACACCCAAGCATGTCCTGTGACTTAGTGTGGTATGAGTAGAATTTCATAGATGCCAACAAGTCCAAGCAAGACTTTAGAAATATCAGTTTGGTATCACTTTAGGTGTCTGTGGGATTAATTAAGGTAGAATAGATACCAAGCATCTTAGTTTTAAGAGGCTGGCAGGAATTGGACATTTCTCGTTTCAGGTATGCAGGGTTGATGATCATATTTTTTGGTGTTCAAATTTGAAAGAACTGACTTCCCTAGAGGTTAACTTCTATGAAGCCAACACATACCACACACTCAAGGTGTCTTGTTTATTTTCCCCTTCTCTCTCTATGGTTAAAGTCGGCTGATCTATAATATCAAATGATGATTAGTGTTTAGTGACCAGCAAATACCGTTACATCATTCTACATATTTCAAGATGAATGCTGGGAAGTATTTAAGTAAGCTAAAGTACTGAAGTAATGGAAGAAACAATTCATGTAATGTAAAATACAATTACTGTGATGTGTTGTTAAGATATAAAGTAGGTATGTGTTCATTTAAAAAAATAAATACAGTAACTCTGGCAATTGATGTACTTGGATTGTTCAAGATTAAGCAATTCTATGGAATGAGACTTTGTCCACTGAAGTGGGAGAACAGAACACTGATGGGTATGCTGATTCTGCAAGTGAAATAGTTTTGGTGCCATCATCACTGAAACAGAGCTGTGCATTAGGTTCTTGTTTAGGTTTTGCTTTTGAATTTAGATTCTTGTTCAAGATCTTCCAGCAGGCATGAAATCTTTTTTTTTGCCACCATCATAGGCATCATAGTTGGTTAGTCAAAGGAGAATTGATAGCAAAGTTTGTCACAGAGAAAAGTCATTCCACATAATTTCAGAAATAATGTGCATCTATTCTCAAATCTGAATATACACAGAAGAATGCTGAAATCTTATACCAGAAAAACACAAATGTGTTTTTTCATTTGTACTTTCTGTATGTCAGAGAGTTGTAAATTGGAGAATGAAAACATATTGCAGAATAACCTTTATCTAAACTTTAAGAAAAAGTGTCAGGATCATAAGGAAATCCATCCATACTGTATAAAAGTGTTTCATAAGACTGAATTTTTTTCTTTAGAAATGCAATTATGATTTTAAGTCAGCTGTGTTTTGTCACTGTAGCACATTTAACAGTATAAGTCAATTCTGTTGGAACCTCATGTTTATTTGAAGTGGGTATCATACATGTAAGGTGGTTGTTCGCTACAATATTCCTTAAGATAG
>VZSC01000573.1:67718-83408 GCA_013398225.1 Steatornis caripensis
GGGGGGGGGGGGGATGCAGCTGAGGTGATCCACTATTGACCTTGAAGGTGTATCTAGTAAGCAGAAGAGATCTGGGAGCTAGATATTGGGTTTGGTGCCAGATCTTACAAAGACTAAGAGTCTGGGAGCTAGATGTCAGAGACATACCTGAAAGGATTTTTATTTTGTTTTGTTTTGTTTTTTTTTTTTTTAAATCATGCTCAGGACTGCTTTCTGGATCTGAAAGTACCTGTCATTGAATGACACCATTTCATACTATTAAGCTTTCAGTTTCTAAACAAGCTGGTCTTATACAAGCTACCTATTATTGAATGGTTTCTTGCCCACACAAACTTCAAAAACATGTTCAGGAATTCTTTGGAATAGGACTAGTTGACTTGTGTCAAAATCACGTCAGGGACCATTCTAACAACTCTACAATATGGCAATGAAGTTCTAATGCCTGGGAATGTTCCTGGCAGCATTTAACTTCTGAAATATGTGTAGCCTCACTGACTTCATATAATATTGTTTTATTTACAACTGTTGCACCTTATGGATGTTTCTCCTCATTAAGTTTTGTAGTACTTACTTATTTAAATTTCAAAAATGTTGTGCTTGTTCATTATTCCTTTTTTTTTTTTTAAATCAGGCAATTTACCTCCAAAATTATGTACTCAAAATATAAACATTTTATTTCTTGAAAATCCAAAAAGGAAAATAAAATTAATAACAGTTAAAAAATATCTAATCTTTTAAAAGGAAGTATATATTAGGTAGTGTTTTCCTGAGACTGTCATTTGTCAGAATCTAAATCAGATTAGTTTTTAAAAGATTCCTCTAAAGTCATAGTTTCTGCATTTAATAGTTTTCTACAAATAAACATTCCTTCTAGTAAATACTTCCAGAGGTATTTGTATCAATGACATACATAGATGTGAAAAAATACCTTCTTAAATTAAGATAACTATCCTTCTATTTGTGACTGAGACTGCTTCAGTAATACCGATTAGAAGAGAGCTGAGTACCTTTAGTAGCATTCAGAGGATGACACAGAGAACCTTAACCAGGAACCTGCCCTAAAATAATGATCTTTAAAGACTTCAGCTGAATCATAATACAGTTATTCAAATACATCTGGTCAGTGAACTGCATGTCTCAATGAGAACTTCTCTCACCTTTCACAGTTGGTGCATCCTTCCAGTAATTGTGCAGAACAATTGGCTGTTTTTAAAGATTGGACAAGAATCTATTTTTTGGCAAAATAACCAAATTACTAGTTCACCTTACTCCAAAGTGGAATAGCTAGATTTCTATTTCACATAATAGAACCTTATTCACAAAAGTATAGGGTATCTCAGATAAAGAAACTTCATCCATTCTTTTGAAGGTAGTCTCCTATGGAGGCAGGAAAGCAAATGTGAAAGGCTGAACTGAGATTAAGTTAAAGGAAACTCACATGATCACTCAGGTTCAACATAAGGTTCAGGAAGCTTCTTGACTACTAATTGAGAGTAACTCAGAGATTATACCATTGAAATGATCATCCTATACTTTCCCAGTTTCACATACTTTCCCACAGCATTAGTTCCTGCCTACTGCCAGGGGATGAACAGTGGATTGGCTGACACGACCCAACATACAGTTTTTCTGTTGGAATAATTTTTAAGTCATTATGTGAGAGAGGAGAAAGTTGCAGTTCTTATGTGGTTCCCTGGGTATCTTCTGTTTATGTCTAATGACAGGCTGACTGTAAAATGTGCATCTATTTCTCCAGACTAAAGTTGTTCTAACTGGGCACCTAGAGATTTCTACATTTTAAAACATTTACTATTGATTTTAGATACCTTCTGGAATTAGTCAGAGATTCAGAAGAGAGGAATTGAATCACTACATGAAACCACCTCCTTTGTGGTTTTCTAATGCACAGTTTTAGCTGAAGTTTGAATTTTATTGTCCATGTGGACATTTTAGTTCAAACTTTTACACAAGTCTGGGCAAAGTTTGAGTTTCCTGAGAAAGAAACTAAGGTGCAGACTGTCCTATTGACAGGGTGGACAAAGCACATTTAGAATACTGGATTCAAGTCTGAACATAAGCAACAAAACCAGGCACAGAAGAACCTTACAGCAACAGTCTGGATGAATTGAGTATGTTTTTCTCAGACAAAGTCTGCCCTAAAGTATATATGAAAATTTTAATGTCATTTGCATACAAAGGCTAGAGATGAGAAACTGACCTTCATAAGCCCTGAGAAACTATCTGTCTTTAGATACATGCATGTCACGTTTTAAAGCTGGGCTGGCTATTAAGCAAAAGACAGATGCTCTTTGTTAACTCACTCCATCCCCATAATGGGGGGCAGAAAGAGAAAAGGGAAAAGTTAGACAACTTTAATCTAACTAAAATAATAATGGATAATAATAATAGGAAGAAATAATAATAAAATATATACAAATATACAAATATGTACAAAACCAATACTGAGCTCCCCCCCACCAATGACCAATATGTCACCCGGACACTGCAGGGCATGCCCCGGGAAAGTCCCAGACTGTACTTAGCAGCAGGCAGGAGCTGAATTCAGGAACGCACGGATTGGGATTGAAGGCAGAAGAATCGGACAAGAGTCCTTCTCGATCGCCAGCCGTAGAAGAAGAGGGAGAGAACCTCATGATCCCTCAGCTTTTTACCGAGTATGACGTGTATGGGATGGAATACTCCCTTTGGTCAATTTTATGTCACCCATCCAGCCCGCTCCTCCCCACTGCAGGGTCACAGGTGTGACCACTTCTCTACTGTTTCAGTTACAGCACAAAAGAAAGTTAGCAGAAGCAAGCATCGACCTTGGTCTCCATAGGGATAACTATAAGCAAGAGCCTTACTGCATACCATTCCTTCTGATGTTCCAGCACTAACTATAAACACCAAGCCTTATCACTGCTAGAAGCAGCTACTGTCTGGAAAAACATGTAGTTAATTTCAGAGAGTGCAGCCTCTCAGAGATTTAACTAAAAAGTAAAGTTACTAAAAGAAATTGTCTCTGTTCTGGCCCAAACCAGGAAAATGCAGTAAATGTTACACCAATCATCTTACTATGGATGTAAGGACATACAAAAGACAAGAGCTTAATATTGGTCTAATTAAAACATTAATTATCTAATCCAAATGCAACAGTTATTGTTATTGGTACAGTTACAAAAGTTCAAATTATCCAACTATTACAGAAAAGTCTGGTTAATAGCGCAGTTAAGACTGCTGTACATAAAGTTTCTGCTATGATTCTATGTATTCATTTTCTTTGGTGTTATGCTCACCCTTTCAATTTTTGTCTAGGTCCTAAGGTTCACAACTACTTTCTTCCTCAAGCAGAATAAAGGAGGTTTACAATGAGTCTTCTGTGTTCTGAGTTCTTTGCCATGAAGAGTACCCCTAGGTTGTCAGTATGAAAAAAACTAAAAATATGTTCATGGCAGTTCAAGCTACGTGTGGATGTTCTGCAACTTGCAACATTTAGTTAAAGAGCCTATGAAAAGGAAACGGAGTATGAAAAATTAGAAATAGATCGAAATAAAATTTAATGACTGAGGAGAAAGAAACACCAGAACCACCTTTGAACTCCTCCTGGTGAAGAGCTCAGGATGGTGATTGATAACCTACTGCTTCTCTACATCAGAAAAGCTGGTGCTACTGACCTGAAGTCCCAGAGAGATGTTGACTGGAAGGGTGGATGGAACACCAGAGAGATTGATCTATTTTTTTTTGTAACAATTCTGAGGGCATTTTTAATGGGCTCTGTCTTTGGGTTACGAGTGTTAGTATTACTGCAGTTGGTCTATTAGTAACTGTTATATCTATCAACTACAGTTATATAACCATGTCTTCCAATCCAAATCCAAACCCAAACCCAAATCTGTATTACGTAAAGGCTGGTGCTGTTACTCAGTGACTGCATAAGCTTGTTAGGTTTACCATACCTAATATTCACAGAGCTAAACTAAAGTAAGCTCTGCATCTGACCTCTAGAAAATTGCAGTTCCAGCAAACCTAAATTATCTTTGACCAAGAAGGGTCCTAAGGCACTGCACTGTTAGGTCAGCTTGAATCCTATCAACTTTTTCTAAAAATGTCAAAATCAGATTATTAAACAGTGTGAAGCAGGAAGAACTTTGCAACTTTTTAACGTCTGCTTAGATCTCATCCATTTAATGCAAGATGTTTAGGATATTTTTGAGTATCATCAAGGATGGCGATTATACACCCTTCTCAGACAACCTGTTCCAGTGTTTGACCATCTTAATGATAAAATTGTATTGCCGTATGTTGAGTTGGAATTTCCCATATTGCATCTCATGTCATCATTGCCCCTCACTTCTATTTTATGTCTCTGAAAGCATCTGACTTTGTCTTTTCTCTACTCTCCCATTAGAAAGTTATCGACAGCAGTCTGTCCTTGTCTTGGTCTTCTCAACATGGAACAGGCAGAGCTTTCTTAACTTCTTCTCATATGTCATGTGTCCCAGATCCCTGAACATTTAAGTGGCCTTTGCTGGATTTGCTTCAGTACATCCAGTCTTGCTGGTATATGGGTGTCCAAAACTAGATGCAGTACTCCAAGTGCAGCCCCACCAATGTCAAAGAGAGGGGGATGAATCACTTTGTTTCAGCTGGTATCTTAAACTTAAAATGCAGTTGACATTATTTGTCCACCAGGATCACAAGTACTTTTTCTGGAACAGACTTTGTATTTACCTTTGCTAATTTTCATGAGGTTTTTTCAGTCCATTTCTCCAGACTGTTGAGGTCCCTTCTCACAGCAGCCCTTGTAGCCAGTGTATCAACGTCTCCTCTCAATTTAGTATCTTCCATAAACTCATGAAGAGTGTACTCTAGCCATTCTATTCCATCATTCAGATCATCAATAAACATATTAAGCTATATTGGCCTCAGTATAGATCCTTGAGGGACACTATGAATAACTGGCAGCCAGGTGTAGTTTGTGCTGCTCATCACTACCACTTCAGCCTGACAATCCAGCTAATTTTTACTCACTTTATTATCCACTTAACCAGTCCATATCTTGTGAATTTGACTATAAAGTGTATGTGTCAAAGACCTTGCTAAATACAATTCAGTGGGACAAGTGCACTTTATGCACATCCTTTTCCCTAAAGACAAGTAGTTAAATCACGAGTTTTCAGTTAGATAAAACTTAACCACCATAACAGCCATGGTAGTTACTGTTCTTTAAAAACAGCTACATGTAATGATATGTGATGATCAGTGAATACAAATGAAAAAGATTTGAGAATTGATTCATTGATAAGGGAAAGAGATTTAGCACACATCGAAGATCTTTTCCTGGCACATTGATAAACCACTCTACAGCAGAAGAGTTCCTTTCATTTTCATACAAACACAAGATATTGGCTATCAGAAGGTGCTAAACTGGTATCTGAGTCTCAAGTATTAATCATTACCTGCCTGAAAATATTATTTTCTATGCCTAAGCTTTTCAGGAGACATGATAATATTAATTTAACAATTATCAAAAATTCACCATAATTTACCAATTCCTACAGAGGTAACTTGGATGTATTAGAACTCATTGTGAAAGAACAAAGAACATAAGAAATATTTATGGTACCCAGAGGTGTAAAGAGTCCAAAACTTGTCATTGATTCATGAGAAGGTTCAACATTGTTCTTATAAATATGTATTTGAACAGGACTTAAATGGAGATTTTTCTCTGTAGAAGCCGAGAAGCAGCATTTGTGCTCACAAACAAACAAAGAAATAAATACATAAATAAATAATGTGCTGTCTATCACTCTTTTGCTTTAACCAGTTTTATACTAGGAAAGATGCTCAAATCTCAGAAACGTTTCAATGGTAACTATACATATGTCTAAACAAGTAAGAAAATTATGTAAAATTCTGAGATACTATTATTGCTTGTCTACTTCTGTTTTTCTTTATTTTCAATAAAATTGCCTAATAATTGTTACTTCTTTTTTTCAGCTAATGCCTAATCATTTCCCTTTGCTTAATTGGAAAATGTTATTCACACAGTGATTCCAACAGAGTCTTCTAACCATTGCAGAAAAGAGGAAATAAAGGACGTAGGACTCATTGATAACATTTATATAGGTTCTCCTTTCAATTACTTTTCTTAGAAGTATGCTATAGGGAAGGATGATGTATGAAGTCTTGTGCATATTTAGCATAGTTCAGGGGAAATGAAATTGTGTCAAGTCTGAGATGCTGCCAACTAAAAAATGTAAAATAGTGCCATGGAAGTTAAGGGCAATTCTAGGCCTTAGGTAAAATTTCATAGGTAGCATCTGGAGAACCCTTTTCTCCTGTCCTGTTCCAAAAGAATCAGTTCTTTGGGACAAAGTCAGAAGGGGATTAACTCTGTTACTTGTATGAGGAGGACACCGGAAAGAAGTGGAACTCGGGTACTCAGTGTTTCCTGAGGATTCCTGTGCTGTTGTACAAGTTATAGCCTAGTGCTTCATGAAACTCTTATAAGGATCGGCTTTTTCCCCGATTTGCCAAGTATTACTAATAAAGCAACACATTTACATGTACTTAGCCCACAGGGGTTTAAGGATTAATCCCTTATAAAGATATCTGGCTCCCAAGTGTAAAGAAAATTATTCTAGAGTAGCAAGCAATTTCCCCTCAAGGTGAAACAAAGACTACAACTAGAAAGAGATTTGGGAGGAAAGAAAGACAACAATTCTCTATGCAGTCTGGTCCTGCCGAAATAGGATGACATGGAAGATATTTAAAGGGTATTAGTCTCTTGAAAGCTTGTTTGTTTGTTTTCCAGGAGTCTGATTTGGCATAATGATATATATCCTGTAGTCCTGCAACAGTCTATTGAAAACATGTTGACAGAAATAGTATGAAATTACTATGAGGATGGCTAAAAAAGGTTAATTATACATAAAACAATAATCTTAAAAATGTTTTATGCTGCCAGCCATTTAAACATCAATGTAGGAAGTTCTTGTAACTAAAAAAACCCTTCTGTATTAGCATTTAATAATGATATATAAAGGACAGCATTCAGATCCACCTCCAGAAGTCGTGTTACAGTTGCATTCTAATTAGTGAGTTATAATAAGTGCCCTAATACAGCAACCGGGATCCTCAAAATAGTTTTAAAACTGTTATCTATAGCATAAAAATGACTTCTGAGCATCAGAGAAAGAGAGAAAAAAAATCTTACAAAGATAAAGTCAGTTATCCAAGATTTCGCAACAAATTCGAATCGTGATGTATTGCTGGGTCTGAAGTAGTAACATAACAGCAAAAGGATTTGGAAAAGTTTCTATTCTTTGGGATTATGGATGCTCATAACTGGCAAATGAGCACCTATCTTTGCCTAGAGACATTTGCAATGCAGAACACAGGCTTTTGGATATTTAAGCATCCTAAGAAGATTGATTTATCAGGTATGATACAAGCTGGAATAATTCCCTTGAGTTCTGTGATGTAGTGTCAGCCTTATTTATTATATAATATCTCAGTGCTTAAGCTACTCACCCCAGAAGTAAACAAAATGCGTGGGATATCTCTCATTCTAATTTGATTTGAAATAAGAATCTCATCATTCTAAAAATGTTTACTAAATACTTATCTGCTGACTGTCATAAAAGAACACACATTCCATCCCTGACCTCAGTTGTGGGCCACTGTGCAGATACTGCAAACTATAAACAAGTCTATCAGATGCCAGAATGAGGCTCAATAGAGCTGCAATCAGATGTACAGACATCTAGTAAGGAAGATGGAAACATCAGCACCATCCTTTATTTTTTTAATCAATGACTTTATTGTATCAGATACTTAAACAGTGCAAGAAACAAAGCCTGTGAACTTAGCATTCACAGACAGAATGACCTAAAGCCAAGGCTACAGAGTCAGTCATCAATTTTGTGTCCTTCTGTACCGGATGCATGTATTCTGCACGTGCGCTGTCTGACAGCTCAGACCTAGAGGAACTAGAAGAGAGAGAAAATCAATAAGTGTATTTCCAAAAGATAGTATAGATACTTTTTTAAGCCAGGAAGTGTTGTTTTGACCTTATATAAGCTGTGATTCAGCACGGTAATTAGGTGACTGGTTAGTTTAATCATAGAAGTATTGCTATGTTATTGACATCCATGAAAGTATTCACTTGTTTAGAAGCAGGTACATATTAAGTCTCTTACTGAATCAAATCATCAGCTGACTAGCTTATTTGCATGCATTTCAATCAACCAAGTTCTCCTTTTCTGGCTCTTTTTCAATAGATGCCTTTATAAGATCTTCAATATTTTCTAATTGCAAAACTGTTGTTGACTTTTTTGTTTCTTACTGACAAGTTGTTTTAAAGCAGCTCCGTTATTTAAATCCTTCATTAATTTGATCCTCTTCCCATTTATTAATAGGACTAATCTTGCCTTATTATTTTCCCACCAGTATCTGTTGTAGACCAGCTGATTTTCTCTAATTCTCTGACTACATTAATTCACTCACCAGTTTGGCTGCTTTTGTCTCTCTGAGGTAACAGTTTATTTCTACACAGGTATTCTTCTCGTCTTATAGTATCACTTATTTTTAACCCTTAGCTCCTCAAATAGTATGTTTTGAACCCCTGCTATAAGGTAAAGTTTCCCATTTTTAATGTGTCTATCTACATGAAGATTGAAAAGATGATAAACATTCACCTGCTGGAAGAGACCAGCTTCATATAGAAAGCTCAAGGAAATGAGAACATAACAGTGAAGACAAACATCTTCTTAAAGCTCTTATCCTCAAAATTCTGCAAATATCTTAAATCCAAAGTTTCCAACTTAGCAGACCTTGGCACATATTTAGCCAGATATATTATTCTAGTGCACCCTTATAATGTGGGAGGTGGGGACAAGATTTGCATTTTAGCTAACATTAGTTGTTGACATTGTAGACATCTACCCTAGGAAGTGCTGGGGTTTTTTAATCCATTGACTATAGAATTTAGACAACTGGCTTAGAAGTTAAATCTACATGCTAAGCTTTTAAATGCAGTCGGATGAATTCCACCAGAATATTACCGTAATTGCAGTCACATCACTTCCTGTCCCAAATCTGTTTACCAGTGCCATCCTCTATCATTCTTCCTGTGAAGATCTACTCACTTCAAAATTATTACTAAAAAAGAAAATTAATCTCAAAAAGCCTATCTTAAGCAGAATATGCTCCATTTTACTTTGTTTAACATTAAGCTACATTGGTTCTGAACTTACTACATTTTATATCCTAAGGGATCAGTTCCCAAATCCCTGATATCAGTGTGTGCCCAAAACAATTGTAAGTATATATATAGACTCTGTATTTCTCCTCTCTTACACAGTGAAAACTAAGGCTCAAATGGCCCAAAAGGAAACTCAAATATCACAAGTAGTTAGGCCGTTAGGGTGAGCCATGACCTTGTAAATAAGATAATTAATTAATAGGTAGGTACAGGCTTTGAAAATCCCCACCGTCTTGTTCTGTTGAAGTGGGTTACCCTTGGCTAACATCCGAACTCCCACGTAGCCACTTGACCTCTCCTCCACTCCCTTCAGCAGGACGGAGTGGGTTTAAGATAGGAAGAACAGGAACGAAAAAGCTCTTGAGTTGAGATAATGACAGGGACATTACTTATCAGTTACGGTCATGGGCAAAACTGACTCAACTTGGGGAAAATTAATTTATTGCCAATTAAAATAAAGATTTAATTCCTCCTTCAAGTAGTGTGAAGTAAAAAGCCAAGCATTAAACCAGCACCTTTTCTCCTCCTATTCGCAGTTCAACTTCACCGTTTCATTTCTGACCCCTCAGAGAAAGAGCAGGGTTGTTTCTCACACTTTTTTTCCCCTCACTCTTCACACTGCTGTGTAGTATTTTACCCTTTCTTAAATGCATTTTCCCAGGGAGCTGCCAGCTTGCCTGAGAGGCTCAGCTGTGTGTTGCGGTGAGCGGGTCGATTGGAGCCTACTGAAGTAGGCTGTGTCCAGCATGGAGCAGTCCCGGCCTCTCCTCACAGAGGCTGCCCCTGCAGCTCTCTGCTACCAGCACCTAGGCACCTGCACCCGGTGCAACTCTTTTCTGTCTTTAGATCTTGACCATTTTCTCAGCTGTCTGTTTGTTTAGCTGTACGGTGCAAAAAACAGGAGATGTGAGAGCACTAAGGTCAGACCTCATTCATGGTGATATATCTCAAATACAACAATCGCTAACAACCTTGGGAAAAAAAGTTTAAAAGTAACAGTTTGGCTATCAGTTTTGGTTGAGTTAAATTTGTACCACGAAATATAAGCAAATGTAATAATGGAATACAGTAAGAATAAAATGCTCCAGGGCAGATACTTAAAGGAAAGATGCCAGCAGAAAAAAAACTTGACAGAAAAGCTCTGTTTTCCTTAGCTTTTAATAGTATTTTTTCACTCCCTCTTTTTTCTCTTTACCAGTGAGAAAGATAACACTCCTGCTGAATCTAACCATTGCCTCTTTGGATTGTAATTTCCATCAGCAAACAACTCATTTCAAAATAATCTACATATGTAATAATTTCTGTATCAGGACAAGGTAGTACATGAAAAGATTACAGGACTTTAGGACACTAACTGTTTTGAGATCCTAAATCTCCGAATATATAAACAGAAATATTCATGTAACAAGCAATATGAATCTTTATTGTCTGTACATTTCCATTAAAAGCTTTAAGACAAATTGAATTATCATTAATGTTTTTTCAGACTTCCACAGAAATAATGGACTTGACAGAAATACCTAATGAGAATAGCATAAATCCAGTTAGTCCTTAGTGTTTTACCCTAGAATAAACTGTGTTGTAGGTATGGTCACATGGTACTGAAGCTGGAGGTTTAACCACTGCCTTCATTTAGATGATGTGAAGGAGCCCTTAAATGCATATTCATCTAGACTAGACTAGACTGCAGAAGATGAAGGACTTTCAATTAAAACCATATAAGTAAATAATTACCAAAAAATGAAATGAAAATTTTTCTTTCTGATCTCACTTTTATGAGTTTATGGGTTTATGAGTTTATGGGTGTTTATGAGTTGAAGGATACATACACACAATGGAAGTGACAGGCATAGTTTCCAGGCCACACATACAGGTGGATACAGGCTGTTAAAATGACCATGAGAAAAGTCTTTGCTGAAAGATTGTCTGGGCTAAATGAAGTCTGAGCAAAGAAATCATCAGCTGGTTTATTTCTTCTTGGGTCAGGGAAATAGTGTTTAATAATTTTGCATTGTTACCAAACAAGCGACTTTTCTTATTTTTAGTTTTACTGTGAATTGTTATTCTGAACTATGGAGAGCCACTCATGTAAAATAAAAAGGTATGTATGTGGGGGGAAATAAATCCTAAAGGACAATGAACTATTTGAGGATTTTGAAGTCAGATTTTGTTTTACTTAAGTTCATTACTACCTTATTTCCTAAGTTATCTCCTGGACTTTTACGTCTAAATCATAAATCATTGTGTTACTCAGTTGAAATGAAGAAGATAAAATGTAGTTCATAGTAATTTTTATAAAAGCTTACCACATAAGTGAGTCCTTCCCATTTTGCTTAGGTTGAGTTTGAATGTAATATATTTTCTCATTTGCTAAGCACAAATTCTCTTCCTCATCTTCAGTAGGAATGTTTTTGTGGATTCTATGAATTAACATCAGTTCACTGGACAGAATCTGGGCCACAAGAAGCCTGTTAGCATGTTACTAGGTACTATGATGCAATGTTACAAGAATTATGACTGAGGCAGTATTCAAAGCAGAGGTAAAATATGTTTTCTATCTCAGGACTATTTCTGCATCAAAATAAATTTCTTTGTTTATAAGATAATAAAGTATTATTTAAAAATTTTATCTTACACTGAAATAAGATAGGAAATGCATCTAGTTAACTAGCCAGTGCATTTCCTGAAAGGGAGAAAAAAAATCTATTTTTCTATTGCCTCTTTAATTACTATGTTCCAGATCCAGTGAGATTCTTTGCATTGTTGACTACGTGTTTGTTTTTATTCCCAAGGGAAAATATGTCTTTTGGAAATGATTAAGAAAGACTATTGTTTTCAGATGCCCATATTATTTCTGATTTTGAAGCATATGTGTCATATTTTGATGCATCTTGTCAGATTTAATCAATCAAGTTGATGCATGGGAGACATGATCCAATTTCACATGGTCAGAATTACTTCATTTGACATACAACCATGTGACATTTAAGGTCAAATTTAAAACCATAACAAACAAACACAAAATCTGCACCGCATTAAAAGATTTTAAGAAAAAAGAACTAACTTTTTAGAGCCAGGTAAGGTTTGTGTTCAGATGTAACACACTTGCATTTTAACTGCTTTTGGTAATTTGCTGGACAGATTAGATTTCCTGGTATTATGAATTTAACCAGTAGTGTAACTCAACACAGAACTGGAACCTCAAGACTCTAAGAAAATTTGTTTTGCATTGTTAATTCATCTGTAAAGACCGATAGAGCAACCTGATATGAAGAATGAAAAAAAATTTACTGTTTTGTTTATGAAGGCTGGGTAGAGAAATTACTGAAGTGTACAGTACATACTCTTATTATTACAAAAGCATTCTCTGGCCTTACATTTATTTTTTTACTAAAAAAGGGTTGCAAAATAGGTGGACAACTAGTTATTCTTATGTCTACAAAAACAACAAAAAAAAGAAACAACCAAAAAAAACAACCAAAAAATCAAACAAAAAAGCCCCAACTATTTATGGAACAGAGCTAAAGGTGGGGTTTATGTATGAATTTACCCAGTTGATAACTGATTTATGGCAAATAAACAAACAAATCAACAAAAAAATCCCATATGCTTAAATAGTTACAATTCACGATAATCTTTCTCGGCTGGGTTATAGCATATTTTGTTTCATATGTATGCGAATTCACTTGAATTCGTGTGAACAATTTCCTGTGAATGAACTTACAACCAGTATCCTGCATCTGTAGCACATCCTACAACTTCAGGTCCAGGTGTGATATGTGCTAAATTTTTTCTCTTAAAAATTTTCTGGAATAATCAGTGTCTCAAATTCTTTACTGATGTGCTTTTATGAAGTTCTTTATCAGATGAAATTAAAGGTAGTGATGGAACTTACTCTGTGCTGCTGAGAAACCTAGACACTTATTTGACTTGAACTCTCTCTCACGGAGTTGTCTTGTCTTTTGCATATGTAAATTGTAAAAGAAATGTAGCAAGTAGAAGATAAGGATTTTTTCAATCAGCAATTAGTCCAGGCCTAAAATAAATGTTCGGTGCTCTATGATGTTGGAGCAGTTATTTACTTCAATCTGTGAAGGATCCACACCATAGGAGATGGATATTCCTGAAGTAACTGCACCCCTCGGGGAATCCAGGCCAGGGAACAGGAAAAGTGTGAGAAGACAGGAGCAGCAAAGAAAAAGCCTTAATTAGTGACCATAACCCTACATGCCCCATCCTCCCTGCACTGCTTGCATGGGATGGAGGGCAAGGATTCTGGAGTGAAGGAGTGAAGCTGAGCCTCCAAAATCGGGGAGAAAAGAAGTTTTAATGTTTGTGTCTGTTTTTCACTACTCAAACCAGTAATTACACTTATATTAATTGGAAATAAATAAAATTAATTTTCTACAAGTTTAGTCTATGTTGGCCATGATGGTACTTGGTAAATTATCTCCCTGTCTTTATCTCAATACATGAGCTCTCTCATCCCATTTTCTCCCTCATCCCATTTTAGAGGAAAAGTGAGTGAGCAGCTAGGTGGGTGTTTGACTGTTTCCTAAGGCTAACCCACCAAAGATACCCACAGGTATTTTTGTTAATATATCGGGGTGCACTAAGAAGACTGTGGCCAGCACATTGAGGGAGGTGATCCTCCCCCTCTGCTCTGCCTTGGTGAGGTCACATCTGGAGTACTGTGTTCAGTTCTGGGCTCCCCAGTTCAAGAGATGCAGGGAACAACTGGAGAGAGACCAACATAAGTAGAGATAAATGGTAATTATTTCCTTTTCCAGTGACAGAGACTTTATACATGAGAAATGAAAAAGAAAAGAGGTGAAAAGATTATCTCGTGGTACCTACACATTTGCAAGATAAACATTAATCTAAGGAAGAAAAGGCTCTAATTTAAACATTTGTATAAAGCCATCTTATGCTGTTATGGATATGTACACCTGGAAAGCATTTAAAAAACTCCAAAGAGAGGGACCTGCTACCTTCTGAATTAACAACATTAGTGTCACAACTCTGAACTTGTTCATACTTGGCTGTATAGGCCCAGGGTTCATGGGATGAGGACTTAGTTATGTTATTATATTATATTAATTATACGCATTATATTATATTACATTAGATTATCCTGTATTGTATTACATTCTCTGATATTACATCTATTAAATTGCATATGTGGTACTTGCATAAAGGTATGTAAACATTGAAATATCTGATATATATTGAACATTCTAGAAATGAAACAAATCTCACGTTGCATAAAACCAGTTTAATCTGTGGGGAATGCATTTGGATGCTGAACTTCAAAACTGGTGGGATAATGCAAGAATTTCCCCACTGAAAATTACTAGATAAAAATCAAATCTTACAACAGTCATGTTGTTATCATCCCAGCAGGGTTACTGGGGATAATTTTATCACCCAGTCCATCCTAGTTGGGATTATATTACCATTAGCCTACAGCTTGTAATAACTAAACAGTAATGAAATTATTATCAACAAATATTCACAATTAAAATAGTAAAACATTTTATTTCAAAATGTGTTGCTATATTTAAATATTATATTCTTCCTTCCTCCCGAAAGACATTTTCCAAATGTAATTAATATTTTTTATTAAATATTAATTAGATAATTCAATCCCAAAATAATAATTAAAAGGAATGTTGCCACTTCCAGGCTGCTCAACACGATTTAGGTAGACTGATGTATCTCTTCCTAGAGATGTGTGTATCACAAGTTGTACATCTTTACAGACTGAGACAGAAACAGAGCGATTTTCATATTTACAGAATATAGGAAGATAGTGTGGTGATTTGTACTTCATGAGTAATTAAATCTGTTTCTGTTAAAGGCTTGTTGAGAATATAATGTTTCATTTTTATCTTGTGCTAGCTAAGGTCACTTCTGCAACCTGATGACAATGTTTTTACCAATATAACCTGAAACAAATTGAGGTCAGTGTATATTTTCTCACAGCCTTGCTCTCAGATACCTTGCATGAACTGCAGAAGCTTTCAATTTACTGAAGCACTGAAGTAGGTAAGATCCAATCGAAGTAAAAACAGAATCAATAAATGCTGACCTCAGAGGGCTAAATAGTAGTGACATCAGTCATGGGAAAAAGTTGTTTGCAGATCCAAAATACTATTGTTCTGTACCAAGAAGAAAATGAAAATGCAGATATATGTTTTTATATTACTTGTTTACTGAGTTGTATTTAACATGTTTGACAAACAATGACAATTGTCTGTCTAGATAGGAATGTTTCGGCAAACATTCAGTAAATATAGTCAATCCATGGAAGCCAATTGGATGCCAATCGAAATTCTGTTGATCTCTGTAATATATTTCCCATAGTATTATCTCCTAACATTTAATGGTTGATGTAAATGAATCATACATTTTTAAACACT
>VZSC01000573.1:90757-104658 GCA_013398225.1 Steatornis caripensis
AACCTTAACCACTCTCCCCCGCGACAAAGATTCACTCATTATTATAATAATAATTTTCTTACCACTTACAAAATGAGCATGAAAATAATAATTAATATTTTCTTTCCCAAAGCCATTTCAGCTGCTAACCAACTCAGTGGTTTCCAGTCAGCACCGACTACATTTGTTACTTATTTGACCTGTATAGTTTCAGTCTCCAAGGTTAGGAAGGACAGTCACATTATTTATTTACATAAAATGACATTAAAAATACAATAGAAGTACTACATTCCATTCCACAAGCATAAAGACATATGGAAACTCAGGATCCTGTTATTTAAACATGTCATATTTGGTAGAAAAGACCATTTTAAAGAGTTGTCAAAACAAAAATCAGAGAATACAATTCACTACTGCATATGTATATATAAAAGAAATGGTGTTTGTTGTTGTACACAAACATTATTTCTTGCTTAAAGAGATAAAAACTATAGTGTCTCCAATGTACAAAGAGTCTAGATACAATTTTAGTCTGAAAGAAAAAAATGTACATGTGTCAGGTATAAAAACCATGTAGAGTATCAGGTTTTGTTTTGTTTTTAATAGATTTTCTTAATATTAGTTAGTTTGTTTAAATATAAAACTTCTAAGGATAATGTCCAGATGTTGGAAACATCATCTGAGAACAAAGTAGATAATGTTCAGCCAAGTTGCCCTCTTTTTCAAGGGGATGGGGAGGGAAGATTTTGCAAGCATATCTGTATTTCTGCAGTCATAAAGCCATTAGTGTCTTCCTTTCTCTTTGCTGCAATTGTACTTTAGATTGTGCAGCAAGCATGGCATGACAAGGGTACCTGAGGGTATAATCACAGTTATATACAGGGTTTCTGTTCAGTGAGGAGATGTGCATCTGAGATGCAAAACTGGTAGATGAGAGAAGGCTTTGTGGAATGTAAAAAATCAAATGTAAAGCTAGTCAAAGAGCATTGTTGGGAAGAATGGGTATATCTGCTCAAGACTCTATTTAGCACAGCTTACTTTTTTTCGCTGTGCAATTCATCAAGCATGAGTAATTTCTTTTTTTTTTTTTCCATACAATAGAACCATAAATGCACAGTCATAAAAAAAGGAAATGATGCATTGCTGTTGCGATACCAGTTAAGGCTGTTTGCAGCCTCTATTAAAACCTTTTTTCTGAAGTTTATAATAAAAATTCACCCCTGGGTTAAACCTTGAAGCGGTGGTATATTATTTCAGTATAATTAAAATAAATCAGGTAATATCTGCTTGATTAACACCATATATTTGTTCTGCAATATCTCAAATAGTGGTAAATTAAGTGTCTATTATATCTGAATAAAGTAAGCTGTAAAGCATAAAGCAGTACTTGCAAGGGTTGTGGATGCATAGTACTTACGGCATCTTGTTACAGATCTACAACTGTGAGTTTAATCCTTGCTCTGGACTTGGGTCAAAACTACTATATCTATCTATGGATAAGAAAAGGCTTAAAGAAAAAAAAATTACAATCTAAATGTAATGCTAATACCATCACATTCTCTTATGTTGCTGGCTTCAGGTTACGCTATGCACTGACCTTGACAGGCCAGGGATTGCCTCCTAAACTCCTTCTGCTCCAAGACATGAACTTCTTATTAACTAGGAAGTCCAGAGAGCACTGAAATTCCCATCTGGCAATATGTCTATTTTGCAAGTATTTCTCACTGTTTTAACTTTATTCCTGGCTGAAAACCAAGTTACTTTAGTGGATCTACCAAGAGCCTCTTCTGCCTAATGAGACAAGTAGACCCTAACTCCCCAAGAGGAAAAGCACTTAGAGGTTTATTCTTCCTCTTCTTATTCAAGATACATTCAAAGACTGTTCTAGGCAGTCATCATATAGCATTCTTTGAAATTAACTGCTGAAAAAATATTCTATGGGTAGTTGTATTTTCTCTAGTTCATGTAGATAGTTTACCCATTTATCATAACAGTGTCTCATTCTTAGAACATGAGGGTGGCTACACTGCACCAGATCAGAATTTTGTCCTCTAAAATGCCCATAAACAGATATCTAGGGGATGATAGAAACAGAGCAAACATGTATGACATTTTTCCCTAATACTTTTCCAGTGTCTTGCTAATCCAGCCCAGCAGACACTTAGCTTCCAGTGTTGCAGGAGCACACTGCTGACTTGTGTTCAACTTCTTGTTTCAAACAAAAGATGTGTTTGTATGCTGTAAATCTACTTTCTAGTCAGTCAGCTTCCAGCCTGTACTGTTGCATGATGATATTCATCAAATGTAAAGAGTTACTAAAAATGAAGATTTTTTTCACTCATTCCTCTATTCCATTGAGAGCCTTTTCAATGGCAGCCAGTCCTTCAGTGTATCAGCTGTTTTCCTGTCCAGATACATGCTGAAAGTGCATTCTCCCTCATCATGCAGACCATTAATGAGGATGTTGAAGAGTATTGACCTCAGTATCAATGCTCAGGAATAACTCAGGCTGACATATAATATCTGGCTAACAGCAGGGTTTTGAACTGCTGCTAACTGCTCTTTCAGCATGGCAATTTAGTCAATTTTTTCACCAAGCTTGTCATTCCATGTGTCCAGACCATTTCTTTCCAATAAAACTACACAAAGACTTACTATGGGACGCCATGTAAAAAATGTTGGTAACATTAGGAAAGCCCCTTTTCTTCCGTTGCCTATCAAGCTGGTCTTATCATTACTGAAGGAAATCAGTTTTGTCAGGTGTGATCTGACCACAGTAAATGGCTATTCCCAGTCTTCCTCTTGCCCTACACGTACTTTGATATGGCTTCCCAGGAGGTATTGCTCTATAATCTTCAACTGAATGAGGTTAGGAACACCAGACTGCAGCTCCCTCAATCCTTCTTTCTTGCCCATCTTGAAGACGAGTGTATCATTTGCTCTTTTTTTTTGAGTCACAAGGAACCTGAGCTGACTGTCTCAGCCCTCCAAAGATGGTGGAGGGTCATTTTGTAACATCACCAACCAGATCTCTAAGTACATTTGGATCCTGGCATTCTTGCATTACTGATATAAACATTAATTTTCAGGAACTAATCCAATGTTATAATTTACTGAGGAAATTCTCAAAAACAGAACATATATAACTTTTAGATACAGAGTTGTTCTTCTGTTTGTTTTTCTCCTGGAAAGAGAGTGATGCCTCTCTAGCACCTGAAAATTAGAATCTGGTTTCATAAAAGATTGCCAGTGCTGTGATTCACATCGAAAATAAATTTCTTAAACATGAGTTTAAGAAAAATAAAACCAGGAAGGAACAAAAATTGTTCTTTTTTGTCTTCTTGACTTCGAAGATGAAGTCAACTTTCTTCTAAGTCAAAGCAGTTCTTTTTTGTTTACAATATTTTCTAATAGTTTAAGATTGTTATCTTGCCATCTAACAGATTAAGATGGTGCCTAATGGCTTTATTATTCACAACCAACTTCCTTTGATTTTCCCAATCTCTTCCCTCAACAGTCTACTTAAGACAATCTCAGATATTTAATTCATTTTTATCGGTGTGAAATGCATAGTAAAGTAAATTAAAAAGACTTTGCATTTGAACATATATATGTATATTTGTGCCTATATGTTTATATATTAGTTAGGGAAGTAAAGATTGTTGTAGTAGGATTATTTAGAAGACTGACAAATCAGGGCATTTTTAACCTAAAAAACTAAAACAACAAAATAAAAAAACACTTTACTAAATTAATTTCTTAACAACACATAATTGTTCTACTGGTTAGTTCTTACACATTATTGCTCCTTGTCACCACATATATAAGGTTGTTCACATTAAATTAGTTGTGAGTATACAACACAAGGGAGCTGATTTCATATAGTTATTACTGATGGCTGTGGTCTTTTGTGGCTTTGTGTCACCAAGATCAGTGTGATCAGACTTAAGAAATCATTGGGAGAAAAAATCTGAACTGAAATGAGCTTGTCTTCTTTCTTTGTTGATTTTCTTCACTTAACCCTAATAGGTTTTTGATGTCCCCCGCCAAAAAGTGGAATACCTCATTTGCTGTTAATGTGACTTATTTTTGTTGTTGCCAGTAATGCTTCTCATGTATTCAGGAGGATGACCTGCCTGGTTGATGTTGTACTTCTCTTTTTCTTTGTTCCTCTATCATTGGATGCCTTCTGGTGCAATGACTTCAGTCTTTCTTTATCCCTTCAATTGTCAGATTGCTCAAACATGTAAAATCCTTTGTGTCTATGGCTATGCCATCACAGTGTTACAAAATATTTGTATATTATTCAAGTTAGACTATTTCAGCATTTGAGTTTAAGTTAGACTAATGTATCCTAACTATTGCACTTAGAGTTTAGAACTGTCACGTCTTTAGCTACAGATAAAACAGAGAAGAGAATTTGACAGTATCTAATATTTGCACTGAATTTTCTTTCCCATTACATATATAAGGGAAAAAAAGAAATCTATGTAACAATAGGGTTTTTTTCTTTTTGTTAAGGATTTTCTCTACTTGCCTTATGATCACTCTATAATTTGATAAAATAAATGCAATATGTTTTAATTTTAAAATGTATTCAGTTGGATTTTTTAAAAATATTTTCATTGAGTAGGAAATGTTTAAGCTTATGAACAGGTTGTGCTAAATAAAAGAAAGTATGATCTGTGTTGTGCAGGTAAAAAAAGTAAGGCCCAAGGAATCTAAAAAATGAAACCTAAGTCACTCAGTAGATTAGTTACAAATTTAGTTAGGAACTGGTTCTTGCAATGCTGAGCTATTGCAATGTTATTAATTATTACTACCACACCAAAAAACAATTACACTGCGGTATAATAGCTTATAATACTTACCAGTCTGTAATCTAACAAGTTTGCAATCTATTCCTTTCTGTTTAAGTAATACTTTCCTCCTCTATCATCTTTATTTCCATTCTTTTCCATGTATTTCAGCGTTCTGCCTACATTAATTTAATATCATATAAAGATTAATTTTTTCTTTGTAATTATTTTTACGATCTATATAGTAAACATTAACGTGCTTTAGTGTAGAGTGTGTGCATGTACTAATACAGAATTTCTCACACTATGGCATTTTCCCTTTTCTCATATATTAAATGTCACTTGGTAATTTCCATGTATATAGTCTTAACAAGGCAATACTTTCTATTTCTTAGTAACTGTATACTCAGAAATTATTACTCGAAATCTTTGTCATTTGTCGTCTGTCTTTATATTAATTTCCTAGTTAGATATCTTAATTTCTAGTTACATAAACTTAAAGTAATATATACACACCATCTTTAGATCCAATGTTCAGAAGCAACTCTAGCAAGTAGGACCACAGATTTGTTCAGACATAGCTAGAACATAGCTATGTTCAGACATAGAGCTAGAGCAAAATATTTTTCATTTGCATTTTGAAGTACACTCACATTGTAGATCTACGGTTGTTGGATAATTTGGGCATAGGTGAAATCTGCCAACTGCTAGGTGTCCTGAATTATGAGTCTCTAGGGAATGTCAAAGCATTACTATTGTTTGCTTGGGAAAAACAAAAAAACCAAAAATTTTCTCAACTATTTTTTATACTATCCTGGTTACACTCAACTTATAATTTTGCCATTATTTATTATGTATTTAATTAAAAGACATTACTTTGGATTGATTTGCAAATATTTTGACTCTTTATGTTCTTACTTGGCATTGTTAGGGTTCAGATGAGTTGGAAATTTTTTTCACTATCCTTAGAATAATTTGTATGCATTCAGACGGGAATGTTGTTTTTATAGAAATTTCTTTATGAATAAACATGATGGAAGTTTAGAGCAATAAATGCCTATTTCTAGGCTGACTTCTTGACATCAGTCTATGCTATTAATGGTGGTTATGAGTTTATTCCATACTATGTTTCTAATTTAGCCTCTGCACATAGGACAAAACTAAAAACCATCTACTATGCTATACACAATTTTGGTCCATAAACAGAAAATAACATAACAACAATAAAAATTAAGCAGTAAGTCATGCTTTCCCCTCCCCATACAAATGTCACATTCTGTGGTCAGCTACCTGGGTATATTAATATTCTGCAGCTGGTTTCTGTCTCCGAGTGAAGGGTCTGTCAAGCGAGCAGAGGCACAGTTAGTTATGGGCTCTTAACCAGCTGGATGTTGATTTCATTTGAATGTCCTAGAGAATTATAAAAATGGTCTTTGCTGTTCTGTACTATGTCTATTCAGTTTAGATTGATTTGGATTTTCTCAGGATTTCCATAATTTTGTCTTTTCTATGGTAGAAATGTCACCTTTTATTCTGACAAGGGTTCTTGTTTCAATAATAGATGCAATTACCCCAAAGTCACTTGCATAAGTATTACACCTAATTAGCCATCCAGCAGGAAAAAAAAAAGTGTTTTACTAAACGACTCCATAAACACTTTACTGACTGAAACTCACATAGAAAACATGCCATGAATATGTGTAAACCATGGCTTATGCAAACAGATAATATAGATAGTAAGAGATGGTGGGACACTGTTTTAATCCCCAAGACTTCCTCTAAAAGGACATATAGTTAATCTACATGTAATACAGGGATGGGAATTTTGTATAAGTTAAGAAGACATCTAAGATGTGTGAATTAAAATACTGCACAGATTTCTATGTGTTAACTGGGTGTCTGGACTCCCGCTGTTGTGAATGGCTATCTAGTCAAAAGAGAGTGCAGAACATTGATCAGATTATCCTAGACATCTACACCTGATATGCTTTCTATGTGCTCCCTTGATTGTACTGAAGTAACATCTGTAACATCTAGAGAGCTGTCTGCTACTACATTCGAAACTGCCTTCTTGCATAGAAGCTGGAGCCAGGCAAGAGGCAGTAAGCCATTTAAAATACTGGATGCTTATGTTAATGAGCTGAAATAAGCTTCAGATCTCTACTAACTAAAACACGGTCATGCATAAATACTTATATCTAAGTGTAAATAGTACCTCAAACTTTGAGGTAACCGAGCATTACAGTTCATCTCTATGATCTATATCTTTGGTGCAGAGAGGACAAGAGTCTTTCCATAGACTCAATCATCTTGCACAAATACAAATGGATGTTACAAAATTCAGTTGAGTTAGTTATCAGTTTTTAAACATATTGACATGAACTTCCATACAAGACATGTCATGTAATCAAAATAAAAAACAACACGGCAAATATTATTCTAGTAGCAGCTACTACTATATGCTTTTTTTAAAAAAAAAAAAGTAGAATATAATTATCTAAAGAAAAAGTTTATGCTACTGATGTGAAACTGTTTATTGCTAAAGTATACTATATGTACAATGAACCTTATTTTCTGCTTTTAGCATTTTGGTGGAAGAAATATTTATTAATTAAACCCAGTGAGATGCCTAGGAAAGTGAGTAAAACGTCTAAACTTCTCTAACAGCATGTTACAATGTTATTGAAGCTGTAAGATTTCTCTGAATTACTGTTTATCTTAGATCTGGAGTGAACTTTTGAAGCAAACTTCCAATTGTTCATCTTTTGTTTGCGTCATGCTTCACTTTGCACTGTGCAATGGTCTCAGGTCACATGAACTGTTGTGTTCCTTTCAGGTGAAATTAAACTAGAAGATACTGTCTAGGAGCTCATTTAGTACTCTTTAGTTTCAAATACTCATTCCACCAATGGGACCAGACTAGAGTTCATTCACATTAAAAAAAGTACCAAATCAATTTCCCAGGTATATTTGCAGAATAAACACAAGACCTTGTCTTATTGCCTTGTTATATGACATATTTGTATACACCTTTTTTACTGCATCTTCTTAAGAAACCAGTCTCTATAAACTGTTGGTTTTGATGGGCTTCTGAATGAATGAAACAGTAATGCTGAGAATAAGCTTCCTAGACACAAACATAGAAGAAAAGCAAAATTTATTTTTGTCTATGTGCAAGCAGGCTTATTTAGAAACATCTTTTTCCAACAAGACAAAATATTCAAGAGCTAATTCTGCTGTCTGAGGTATCAGTAAAATATGGACATGGATGTATAACATTTAGTGTTGTATTTTAGAATAAGTATTAAAATTTTCAGAATTTTTTGTTTATGACTTTATACTTTGATTGACATAGAGAAATATTTCTCTCTCTTTTCAGATTTCCTGGTTTTCTTTTGCACCAGAATGCATCTTATCTTATTGACATCGATAATATTTTTCACAGTATATAACCACTTTTTTTATATATTGATTCTATTCCCAGGAAAATATTCAGCATCACTTGTTGTTTTGTCAACTATGTATATAACGAAAAACAATAACTACTCTAACCCAATAGGAATTTAATTGTGTTTTCATTAAGTCAGCTGGATTAGTAAGAGAAATATACATTTTTACAGCATTTCTGTTTTGATGACCAATGTGTCTAGAAGAACATTTGCCTCTAGTTAATGTATATATTCTATTAACTTTGTTACCTTTTTGCAAAACAGATATGTCCAGGTTAAATTACACCTCAGATCTGGTATTTATAGGCATTCAAATAGATGATAAAGAACCAGTCTCTGATGTAAAGATGTCTATGTGCAATAAGGAGTAAATAAAACATGGTATAAATGTTTAAGTTATCAAGCAGACCTGAAATTCTTTTCAAAAAGAAAGTTACGTGTAAGTAGATGTAAATCTTAATTTATGTTTGTTATGTAGAAATTCTGATAGGCAGATTGAACTTTCATTGTTTGGTAGAAAATAATTTGGAATAGAAAAAGAAAGTATGACAATACCAATACCACTTGAAATACAGGGACTGAGAAGGAAAAAGGAAGTATATATTGAAAAAAAAAATCAAACAAAACGAAACAGGTTGTCTTTCAAATCGCTGAGTACAATTGCCTATATAAATAAAATATTTGACAGTATTTTATAAATTGCTGACATGCTGGGTAATAGATACATTGCCAATAGTATGATCTACTGCTAAAAGTCCTCTATTGTCCTTTCTTGAATTCATGCAAGGAGGGTTAATATGATAAATACTACTTGATTAACAACCTAATTATTAAAGAAAGAGATTTCATCAATTGCTGGAAGATAAGGGTCTTTTGCTCCCTAATATATCATATGTATCAGTCTCTGAGGAGTAAGGAGTAATTTCTGATGTTCTGTAAATTTGGGATTCGTACTTGCAAGTTAGGCCTAAACTTGCATTCTCTTGTTTCTCCAGTGTGATGACATCACTAAAGGAGTGATAATACTGTTCAGGATTTAAGAGTATTGCCACTGAGATTAGGGAATAATTTTGTTCTCTAGGTAAATATTGTCAGTTACTTGACTAGACCATATTTATTTTTGAAGCCTTCTGCAGGAGCAAAATACTAGTCTTAATGGGCCACCATTAAGCACTATAAAGCTCTAAGACCTGGGACACAGTCAGAATTCTTCTGGTGGAAAGAATCAAAGGGTGTACCTTTTCAGAGCCTACTAAACCTATTCTTTGATCAATACAAGGAATTGCTTCTTCAATAATGTAAAATTCTATTTCTTCTGCCCTGCTGCTCAAAGGCTAAGCACGTTACCTCTACAACACACATCACCTTTGTAAGCCATGCCTAGAAACCCAAATAAACCATGCAGAGCACGTTACAGATCAGAAAACTTCTAATTTCCACCTTTTATTTATCATCCTGGAACACATGTGGGAACTAGAGAAGCAATCACTAGAATATAATAATAGAAGCCAGATTAGCCATTGTTCCAGCCTTCTGGAGACACGACATAGAGAGGACAGATCAGAAACACATTCTTCACAGCCTCATGTAGTCAAGGCATTTAATTAAGTCCCTCTATAAAGATAAAGCAACATAAACCCATATATAACAGCTACATACTCGTAACAACATGAAAAAATCAGCAGCTTGTAGGAAAGAGCTGGAGGTTAAACTATCATGGACTGATTTAGAGAAAAAAAAGCTCATCTTTCCTGTTGTCCTAAGTTTCCCTTTAAGAAAGCAGTGGGAGTGGCTGTCATGAAATCAGTTGTGGGTCCCTCATTCTTAGAGCAGAATTGATCCCCAATGTGTGTTAGAAAAGCTGGAAGCTGTTCTATCTCACATGAGCTCCCTATTGTTCCTAAAGAATCAGACACCAAGCAGGGTTACCTAGAGTACACCAGATGCCAACTATGCCTTTTTTTACTCTTTTTTGCATGCTACATTACTCCAGCTGTGGCTGTCGTCAGCTATCCTAATTTTGGAAATTATATTTATTTCTAAAAGCTTTAGCCCACATGATTCTAAAAGACAAAAGTATCTGTGATATACTAAGTGCGCATGTTGAATGAGTCCAAAATATCTATTTTCTATGTGATATCAATCCATAATAAAAATCTGCTGTGTAGCAGAAAGGTGTTTTCAGTCATATCTTCTTTTAAAACTTCATCCAGACATCTAGAAGGTACCTGTATTCAAAACTGGCTGTAAAACTTTTCAAGCTTTTAAAGTTCTGAACTTCAGTGCATAACATGGGACTTCGTTAGGATTTCTAAAATACAGAAATATTCTAAGATACCATTATAAAATTCAACAACTAGATCAACAGAGGTGGAATATAATAGCTTGAGTCTTGGCTAGTGTCTTCTTTTATATAAATGGCTGCCAAATTAATGCAGGGAAGTCTGATAATACATGCATGCTGGGGTTATGATGAGAAGAAAGCAAGTAGCTAAAAAAAATCCTCAATTATTTGAGATTGATAATTATGCTTAATTGATTGCAATTAAGGTGGGAAAAGGGTGAACTTGGAAGTGGTATGGTGAATTCTGTACATAGCCTTGCACTCCGCTATTACTTTTTCAAATCTGCTAGGGTCACAGATAAAACAGACAGTGTTTCCACATAGATATTTACAACAATCCCACAGTAAGTCAGTTAACTTGTCTGCTCAGATTTGAGCTGCATAATGACTCATGATTCTGACTGCCAGCTTAGCATGGGAATGTATGCAATGCTCTTACCCATTTGATAGTAGGGCTAGCAAATTCTGTTTTCAATCATCAGTGTATTATTTGTTAAATAATAGAAATGGATAAACATGAAAAGCTGCGTATTAGTTTTCTTATAAGTTATGTCAGACATCTTTAGGAGGTTGTATTACTTTTTTGTTCACTAACTTTTTTAGTCTCAATAGCAGTTTTGGAGCAGAGCAGGGTTTTTATTGTATGAAACTAAAGATGTGAGTTGAACATCCTGGGGCATGGTATAAGAAAATGATGAATTATTTTGCAAGTTAGGAGTCCTCAGGGATAGTGCTTTAAGACAGTGTAAAATGGAAGAAACTGAATCTGGCACAGTTTCATCTATACTGCTTTTTTTGTGAATAGCCCCAGAGTAAATTATACCAGAACAATACCCAAAAATTGTCCTACCAAGAGCCAAATGGAGTGGTCCAAAACAGAATCAGGGAGTAAGCTAATGAATTGATTGTGCACAACTCAATTTTGAAGTATGCTTCTTGGGCTCACTTCCTGGCTATTTGTAATTTTGAAATAATCTGAGATCGCAAAGGGCAAAGTAGAAAATACAATCCGAAGTGTAGAAGGCAGACAAAAAAGGAAATAAGTCAGACTGAATGAGCACCAAAGATTCATCAGTGTGAGGAAGACCTGACTGTGTGGGTGTAGAAGAAAGGGAAGAAAAATGAATGGAGCCAACAGGGACAAGAGTGCTACTGAACCTGGTACTAACAAACACAGAAGAATTGGTTGAGGATGTGAAGGCTGGGGGCAGCCTTGGCTGTAGTTGTCATGAGATGGTGGAGTTCAGGATCCTGCATGGAAGAAGCAGGGCAACAAGAAGGATTACAACCCTGGACTTCAGGACAGCTAACTTTGCCCTCTTCAAAGACCTACTTGGAGGAATCCCATGGGTTAGGGCTCTAGAAGGCGGGGGGGACAAGACAACTGGTTAATATTCAAGAACCAAATCTGCTAAGATTAAGATCATTGTATCTCTATGAGTAAGAAGTCAAGGAAAGGAGGCAGGAGACCTGCATGGATGAGCAAAAAGCTTGTAGAAAAACTTAAAGGGAAGAACAAATTTACAGAATATGGAAGAAGGGACTGGCCACTTGGGGGGAATAAAGGAATTTTGTCAGAGTATTCAGGCGTGCAAAGAGGAAGGCTAAGGCCCACTTGGAACTGAATCTGGCAAGGGAGGTCAGGGAAGGACTTCTTCAGGTAGCGGAAGGATGACTAGGGAAAATGTGGGCCTGCTACTGAATGAGGAGGATGCCCATGTGACAGAGGATACAGGGAAGGCATAATTACTGAATGCCTTCCTTGCTTCAGTCTTCACTTCTAGGACTGACCCTCAGGATTCCCAGTCCCCAGAGGTAAGAGAGAAAGCCTGGAGAAAGGAAGACTTTCCCTTGGTCTACTAGGATTGGGTTAGAGAACACTTAGGGAAACTGGATACCCACAAATCCATGGGCCCCGATGGGATGCACCCATGAGTGCTGAGGGAGTTGCAGATGTTATTGCTAAGACACTCTCCATAGTCTTTGAAAAGTAGTGCAGAACAGGAGAGGTGCCTGAGGACTGGAGGAAAGCCAATGTCACTCCAATCTCAAAAAGGGCAAGGAGGAGGGCCCAGGAAACTACACCTTGGAAAGGTGATGGAAGCGCTCATTCTGGAAGTCATTTCAAAGCATGTGGAGGAGAAGAAGACTATCAGTAGTAGTCAACATGGATTCACCAAGCGAAAATCCTGCTTGACCAATCTGATAACCTTCTAGGATAGCATGACTGGCCAGGTAGATGAGGGAAGAGTAGTGGATGTTGTCTACCTCGACTTCAGCAAGGCTTTTGACACTGTCTCCCACAACATCCTCATGGGTAAGCTTTGGAAGTGTGGGTTAGNTCCCCCAATGACAAATACATCACCAGGATGCTGTGGGGAAGCCCTGGGAAAGTCCCGGACTGTGCTCAGCAGCATGCAGGAACTGGATTCAGGAACACATGCATCAGGATTGAAGGCAGAAGAAATGGATAGGGTCTTCCTCTGGCACCGGCTGTAGAAGAAGAGAGCTTGACCCTGATGATCCCTCGGCTTTATACTGGGTATGATGCATATGGGATGGAATANACTCAACAGGGGCTTTGGACGAGATGATCTCCCTTCCAACACCTACTATTCTGTGATTCTGTGAAAACTAGGCTGGGTTTTAAATTGTATCTGCAATCATGATAGTGGACAAAGGACAGCAGATCTGATTTAAATGTGGAAAGAGTTTCACATGAAAAAATTNACTGGTCAGTTTTATGTCACCCATCAGACCCGCTCCTCCCCTAAGGAGGGTCGCAGGTGTGACCCCTCTTCCTCTCTTTCATTTCCAGCACATAAGAATGTTAGCAGAAGCAAGCATCAACCTTGGTTTCCNCAGCAGATCTGATTTAAATGTGGAAAGAGTTTCACATGAAAAAATTAATTGAAAGAGCAGAGTGACTGAATTTTCAGAGAGTTAGGGACTAAGTGGTCTCAGAAAGATTGCTGTCTGCAGCTCTAGTAAGAATCCGCCTAAGGCAAGAGACATCGGCTTTGTCTGGAATAATGCTTCTTGAAAACAAATTACTATTCAGACCAGAATATCCATTTGGTGGCATAAGTGCATCTCCGGTACTCCAGCCTCTGTAACTCTCACTTTCAGTCAAACCTGTGGTGACCGCCTTACCTCTCTTCCCTGAATGACTAAATGCCAACTTTGTTTCTGTCCCTTTGTCTCCACTTTCNTTGTCTAAAAAACATGCCGTTAAGTTCAGAGAGTGCAGTTTCTCAGAAGAGACAACAGAAACATGCAGGGATGCAACACGGAAGGCTAAGGCCCGCCTGGAATTAAACCTGGCAAGGG
>VZSC01000573.1:114718-126729 GCA_013398225.1 Steatornis caripensis
GGGCCCACATTTTTCCTAGTCTTCCTTTTGCTACCAGTGTACCTGAGGAATCCCTTCCTGTTGTCCCTGACCTTCCTTGCCAGATGCAACTCTAAATGTGCCTTAGTATTCCTCACTGCATCCCTGCATGCTCTGACAGCCATCCTATATTCCTCCCAAGTGGCTAGTCCTTTTTTCCACACCCTGTATATTTCATTCTTTTCTTTGAGTTTTTTTTACAAGCTCCTTGCTCACCCAAAAAAATGCCAATGGTTGTAGTATTTGGTAATTAATATTTGTCTAAGTTAATTATCAATATCATTTAACTGGCAACAAGACAGTTATTCCCACCACTTAAAATACAGTATATTAAAAAATGAATTCCTCAAACCTAGCATTTTATTTTGCGTGTAACAAAGAAGATTTTTACTTGAATAAGAATTGATGATTCCTCTCCTCTTTCTTAAAATAACCAGAGATATTTCATCTCTCGTATAATGTCAGCATATTAACAAGGTCATATTTTGACAAAATTCTTACATTTGGAAAAAAAAAAAGTTCAGCTACAAATTGTCAGCACATGCAGAATTATGTCTGTAAGAGAGCAAAAGAAGATACTTTACTCCATTACTCTACATTTAGCTAGTACTACATTATCAATGGAGACAAGTTGACTCTCTGAAAAGAAACAGACAGTCATAACAGATATAGCAACTTGGGTAGACATTGCTACTGCTGCTGCTCCTGTCCTTGTTGCTCTGCCTCCTGAACAAAGGAATCACTTACTGTGATAATACGTTATTAAAGGAGAGAGATTTCCATATATTTTTGAAGTTTTCCTCATTACTAGTCCAGCTGTCTTCCAAACCAATGTCATGTATGTCATATCAGGCTTATTAATTTATTCAAGAAAAACTTTTGTGCAATTTGTTATGGAAATGTCTTACCTTGGGAATCTATTTGTTGTTCCTCTCCTCTCACCCTCCCTCCTCTCCCCCTTCTCCCCCCCTTCCCTTGCAGATTATTTTGTTTTCCTATTGAATTAAAACTTAAATACCTAGCAGCAGCTGCCTGAGAACTTTACACAGAACCGCCTACAGGAGAGCTGTCTGTTACAGAGGAAACCATGGAAGGTAGCCTCACTTGGTTGATTCGTACTCTTCACTAGATCTTCTTGACAATTATGTCTCAGTTGGTGAATTGCTTTTCCTCTTGAAATATGTAACCAATTCTGCTGTTTCTACTGCTGTTTACTTCTTGTGATTTTTAGAATTTAATTGGGCTTTCTGTACTCACATTGATGGGGGGGGGATGTTAGCCACATGAGCACTCCCATTAAAAAAGATTAGATTATTCATGTGAGAAGGTGATAATGTGAAAAAGAGATGTCACATTTTTACCTTTTTTAAGGAATATTCTTATGTCTCAACACAGTAGAACACATTTTCACATGAAGCTTTTGATGTATGATGGGAATACATATTCATAGTTAATGTAGGTTTAATTAGTCTCAGATACGAGAAGAATAAACAGAGGAGTTTTCTTCTGACTAGTTCTGAAAGAGCACTCTCCCACTGGCAATATTTCGTGCTGACCCTCTCTAGCAGACAAACAGGGCAGCTGAAAAGGTTTTGGTAGGGCAGAAAAAGAGCAACTAAGCCTCTGTCATGATACTGAGAACTGGGTTTCAGGTCTAGCTTATCTTACTAAAGGTAGAATCTCAAAGTCAGGCTGCTGGAGAAGGCATTGAACAGGGATATTAGTTGGCTTGAGTTTTAGAGGTGATTATTTGAAACACAGATGAACAAAACTATGTGTTTAATGAGGCGTAGACATATTTGCCATCTTATTAAGTAATTAATAAAATAATAAAATATTTTTAAAATATCAGTTATTAAATACAAGTCTACATTGACCTTGTAACATATATCTGACTTTGTATAAGAGAAAACACATTTTGTGACTGTTAATATGTAACAGTTGGGCATAAATGTTATTTTCAAAGGCAAGAACTATCCAAACCAAATTAAACATAGTCAGTACGTGTAGCATAAAGAAACGTTTATTTTCAGATACAGTTGAATTGAAAAATCTGTAATCCAATTTGTAAATCTCCTAGTTTACATGAATTTCAAGTAACTATTAAGTCAGTCAGAAATAGAAACTGGAAGCATCCTAAAAACATTCTTGTGTTTTCTTTTAATGTTCTTTGTAGAAAATATTACACTGATATTTAGTGGAGACTTAATTTAGGTTAAAAAAAAGATGAGATACTGAGACATAGACATGTCAACATGAAAAATGCTAGACTAAATTTAAAAAAAACAGGGAAGAAACTGACACTTTCAAAACAAAAATATCTGAAACAAAAATATTAAATTCATATTAAAATGTGCTATTATAGAAGAAGCGTGCAGGGTTGAATGTATTATAACTCACTTTAAAAGAGGACTGGTTCATAAATTTATAGACTTGTGACACTTCATTCAGTACTACAAAAACACTGAAAGATAAACCAAACAGAACTAGAAAAATTATACATCATCTAAAACAAAACAACATGCCTTCACAAAGAAAATTCAATAATATATGTATATACTTGTGTATGTGTGTGTATATGTATTTGTGAAAGTATATACAGAGAATGATGAATACTCTTTATTATGTTTTTGAATATTTACCCATTTGTTTATTGCCATAAAGAGGGAGTGGGTTAGGAAGAAAACTCTGTGGACAGGTTATTATATAAGAGGATTTTCCAAGTGTAAGTGAGCTTCTTAACAGAAATATGAGGCTTGCCAGACAGAACAATCTTTATTCTTAGATAGATGCTGGTACATAGTGGTCTGACAGTTATTTAGAATTAAAATTTCTCTTCCCTTGCAAAGCTTTTGCTGTGGCTGGATCACGAACAATAACTGTTCGTGCAGCCTGAGCACAAACCTTTTATTACCATATAATGCCTCTCTGTAAGTTTATTTGAGAAAAAACTGAGGATTTAATTAACATTTTCAGTTGATTTAATGTTGTCGTAAGACACTCTGTGGATCACATAAAGGAACAGAATTCTAAGCATTGATGGGATTAAATATTAATTGTTTTTTGCCTATCCTTCAGCCTTGAACTGTGGAACTGCAACCTCCAGTTTACTGTTCTTACATCTCTCTTCGTAGAGAATCTCCCAGACATCCTTTCCTTGCAGGTGTGCTCTACTTAGCGCCTGGTGGGGCAAAACACCTATGTCTGAACAGGCACAGTAGTACTGTAATTTATTTGAATTCCACCTCAATTCCAATCCTAGACTAAAGTCACAATAAATTTTAGGTAGTCCTCCAAGGAGCGGGGAGTGGGACTCAGTGATCCTTATGGGTCCCTTCCAACTCAAGATATTTTATGATTCTATAAGAAAAATCATAATTTGGAAAAAAAATATTGGGCCATGAGATAGATCTGGCTGCAGTTTTATACATTCTCTGAATCTCATTCTTATTAATTGACATCAGTGTAAAGTTCATCATTGTCTTCAACAGACATAATGACAGGCAGTAATAACATGTCAAAATGCAGTGCTTTCAAATAGATACACAAACTTGGAACAGATTTTTTAGAACCCACAAAAAATCATTAACTTACGTGAAGTATTAACATAGAAAATAATGAAGACTAATACCCAAATATCTATATTGCAGCAATGTGAAACTTTTTTGTCTGCATCTTTCCACATTCACACCTCTTAATCCTTTGTTTACTCATTTTTCTCTGATATTCTGTGCCCTCCTTTCGGAGACATTTTCAGCTTGCTTCCCTATTGTTCCAGGCAAGGAGCAAGACTGTTTGTGTGAGATTTAACAAAAAAAAAAAAAAAAAGAAACATAACACCTGTGCTCCATATACTCGAACAGATTAATCAGTTAGAGTGACAATTACATTGGAAATCAATACAGAGAAAACCAGAAAAATTTCAAAAGTTGTCAAGCAAATGGTTTGTGTGGCCAGAAACTTCAGAAAAACAGCCCCATTTATAACTGCTAACCTATCCGAGCAAACTATAGTATGATTAATTACAAGTATGTCTTACACACCTTTGTTGACCAGTCATACATTTCTTCCCATTCTGTGCTCTGCATGTTCTTGTACTTTCAATCAAATAACGATTAGCAATGACCACAGGCCAAACTATGAATTAGGCACATATGCAGCCTTTTCACCTCCTGAAATTAAAGGGTATCTATCAGTAAAGTAATGCATGTCTATCATAACTGTTTAATTTAATATTTTAAGGTGGCTTGGATATTGGCAGGCTGTCTGCTTTATTCAACAAGGGGAAATTATTATAATACTCTGAAGAAAATGTAAGGAAGTAAACTGATGTGGTCATCAAACCCCATGAGCTATTCAATAGGCAATAGCAATCTTGAAGACACTCATAATATTTAGGTAGCATAAAACATGCAAAATGAACTCTTTTAATCTGAAATTCTTACTCACTAGTGACATCACATGTTCAGTTAAGTTCAAAAAAATTCTTTATGATGGACCTTTTTCTGTTTGTTTCTATATCTAATATAAATTTATCCACTTATCTAGAAACAGCTTCTGAATGTTCAGCAAAATCAGGCATGCTGTATGCATGCTTTTCACTCTCTCTCAGAACTAGAAATAGACAAATGTGATTTGTGGAAGGTTATGGATGGAACCATGTAGATTTGGGAAAGATTCTAATGATCTCTGACACTAAAACTGAAATAATCTAGAAAAAAATAAAAATTCAACATTCTATAAGATTCTTCTAGGAATTAAAATTATGCGAATAATTATCCTGTAATACAAAAGATGGAAAAGAGTCTTTCAGGAAAGAAAGCTGATGGTTATTTACATAGCTTTTCATAATTCCATGGTTTCATGTTCTTATGCTGTATTTCCAATATTGAAATACTAGTTTGGGCAGGCTAGTTTCAATTCTTTTCTTCTTAATGACAGTGTATTGATAATTATATACAAAACATAAAAACTATCCCCAAAACACCAACTGAAGTAAATGCTGATTTTTTTTGATCAGTCTTGGAATATGTTTGTTTTATAACGTGACACTAATTCAGTAATAGAAAACAAGAAGATTTTAGCAGTTTTATATCAAAGTTCTATGTCACCAAACATCTCAAACTGTGTTCTTCTGCACACCCATATACATTTCCGTTTTGACAAACCAAACAATCTAAAGACCTAGCTTGTATGGAAATGTCATCCATGTTCTACAATTATTCTACCTTTGTTTCATTTTATCTCCTCAGTTCTTGTCCACACCGTTACCAAAGCCATGGTGATAAAATAGTGTACCTAACCAAACTAATTACTAAACACACAGTAAAAAAGGGGGAAGGCTGAACAAATTCTTCTCCTGTTCAGTCTGCTGTTAACCTTGAATCTTGGGTGCCTTTTCTTTAGACATCTTTTACATGGGCTCCACAAATGTCTTGGGAGTCTGGAGTGTTCTCTGCTGACTGGCAGCTAGCTAACGTTATTCCGATTTACAAGAAGTGTATGAGGGAAGACCCAGGAAACTATAGACCACTTAATCTAACCTCAGTACCCAGAAAATTTATGGAGAATATAATCCTGGGTGTTATTGCAAGGCCAAGGAAACAAGAAAGGTTCTCAATGGCTTCTTCACCTCAGACTTTGCTGGCAAGACTAATCTTCAGGGATCACAGGCCCCTGAGGTGAGAAGGGAAGTCTAGAGCAAGGAAGACTTACCTTTTCTGCTGGAAGACAAGGTTACAGACTACTTATAAAAAACAGACACACATATGTTCGTTGCACCCACAAATCCTGAGGCATCTGGTTGATGTCATTGCAAGGCTTCACTCTATCATTTTTGAAAGGCTGTGGCAATGATGTGATGTTTCTGGGTACTTGAAGATAGTAAACATCACTTCTCTTTTCAAGAAGAGTGAGAAGGAAGATCTGGGGAACTACAGGACGATCAGCATCACCTCAGTGCCTGGAAAGCTGATGGAGCAACTAATCCTGGAAATCATATCCAGACACATGGAAGATAAGAATATGATCAGGGATAGTCAGTATGGATTTATGAAGAGGACATTATTCCTAACCTTAGTTTTGCAGATGATACAAAATCATCAAGGAGGGGCTGATATACCAGATGGGTGTGCTGCCATTGTGTAGTTCCATGTCTGTAACTGTGTGTGATATACTGACTCAACTAGATTTTATTGAGCAGGTAGCATACATAAATATTATTACCAGTTTGCTATCTGCAGAATAACTTATGATTATGTAATGCAGAGGCAATTCCTCATTTCCAAAAATAGGAACATGATTGGCTCTTTTATGAAATTTACTTGACATTTGTACTTTCTCATATAAATTTAGAGAAAAATCATGTCTTTTAAAAGTCTATCACAGTATTGAAACTTTTTTCAGCACAACTAAGTTTTTCTCTTTGCCATTACTTAAGGGATGAGGGTTATTTTTTTCTAAATTTAACTTTCTGAAATTTAGGGGATGGATTTATCCATCTTAGCATTAGCTATCTAAAAGTTTCTTGTTGTTGTATTATTTGGTATATTGGTTTTGGTTTGGGATTTTGGTGGTGGTGGGGGGTGTTGTTGTATTTAAAATCCAGATTAAGGTAGTCATCTAAGATCCTTTAGTCAATAGAGAGAAAAAAAATCATACATATCACTTTATAAATCATTGGTATTTATAAATGGTATTTATAAATCATTGGTATCAAAGGTATCATTGTGGAAGTTTGTCCTTCACAATTAATAAGTGAGGAAAAATCTTGAACTGTTAGGTCAGATGAATCTCATGTCATAAGTTAAGTACTTACTAAGTTTTTTTTTTTGAACGTTCATCCTTTTCTCGTACAAAATTCTGAAGTTGTTAGTAAATATATGTATCATTCAAAGTCTTTGAAAGGGAGAATGCTGTAGCATGAACAAAAAAGAGTTTAAATCAAAACCTTCTATCATTGTGTCCTGGGTTCAGCACAGATGATAATTAATTTTCACAAGAATCTGGGAGGGGACACAGACAGGATAGCTGATCTGAACTAGCCAAGGGCATATTTGATACCATATGATGTCATGGTCAGTATATAATTGTTGGAGTTGGCTGGGGGAGGGTGGGAATGGATTGCGGGTCAGGAGTGGACTGTGCACTGGGTTCTGGGTGGTGAGCAATCGCATTGTGCATTCCTTGCTTCATATATTCTTTTAGTAGTATTATTGTTATTATTATTTCTTCTCTCCTTGTGTTGTCCTGTTAAACTGTGCTTATCTCAAGCAACGAGTTTTACCACCTTCTTCCAATTCTTCTCCCCATCCCACCTAGCAGGGAAGCAGTGAGCGAGTGGCCGTGTGGTGCTTAGCCGCCAGCTGAGCCTAAACCACAGCACACTGGGAATAATTAAATCGAACTACAAACAAATCCATACAATAATAGTAAATTTCTATGGACTCAATACTGACGGCATTCTTTAGCTTTGTTTAAAAGTAGTCTGCAGATTTCAATGAGCATATTTGCAACAGTTTATGGCATCAGAGTATCTAATATGTATCATTTATAGGACTTACAGCATCAACAAAAAGAAAATAGTGTATTTAGCTCAGAGGTCATGTGTTAAAAATAAAATTTAGAAAAAATGTAAGATATCAAGCTTTATATAATACTCAGAATTTCTGTTTACCTAGTTATATTATGAGATGCAAGCATATGTATTTTTACTGACACAAGACATCCTTACTATCATGAGCAGAAACAGTGAAGTCAGTCTGACTGCTTGAGTGAAGAATAGGCACATATTGAAGTGCTGAAGCCTTACTGTCATGATATATTACACTGTATTTCAGTCTTTCTGTGTTGTTAACTTCTAGTGTAATTCTCATTTTAAAAACATGATGTTCACCACTGTAATGTACAGTTCTTTAAATTGTCAAGTGTATATTCTGAGAAATCACTTGTTCTTTAGTATTCTGATTGGTACATTATTTAATATTCCACATTAACACATATGAAACAAAGCTTCTCTTAATCATCTGAATTAGTAGATGAATGTGCTTTTGTTTCTTTGGTCAGCTTCTCTGTCCTGACTTTCCACAGATAAACAGATAGCTATGCCATTGCATATGATCTGACATGAACTGAAGTGAAGGAAAACACATTAAGGGAGAGAAGAGATTTGATTAAAATAGATAGATGTCACATTCAATATTTAGAAGTTTATTTCAAAAACACATTCTGGATTTTCATCACAGAGCTATGGTACTTGATACCTGAACTTTGTAGCTGAGTAAACCAATGAAGAATGATGTTATGTAATGTCTGATATGTGCGAGGACTAACATCACAGTTGTTGCTATGACTATCTAATTTTAAGGGTGTAATTGAGGTGTAAAAGTAAATTGAGATTATGCACAAAAGACTAAAGGTCAGAACCCAATACAATAATCTAAGAAAAGTCTAATCAAGACTGTAACAACAACTCATTTGCTATTAAATTATAGCTTTATTGGAAACATGTAAAGTACAGTTTCATGTGCTTCCTTAATAAAGAAATATGACAGACAAATTTCAGTTCATTGTACAAGTTATTATTTACTTAGATGTATTCACCATTAAAAAATGGAATAGGTACTGGCAACCAGGATGACACAAACCACAAACATACAGTTGGCATGAGGCTTGATATAGAATGTGCCCTTTAATATTATTGTTATAATATCTGTCATGCTACAACAAAGTAAAGAAGATCCGAAGGGTTCTCATATTAAGTTTTCAATATTAGTTCACATGAATAATCACAAAAGTTGCATTTTCCAGATTTGTTTGCCAAGCATGAACAGTAGCAGATTTATGCTAATTATATGCTAAAAAGATGATACATATATTTTAAGTATTGAATTCAAAAGGCTAATAATGAATCACACATATCTTAAAAAGAAAATAAACCAGAAAGATGTGATGTCTGACAGATCACAAAAAAAAAAAACCCAACCAAGACTCAAATCCACCACATTTTTAGTTCTTGATTAATACCATTTACCTACAAGTAAGTTTGCTTTAGTAAGGAAATGAGGAACAAAAGAATGTCTCTAATCATGTTGTATGCTTTAGTTTTTGTTCAGGTAATTATCCTCAAGCACACATATGTTATTGGAACATACTAGATGCCATACTAGATCCCATTCGTTTTCTACTGTTGTCCTTGTTTGAGCTAGGACAGAACCAATTTTCTTTTTAGTAATTTACATTTTCAGTTAAATCTCTTCTAAGACACTGCACCCTCTGAAATTAACAGCACATTTTTCAGACAGTGTCTGCTTCTAGGATTGATAACACTTGATGTTTATAGTTAGTGCTGAAATAATGGTAAGAATGGTATGCAGAAAGGCTCTTGCTTATACTTATTCCTATGGAAACCAAGGTCACCGCTTGGTTCTGCTAAGTTTCTTATGTGCCAGAAATTAAAGAGTGGAAAAGGAGTCACACCTGCGACCCTCCTGAGGAGAGGAGCGGGTCCGACGGGTGAACCAAAACTGACCAAATAGAGTATTCCATCCCATATGCGTCATACTTAGTATAAAGCTGAGGGCTGACAAGGGTTAAGCTCCTTCTTCATTGGCCAGTGGGAAAGGAGAACTCTGTCCATTTCTTCTGCCTTCGATCCCGATCTGTGCATTCCGGAATCCAGTTCCTGTCTGCTGCTAAGTCCAGTCTGGGACTTTCCCAGGGCCTGCCCTGCAGCATGTGGATGATGAGATCATCACTGAGGAAGCTTGGTATTAGTTTTGTATGTATTTCATTGTTTTTCTATTAGTTATTATACATCATCATCATCATCAACATCATTATATTATTATTGTTATTATTATTGTTATTCTTCTTGCTGTTGTTATTATTATTGCTATTATTATTATATTAAAGCTGTTTTATTTTTCCAACCAACAAGTCTCTTTTCCTTTTCTCTTTCTCTTCTCCTTCCCCTTCTGGGGAGAGAAAGGGTTAACAAAGAGTATCTGTCCTCCATTTACTAGCCAGTCCAGCTTTAAACCGTGACAACTTGGTATCACACTGAATTTATCAGTGTTGGGTATCAAATTATTCATACTATGATGGGAAAAATTCACTGAAGACAGGCAGGAACAATTTCAAATATTTAACTAGCTGCTTGATATCTTAAACCCTGAAGGAGAGCTACATTTTTTTTTCTATTGATCCTTTCCAAGGTTTTCAGTAAAAAATTGTAACTGAAGATAATCTTCTCATCTTGTGATTTAGCAAATTTGGTCTTTGGACAGGTTCCAAAGTTCTTGGTTCCTAAATACTTTCATACTGTCCTTTAGTCATTCCAGAAGATATTAAGTCTACAAAAAATGATTGTCACTAACTTTGGAGTGTGACTTTTTGTTTCTTCAGAAGTGTTTTGTCCATAGACAATGTTTATATAGTTCTTGATTTTTTCTCTGCAATATAACATTGTGTGAAATTTAAAGACCTCCCCTCTTAATTGTCTTCCTCTTAGTAAAATAAATGAAGCTTTTATGAATCAACATAGCACCTATCTTATATATCATATAGCTTATATTTTTTGTCTATTCCCCATTACTAGCAGTCGTATTCCCAATATGCTTATTATGAATATCTTCATGGTTTTAAATCTGTAAAATTCATTTCTTTCTCCATATTAGTGTAAATACTTTCTCCTTTTCTGTAGATTATCCTGCACATAAAAAACCTGAAATCAGTGCCACAAATAACTTAGAATCTGTCAGCACAGGAATTCCTTTTACAATAAGTTGCCTTCTGGTTTATGTTGGTATATCTACTCACACTTCTGCTCCCTTCTGCCTGGCTTTAAATAAACTGAATATACAAATTCCAAATCCAGTCTTTGCTTCCTCTTTGAAGAATACAGATAACTATGTTAAACATGGATCCTTATGGTGGAATTGGGTTTTTTAGTTTTCCCATTGATAAAAACTAGTCATTCTTGTCCTTGTTTTTTACTTGTTTTCTTATCAAATAAAATATTTACCTCTTATATGACTCTTACTTATTAGAATAACTTAGATGAAAATACAAATTACTTCAAAATCCTTGTAACCTCAACCAACTAAAACAAAATCTCAAAACTTTCCAGTATGTTGAAGTAGTAGCTTGTTTTTATTATTTATTATTGAGGAATAAACAGAAGTTAGACCATGTGAAAAATAAGTGGTGCATCTGTAATTGCTATTATGCTCAATTTCAATAAAATTACAACTTTTGCCCAAGTGATAGAAAGCTTTTCCCTATACTAGGTTCTCTAACTACACATGCAATCCCATTCTTTCTTTTCTTTCAGAAATTCATTAAAAAATGATTTGAGATGCTTGCTCCCTGATATACATGGATATCTTCTTTAGAAATCATATTATAGTTCTTTCATCTGCTCAGGACAGCAGGAGTCAGTAATGAAAGCCTTATTGTTTTATTTAAATGATAAAGCATTAATAGAGAACATAGGTGAAAGAACAATAAAATAATTTCCAATTTTTAATATGCATGTCATATGTTATAAACATATGACATATAAACATATAAACATATATATTATACATACTCCACCCTGCAGAAAAAAAAAAAAAAACAACTGAAAAATCCTTTCATGTTTCTAATTCTGATTTAAGAGTCTACGGAAATTCAAATGCTATGTGTAAATGATAGACTCTGAATTTGCCAGAGTGACAGCTAAGGATGCATCAAGAGACAAGAAAAGAGTATGAAAATGGAGGAATCAATATGCAACTTCTTCAAGCTGAGAATAAGTTTAAATTTGAAGCAGTGAAAAAACACGCTTCGTGCAGATGAGTATCATAGACTCAAAACATTTATATCATATAATCTGTTAACTTTCACAGCACACTGGTATTAAAAGAACTGAGAAGTGAAAGAAATAAGTATACAGACATATGGGACTAATTTGTTTTAATATACTATTGGAAAGAGGGGAGGGAAGGGGAGGG
>VZSC01000574.1:0-10964 GCA_013398225.1 Steatornis caripensis
GAATACAAATGAGTGATGCACAGCACAACCGCTCAACACCCGGAATGGGAACCAGAACCGCCCTGCGCCCTTCCCGGCCTCACTTCCTGCGCCTTGCCCGGCCAGCCCCCCCGGTTATGGACTGGGCGTGACATCAGTGGGATTGAATACCTGCTTGGGTTGGCTATCCCCTCCCAGCGTTCTGGTGAAAATTAACTCTATCATAGCCGAACCCAGGACATACAGTAATCCCAATCATTAAAAAGTTCCATTACATACCTCCCTTCTTCACGCACCATTGGGTGTCTGGTGTATCATCATCTCCTGCACTTGGTCTATCTCAAGCTCTTCAGAGCAGAGACCATCTTTTTCTTCCCTTGTAAAAGTCTCTCCTGCCTCTCTAATCCACTTGAGTTTTTCACACTGTCAAGATGCATACTAATAAGGAACATAGGGCTGATACAGTCTACTAGGCTCTCCAAAGGCCCATCTCCAAAGCAACATCCTTTGCCAAAACCCTATACATACACTAGACATCCATGTGATAGAGAAAAACCTTTCAGAAGAAAATTTGATTAAAATATAGAAAATAAGAATAGTAGCAAACAGTCTCTCATGAACAGAAATCAGCAATGGAATGCTCGGGGATCAGCAATTTTGAATATAACCATAAATGGGCAACAAAAAAACAATAACAAATTCTGTTGGCAAAGCAGGTATTTGTGGTTGTAACAATAAAGACTCAAGAACTGCTGAAGGACCTTACAAGATTCAATGATATGGACAATAGAGAGTAGTGAAATGCATCCATACAACACATGATCGAATATGCTGGGAAAATACACTACAAAGATCTATAAATTATGACAGCAAAGACAATCTGAGTGCACATTCTCTCCTACAATGCAAAACTAAGGCAGCACCAAATGAAGGTAGCAGAAGACATGTTCGAATAACACCTGAACGAATTAACGGGGAAGATACTAATCAAGAATCATCAAAGTTACCACCCCTGCATAAAGAAATACGCTTTTTTTGCTTCAACAAGTTATTATTCAACGATAATTCTGTTTAAAAAAAATACACCCACCCACCCCCAAATAACCCCATAACCAAACTTCAACATTGCACAGCTGGCAAAGGCCTTACAAAGGCTTACAATAATAACGGTAAGAGACACGTATCTATGGAACTGTCAGCAGGGGGTTCTACTGCTTCTGTCTTCACATCTGTAAGAGGTTTTGTATAAATATCTGCATTATTACTGCCTAAAGTCTAACTCCCAGATCACTTAAATAGCATTTATTAAACACTGGCCATTGACCTTTTATGACAACTGACAGTTGTCAGGAATTCACAAAAGTTGTCATGCACTATAAAATATTAGGAAAACAAAAAAATATCTACAATTAGGGTTTGCAATTTACATTCAGTTTCTAAAAGACCGTGGAATTCCAAAGTGGGAAAGTTTATTTCCTAGGACAGAAACTCCTCAATTCAAAATATAGAGAATACACTAATAAAAATACCTACCTTCTGCATTCTTTGATACATATAATGTCCCAGAAGCAGAATTTGATGGTCCAAGTCTTTTATTTCTCGTATCTAACAAGAAAACTATACTTTTCTAAATACACACATACTGTAAATTTTATTAACATCCTCCATCTACCAGAAATATTCATGTTCATTTAAAGAAGGAATTTCTTCTTGAAGTCACTGAAATGAAGATGAATATAGCCCAGATCACCACCTTCAGTATTTCAGCTTTGCTGCATTTTCCTACGCATCTCTTCAAGTGCTGCTTCTCGTTCTCTTAAGAGCTGTTTAAGTCGTTTTATTTTTTCATCCCGTATTGTTTCATCCAAGTCTGGGGGAGTCAAAGGGAATGTATCATCTCTGAAAGAACCTTCAAAAACTGAAGCATCATCTTCACAAGATACTAAAACTGGAATACTTGAGTCTGTAACATCACTATATTGAGAGTACGAGTCTTGCTCAGAGTCCCTCCCTAGAGACGACACAACAAAGTCTGTGGAAATACTTTGTTGCGGTAAGACTGGTGGAGGTGAAACATTTCTGTTATGTACACTGGAACTTGAGCTGGTGTTTTCTGAACCTGGACTTGTGGTTGATTTGACTGAAGTTTTCCTTCTCTTTCCACTGTCTGACAGTGGTGATGATTTTATTTTTCTTTTCTTAGTCAAATCCTCTTCCGGATCCACAATTATCTGTACAGTCAAGAAACACACAAAATATACTTCTGTTAAATTGAGCATCATTCTACATTACAACATAACAATTCACTAACCACAAATTACAAGTTCTTTGTTGGAAGCTTCTCAGAATTACTATATGGATGATGTTTCTTTTAGCAATTTGATGAAACATACTTTCGTGTTCAATATTCTTCTAGGAAAGACTCCCAGTTAACAATTTCGTAACACTGAATTCCTTCCTTAGTCAACAGTGCACTCCTGCCTTTCCCGTGCATACGTATCATCTCCTGCTGCTGCTTCACTTCTTTAACTGCTGCATAAGACCAAAACTTTCTATCTAACTTGATGGGAAAATTCAAAACATAAAATAATTCTTCATGCTTACATTTACAAAAAGCTCAAACATCAGCAATAACGTCCACTACAAGACTGCATTCCTCCCAGTTGTTTTGTTATTTAAATGTTAACATACTTTACCAAGAGCAGCCAGTAGATCTGCTCAAAGCCTGGGTCTTAACACATAATTATTAAAACCTGACAAAGCCTTTGACTGGGTAGAGTAGAATCATACAAAAGAAAATTTAGAACACTATGGCAGAACAGAAGTACTTTGGGTGGATTAAATAATTTTCATGCATTAAGATGGAAGTCCTTACATCTAGGGAACCTTTCCAGAAGCAGTCAAGCAAGCTCCTAGCCAATGACAAAGGACTAAGTTTATAAAGACACTTGTAACTCTAAAGATTAGACAGGTACACAGGTAAATTTCTTTTAATAAAACCACACATGGCTAAGTAGATACCTTTCTTTGGAAGTCAGCCACCTAGTCATGTGACTGAAGTGCCTTCAAACCATGGCACTTAACTGATTTCAGGCTCAGGAGTAAAGCCTCACAAGAAATTACTCTTCTATTATTCTGCTTATATCCATTGCGCTACTGGATAAACATAATTGTTTGCAGAAGCTTAAATATAAATCAGGATACAGAGGTAAGGTTTCTATTCCAATAAAGACTGTCCCTTTGACTGTTCAGCCATCACTAGAGGGTCCAGTCTTTTCAAATTTCCTCCAGTAGAATACAGAAAAGAGGATAAAAATTCTTAGATGCTACTCAAGTCATACTGAAATCACACAACTCTCTTGCAGTACACAAACAAGTTCTAGGAACAATTCTCACAAGAGATCCTAACAATTACTGACTTGCCCTGATGAATTCAGAGGTGTGAGGATCCAAATAAAACATAGCTCTGTATCAACTATATATATATATGCCGCTTTCTGAATAGATTGCAGTACACCTATTAGTACTGAAAAATTTCAAGATACCTTTTCCTCTTTAACGCATTCCTGATGTTGATTTGTTATTTCCAGATCTAACGATGATGAACTGCAAGAATCATTTTTCTTTTTCAAGCTGTTACTGGAACAAACCCTTTCTTCTGGTTTCCCACAAGAGGTCCTTAATGGTATTCTATTAAGATACACTCTCTCCTCCTTAGAGAGACCAAATTTTTTCCTTAATTCCAAGTATTGTTTCCAGTGTGGCTTCTCTTGGTGTTTGATTTGAATAACCTTTCCTGGTGAATCCATCATTTCACACTGAATCTGAAACACAGAAACAGTGGGAGAGCCATCAATCACACTCTCTCAATACACATAAACTAAAAACTAGTCACTAGAAAGACAGGTGAATATTTGTTTTGTCTGCCATTCTCCAAGAGTTACATTTAACACAGGTAAGCGAATTTTGAGAAATTATGTACATATTAGCATAGACCTAACATTCTTGTTAGTTATTAAAAACTCCAAGTACATTCTGGAACACCCAGAAAATGCACAGTCCAATTAGTAAACCACAGAAGTAAAAGAAGCAACAAGGGAGTCACCTATTTAAAACTTCAAAGTAACAAAGGAAGATGATGGAAGATCAGACAATGTCTTTACACTGTCACTTTCAGACTGCTGAATGCATTTCATATTTGCGTTGTGGTTGATAATACTAACAAAGGACTAGTAGCCATCTGTCATATCTAACTTCATTGTAACCTAAGCCGTTTCTGATCTTCAAGGTCAATCTCACACCAGTATGTCTGGCACACATCAGCTTGCAAATTTATGGACTAGAAGGAGCAAACATCTGATATGTTATTTTTCACAGAGGTTAAAGCAAATGAGAATGCTAACACTCGGCATCACACAGCAATGAACAAAAAAAAAGTCTATTCAAACAATTTTTCAGGTGAGGAACAATCAAAAAAAGTCCCTAGAGTCTGTTGCAATAATTAAATGTCTAAAATTTGCAAAAATATGCTTAGCTGGCATTTCTCTTCTGCCTGGTCAACGCAAGCAAGTATAAAACAGCTTCAGAATGATGTTTTGATCTGGAAGCAAATACATTCTGGCCTCTTAAGCAACTGAAAACTTAACCTACAATCCTTCATGGGTAGTTTGCTAAGGACTTTTTACATATTTTCAACGTTATGATCTTAAAAGAATATGCAGGTCCAGCTTGAAGGGGGAAAGCCATTAAAGACCTCACAAGTTTCTTCTGCCTGACATGAAACGACGAGTCAACGGTGGTGGATCCCTCCCCACCACGGCACAAAAGGAAGGAAACGCAGCTCCTGCCTTTGGTGGTCTGAGCTAGCGGAGACTGGAGCTGACTTAGCACAACACCAGTTTGTCTCTGGATGACAAATCCCGCTCTTCCACCATCTGGTTTTCCTCTTGTGTAGCCACAAACTTCTCTACCTTCCATCACACCTACAACACAGTCAATGGCTGTGCTGTGAGAACGCGGCATCAACAACGTTAGAAAGCAGATAGCTCCCAGAGCTCAAACAACGAACAACTTCCCTACACTTTCAGTTGTTACCCACAATTTATCTCATGAGGAAATAAAAACTCATCTTTTCCCTGCCCCTTTCTTTTCTTCATGCATTTTCTCACTTGCATAGTGCAATCTTATTGAGAAAAAGATCATTTATTTACTAGAACCATGCTTTAGACCAGCATTCCCAGTGACAGGATACCTGGTTACAAGAATCTGTGAACTTATTAATAGCCATTTTATTCAAACAGAACCAGGACCATATGGGCATGTTTACTGGAAAGAGTTACCTTTTGCCAGTCTTCACTGAAAGCACACTCTTGCTTAGACTGAGGTAAAACAGCACTTGCTGCTTTAGGGGAATGAATTTTTTCTTTGCCATTTTGGCATACATTTTCCTGCGTCCCTACTGCTGTAATAGGGGTCACTCCACTTGAAATGCTCTCGGTGAAGGGCAAACTCTTTCTCTGGTTTACAGTGGAATTCTGTTGATTAGCACTTGCTGTCACCAGAGCTGCAGGTGCAGATTTTAATTCATTTCTTAAGCCTGGTGGTGGTGAAACTTTTGAGTTTGTACATGGTTTTGGGTCTTTCTGAGACAGCACCATTCCTTTGCTTTTTGACAATACCAGATTGACTACTTTATTGGTTATTTTATTGACCGCAGTAGAATCAATTAGCGTGGATGTCTCTTTTTTAAGTGAAGCATCAGAAGAGGAAGATGGCTGTTTGTCAGCTTGGGGTGACAGAACATCAGAGCCTCTTTTGGTCAACAAATAGACTTTCCCATTGTACATGACCAGAGCATTATCTTTAATAGGTGTGATTTTTGTTTGGCTTCCACCAGGGCCACTAGAACAGAGCGGTAAAATATTTGCAGAGTTAACTTCTACATTCTTCATGTCTGACAAAGTTTTCAAGATCTTGGAAGCCATATTATTTGATGACTTTACAGGAATAAGGCAAGGTGCTGCTGACTGTGGACTTTCTTGCACAATCCATTTCATTGGAGTTTGCTGGCATTGCTGACCATCAGATGGTACAGTTTCAGGAGAAGAACTATTTCCATTTTGCGCAGCTGTCATTATGAATGTTTTTGAAACTTCTGTGGTGGGTTTTGGGCAAATGGCTTGCAAACACTTGGGAAGTACTGTTTTCACTGTGTTCACTGGTGACACGTAAATAACAGTTGGCATTTTTGTACTGTCAGCTCCTCCAGACACATTTGTTGCTGCAGCTGCAAGTATTTTCTGCTGTATCGCAGGTGGTAAAAAAGAAGCTGGGACAGATTTCACTTCTGCATCAGCTGGTATCTGGAGGTGGTGGCCAGAGGGCAGTACTGAAGACTTCACAGCAACTGGAAGACTTTTTGTGTTTACCAACATGTATGCAGTGTTACTCTGGTTAGATGAACTCGTTACAGCAACGTTCTGCAAAGACAGTCTATCAACTGAAACACAATTGCTCTGGATGTTAGCAGCTGATTTTGGAATTACGCTTTCTTTTTCAGAACCTGCCCTAACACTTTCCTGTTTGTCTAACGTCCTTGTAAGAATAATCTTTCCAGGATTAGGAGACTGGAAAACAGGTATCTTAACAGATGAAGGTGCGGTAGTATTGGCAAGCTGTGTCTTAAAAGTAAGATGGACTGGACTAGAAATATTCGCTTTAGAATTATTTGGCATGGCTGAAGACTGAACTATTGGCATAAAGCTTCCAGAAGATTTAGAAATTGGAAGTAATTTCAGAAGGTTTTTTCCATCTGGTCCCGTCGTCTGAACTACTCGGTACATACAGCCTGCAATGCTTAACAAAACAAGAAAAGACAAAAGAAAAAGAAAAACGAAAGACAACATAAGTGAACAAAGCATAGATATTTTAATTAATGTGCATCAGTGAATTGCATACAGTGCCGCTATGCCTTAGAAGCAAGTTAAGTACTGAAAAATGCCAGATCTAATCTTTAAGAACTTCACTGGCAAAAAACACACTGATGTACTTTGTGTACATTTTGAGTTAGCATTTCAAAATACCACAGACTAACTGAAAATAATGCCCAACTTTTAAATCACAGAGTAGCAAGAAATGGCATCCTTTTCAGATAAAAATAAGTTAAGAGACCCAGAAAACACTTTACATTATCCTCCTCTTCTACTTACAGGGCCTTTCATTGTGAAAAAAAAAAGTTACCTCCAGATTTCACAGAAAAGCCAAATTTTTTGCTTTACCAACTCCTGTTACTATTAATATTGCTACTTAGTGCTATGAAGTATAAATTTCAAGAAAGCCTCAGGGAAATACAAGCAGACTAACTACATGGGAAGATGGAAGCAGAAATTACTTCAGACATATACATACAGAAAAGAAATTAAGAAGTGGAATATTTTGTGGAATAGGATGTAGGGTGACCAACTCATATGCCTGCATCTCAGCTGCCACTCATTCTTTAGGCAGGTATAGACTATAAAGGTGGTCATCTTCAAAGAGATGAAAAAAACCCTCAAATGCTATCAAGGTACATACATTTATGAGAACAGAAGTCTAAGTCCAGGAAGGAAATGGCCTAAAAAACGAGGAGGAATACATGGAAACAGCACCAGTGAAATCTGAAAAGTAAATACAGATTTTTTGCAGGTGAAGATAGGAGCTCAAACCAGCAGACAGAGAGAACCTTGTCAAACCAAAAGTTAGTTGTTACTGCTTCAAATGCCAAGATTTTTCATGTCCATTGCAAGACAGAGAATCTTTCCCACTTCAAGTGAGTTTGCCTGAATACAGGCATCTTCCCCAGAGGCTCTTGGATGCTCAGAAGAACAATCTAATGCCCAAAGCACTGCAGAAGTGACATGGCATCTTGAGAGACACATGATCAAAACAGAGTTTCCCTCACTAGTAAAGAAGAGACAAAATGAACTGGAAGTTCGTTTCATGGTCTTGACATCAGATGCAGAATGATTAAAAGGCAAAGCTGCCAACTCCACTTTCAGTCACCGAGAGCATTCTAGCTCTGTCCTGTTGACTTTCTACATCAATAAATTAATTGACAACATGGACATGAGATTATTTCCCAGTCCAGATGACATTAGCATTGTGTTCTGTTTACCGTCAAGTAGTTTTGAAACACTGGCAATTTTTCCAGCAGTGAAGCATTACTGTTTGGGCTTCCAACTCAGCTTGGAACAGAGTGACTGGAAGATAGCATTCATGCCAATGTATCTGCTCAAGAACTGTCAAGACATTGACTTTTCCCATCAAATGAGACTCAACAAGGATGCTCTTCACTCCCAGAGTTGGACAGTTCCTGCTACAGTCTGAGGGGTCACATTTCCTGTGGTGGTTGATGCTATTGTCTGTCTAAAACATAAAGGCCTTAGACACGCAGAGCTTTCCCCACTGTAACGTTAGAATTAACGCCCATGTCCAGTATTTTGGTACAATGTCTCATTTCTAGGCATACTGTGTGAAATGCAGACGTTTACATGATTTATCAGTGCAGTGGACAGGAAATTCTGCAAAATTTTCAAAAGAACATACTGAAAATGAAAAAATGGGCAATATACCACATGGTTCCTAGCGAAAGCTGCCATCAGAGGTTTTAGAAATAAAATCAAGTTGGATGTTTTGGAATCAGAAGCAATAGTTGAGAATGACTAGCACTGAAGGGTAATGATCTTACAGAAATATTTTCGCTTAAACAAAGAGCAACTAGAAATATTTGTATGTTTTAACTTGATTAAAGCACAAAAGTCTCACTTTTGGAGCCACTTTAAACCTCCTAGCACTACTGATAATGCAGAATTAGGAAGACCAGCACTGAACTTCTTGACAGCTTTTTGCATCTGCATCTGTTGTATGCTTTGAATCTCTCAATGCTTCTTTAATAACTTCATGATCTACAGCCTCAACTTTTCTTATCTTCTGCATATAAGAATTAATATTCTGAAGGCAAATTCAGAAGGAAATTTTCAGCAAGTTCCACAGACAAGGAACTGCTGAACCATTACTGCTTTTACAGAGCAAACAGGCACTTACCTCCACTCAAACTAACTAGCACTGCAAATAGGCATCAAAGGGCTGAAGAAACCTCCAAAGAGGCACGCTCCTCCACCTGTCAAAGCAAAGGGATAACTCTAACTTTTGGGCAAGAGGGAGTAGATCAGACAGAGAGGAAGCAAGAAAAACAGAGTGAGAAAGAGAGTGATGAGATAGAGATGCATTTGCATGAATATTTTTTCTTCAGCAGCAATGCCAGTTTCCAGTGCTCACCTCCACTCTTCTTGTCTCTACTTTGAGTCACTGTTCACCTCCCTTTAGAAGGGCTTTAAAAAAATGTATTTAACCACGTGCCACAAACAGGATCTTTTAAGTAGACTGAGGAAGAAACCTCCTGTAAAAAATCCAGTTTGTCTGAACTCCAGATCATTCTGCTTTTCATGATTACAGAAGACAACTGCAGCTTTTTATCTTCGCACTCCATGCAAAAGGAGCAATAAACTCCAAAATTACAGTTTTCTGGAAAATAATGTTCTTTTCACAGAATCACAGATCAGCAGGGGTTGGAAGGGCCCTCTGGAGATCATCCAGTCCAACCCCCCTGCTAAAGCAGGTGCCCCCAGAGCAGGATGCACAGGAACGCATCCCAGCGGGTTGAATCTCTCTGGAGAAGGAGACTCCACAGCCTCTCTGGGCAGCCTGGGCCAGGGCTCAGGCACCCTCATGGCAAACAAGTTCTTCCTCACATTCAGGGGGAACTGCCCGTGCTCCAGTTTGTGTCTGTTGTCCCTTGTCCTGTCACTGGGCACCACTGGAAAGAGCCTGGCCCCGTCCTCTGGACACCCACCCTTTAGATATCGATCAGCACTGATGAGATCCCCTCTCAGCCTTCTCCTCTCCAGGCTGAACAGACCCAGGGCTCTCAGCCTCTCCTCGTAAGAAAGATACCCGAGTCCCCTCATCATCTTTGTTGCCCTCCGCTGGGCTCTCCCCAGTCGTTCCCTGTCTCTCCTGAACTGGGGAGCCCAGCACTGGACCCAGCACTGCAGATGTGGCCTCCCCAGGGCAGAGCAGAGAGGCAGGATCACCTCCCTCAACCTGCTGGCCACGCTCTTCTCAATGTGCCCTGGGACACCACTGGCCTTCTTGGCCAGAACATCACAAGTTTCTACTTGAAACAAATAGCAGGTACTTACAGGATTGCAGAATTACAAAAAGCAAAAAAACAGACAAGAAAGAAGGAAATGAAGTGTTCAGATGAGATATTGAGAAGCTTTATTCACACATATTTATACTCAAGCATCTATGAAAGAAGAAGGAAAGATGTCTGTCCAAGTTTTTACAAGCTTTTGCTATTTCAGCTATAAACTGAAAAAGCTTCACCATATGTATCATTAAAGACTTTTCCAGGTGATACCAAGAGATAACCAGGATTAACGTTTCACGTTACCAAAATAAAATAAAGGATTTTCACCTTTTTCACACATTATTGAGTGATGAAGAGGAGATCTAGAAGTTATTTTAATTCGCTCTGCAGGCCATTGTTTCTTTGAAGAATATGTTTCGAGAACCTCTCAAGCAGAGTGAAAAAATATTTCCATTAGTATCCCACTTTAAGAGTATCAGATTAATTTAGTTTAAGAACAGGTTAATTTATTTTCCTAAAAAAAAAAAGAATTCTGTAAATCATGCCAAGTTGTACATAATTATTGAAGTAGAGTTGTCTTTCTTCTTTTCATCATCTTTGATCTTCCTACCCCACAAATATAAGCGTGACCTGGACAGGCTGGAGAGTTGGGCGGAGAGGAATCTCATTAAGTTCAACAAGGGCAAGTGTAGGGTCTTGCACCTGGGGCGGAACAATCCCATGTGCCAGTACGGGCTGGGGGTTGACTTGCTGGAGAACAGCTCTGCAGAGAAGGACCTGGGAGTGCTGGTGGACA
>VZSC01000574.1:15204-27528 GCA_013398225.1 Steatornis caripensis
GGGGGGGGTGCGGCCCGTCACTTCCGCTCGCTCCGCCGCCCCACCCAGCCTCTCCGCCGCTCGGCCCCGCCTCCCGCGGGCTTCCGCCACCAATCGGCTGCCACTTCCGTTCCCGGCTACTTCCGGGAGAGGGAGGAAGTGGAGCGCGGCGCCGCCGGGCGGCCGCAAATGGCGCAGCGAGTGGCGGCGGCGCTTCCGGCGGGCGCCGGAAGTAGCTGGAGGCGGCGAGGGACTGCTTCCTGCGTGGCCGGTGTGGAGGCAGGAAATGGCCGCCTTCGTCTGCCCCGGGGCGGAGAGGGGGCAGCCCCGGCCTGGTCTCCCCCACCGCCACCCTGCCGGGCCCTGGGGTGGATGGGGCTGAGCGTCCAGGCCAGGGGCAGCCGCAGCAGTGGGGCGCAGCCCAGGCAGGCGGCGATGCTGCTGCTGGCCCTTCCCCACAGAGCCCCTGCCTTTGTTCCCGCAGAGACCACAGCCACCACGCAATTCAGGCACCGTCCACCCAGTTTTAAACTACTACTAAATATAGAGCCTGGACGACACATACTTTTACCAGATCCCCGGTCAATACCTTATCATTTTATGGCAAGTCCTCCACATTTCTTAACGGCTAAGTGGAAGCATGTACAGCCACAGGATTCACGTGCCTGTATATACGAGGCAGTAATTTCACCGAACGCTGCTTGTCTAAGCCTAAATTATCTTGAAAAACTTTCTTGGCTACATTTTTAGGTGGGAAAAGAGAAAACAAGCAAAACAAAGGACTCAAGTCAAAGTGCAACTCGCTGACGTTCAAAGTGCTGAAGAAGACCGGACAATGAATAAAGTCCCATTACTTGGTGAGGGAGGGGATCCAGTCTGATCGTCATGCATTTGAGGAGCGCCTTGCTCCTCAGCCCTGATAGCCACCACTGGATGTCGCCTCACAGGACCAGTCCTTATCCCACGTCACGTTTCTCAGAGCCCTGCGCTGCACATATGCACTGTTCAGATCGCTGTTGCCCTCGCTGTGACTCTTACAACCAAAACCAGCCAGTGAGACCATTGCTGTTTTCTGTTGCCAAGTCACACAATCACAGAGTCACAGAACGGCTGAGGTTGGAAGAGACCTTTGGAGGTCATTTGGTCCCAACCCCCTGCTCAAGCAGGGCCACCTAGAGCCAGTTCCCCAGGACTGTGACCAGGCATTTTTTTTAATATCTCTAAGGATGGAGACTGCACAACCTCCCTGGGCAACCTGTGAAAAAGTGTTTCCTGATGTTCAGTGGGAACCTCCTGTGTTTCACTTTGTGCCCGTTGCCTCTTGTCCTTGCACTGGGCACCACTGATGGGAGCCTGGCACTGTCCTTTTTGCACCCTCCCCCCAGGTATTTTCATACATTAATAAGATTCCCCTGAGCTTTCTCTTCTCCAGGCTAAACAGTCCCAGCTCTCTCAGTCTTTCATCCTATCAAAGATGCTCCAGTCTCTTCATCATCTTCATGGCTCTTTGTTGGACTCTCTCCAGTGTGTCTGTCTTGTACTGGGGAGCCCAGAACTGGACCCAGCATTCCAGGTGTGGCCTCACCAGCACTGAGCAGAGGGGAAGGATCACAACCCTCGACCTGCTGGCAATACTTAACCTAATGCAGCCCAGGATACCACTCACCATACAGCAAGGGCACGTCACTGCCTCAGATTCAACCTAGTGCCTACTAGGACCCTCAGGTCCTTTTTTTGCCAGGCTGCTTTCCAGCTGGGTGGCCCCCAGCACATACTGGTGCAGGGGGAGTTTCTTCTCCAGGTGCAGGACTTTGCACTTCTCCTTGTGGAGCTTCATGAAGGTCCTCTCAGCCCATTTCTCCAGGCTATCAAGGCACCTCTGGATGGCAGCACGACGCTCTGGTGTATCAGCTACCCCTCATGGCTTTCTGTCATCTGCAAACTTGCTGAGGTACACTCTGCCCCAAAGACTTAAAACCTAAAGATTTTTGGTAACACCATCTTCCAGACCATTAATGAAGATGCTGAACAGGACTGAATGTAAGCTCTCATGCTGTAGGCACAAATGCTGTTACTGTCTCACCATCCATATTGAGCTGGGCTCCAGCACATTTTCTGAAGTGTCACAGTCCATTTGGATCTCTCAGATTTAAGGACAACGTACTTGTGATTTAAATTTTCTTTCATAAGCTCATTAAGAAATGCAACAAACAAACAAGACAAACAGGGCTCAATCCTCTTTGCCCAGACTAGTCGATCACGTGACTTCTCTTATCACTCATGCCATAACTTCCAACCCATAACTCTTAATTCATGCACTTACAAGCAATAAAAAAAAATTAGTTACCTAGCCAACAGTGAGAGTGCTCATCCTTCCCCCTCCATCACAGTATGGGCATCGCCTGTATTACACTGTGAAGCACAAAAGCTTCAGCAGTCCAGCTGCTGTTGGATCTGCTTCAAAAGCTTTTCAGATAAGCTGATGTTTTATACCTTCCAGCTTGGAGGTTTGGTCTATACCATTCCCATGAGTGAGCAGATTCTGACAAAATTGTCAGACAAAAGATGATGGCTGCAGAAGACAGCAATCTGCAGGTGCTAATGGCTGCACCATGGCTCTTTCTGGCCACCGGGCGTGACTACATGGCACTCTCGCTTTGACTACTGACACTGGTGCCAGCATGAGCTGGGTTAGCCAAAGTCTAGGCAGGAGTTGAGTGAACAGTCACATGAAGGCAGAACTGAGCTGCCCAGGTTCCAGTGTGTTTTCCCCACAATTCCTTTGGCACAGGAAAATCAAAGAGTAGCTGCCCCCAGGACAGCATCCAGGTAGGCTTCCTCGTGCAGCTCATCTTGCCATGGCAGACACAACGGTGACAGCAAAGCTGTCAAAGTGGTACCGCCTCCGTGCATGGCACTTACGCATCCTGCCAGGGGTGGCACTGTGCATAGGACACTGTGGCTCTGATGGCCCAGCTTCCCTCAGCCTTCTCACGTGCTCCATCTGTCGTCTCCACCCAAGTCACTGCCCACACCCTTTCCTTGCCGGGAATCCCTTTGCTGTGTATGGACCTCTTATTCCCAGTTACTGATCTGGAAGCGACTCTGCGTGTTCCTCAGTGCTTACATCTCCTTGCTGTTAGTTCGATATTCTTTAATTGCCTTGAACTAATGTCTTCTAACTCATACTGAACCTGCCTCTTCCAAGCCATCTCATTAACAGACGTCCTCAGTTACTGCCCATTTATATCAGCTCTGCCTCTGCCATTGAATAAGCTCTACCTGTTGCTCCCTCCAGAAATGGTTTGAGGGGAGACTGGACAAGCATTTGGACAAGACCACTATTAGGCATCCCTGAACAAACAAACTGCAACAGCCTCAGGAAATCCCTGACGTGCAAATCATTAAAATCTTGGAGAGCATCACAAAGGAGGAATTATAGACACTCATGGCAAATGTGACTTTCCAGTTTTCACTGGATCTCAGTGGCCCCCTCTTCTCTCTTTCCCCATAAAATCATCCCATCATACCCATAGTCTTCTCTTCTACCCCCTGTTTACCACCCCCTCAAAGTCCTGGTGTCACAAGACATCAGTCACCTTTCTTTACCTATGCTTTCTCTGCATCCTTTCAGCTGACTTCTTCAGCTCGCTGCATCACTGACCTCTACTTACTCCAATTTTCCAGCCTCCTTCTGCTACTGAGTCTTCACAATTTCACTAACATCCATCCCCTACACTCACAACCTTCGTAGATGTTGTCTGCCTTTTCACCCCTGCTTCATTTTCTCCAACATAAGACACCAGCTTATCTAATTAGCTCGTGCAAATAAACTTCCACACTGGGTTCACTCTCAGTCCTTCATCCACCCACTGATCCTTCAGTCCTTTCCATCTCACCTTACCCACATCACTTTTCTCTCTTTCACATACTCTATCATTTATCTCCCCTGTCTTCTCTCTCTTGCTCCATGACCATAGTTTCCCATTTCTGCCCTTCACCCCAAGAAAGAGAGTGATTCAAAACTGTCCAGACTTGTGAATCAGAAGGCAAATTTTCCCCTGGCAGTACTGTACATATCCAGATTGTGGTAACGGGAGCACCACAGGAGTGGAGGACCTGATGTGGGAGCAGGTGGATGTTTCCTGAAGAAATCACAGCCCGTGGATGACTCACACTGGAGCATAAGAGAAGTGTGAGGAGGAAGGACTCTTTGGACTGACCACAACTCCCCCATTCCCCATCACCCCTGCACTGCTCAGGGCAGAGAGGAGGTAGAGGACTTGGGGATGAAGAAGTGAAGTTGAGCCTGGGAAAAAAGGGTAGGGGAGGAGAAGGTGGTGGTTTAATTCTTGCCTTTGTTTCTCACCATCCAAATCTATTTTAATTTGCGATAAATGAAATTAATTTTCCCAAAGCCAAGTGTTTTGCCTGTGACACTATTTGGTAAGTCATGTCTCTGCCTTTAGCTCAACAAATGGGCTTTTTCATCTTCTTTTCTCCCCTGTGCTGCTGAGGAGAATGAGTGAGAGAGCAGCTCGGTGGCCATCTGGCAGCCAGCCGTGGTCAACCCACCACAATCATATTTGTGAGGGCTCATCTGGAGCACTGCATCTACTTTTGCTTGGCTTCCCTGCCCTACTGTACAAAAAAGACATCAGCCAACTGGAAAGAGTCCAGTGGAGAGCCTCAAAGGTTGTCCAGGGCTGGAGCACATGGTAAACAAGGCGAGATGAGAAACTTGAGTTTGCTTAGCCTCAAGGAGAGAAGGTAAAGGGGACCTAAGGGCTGTCTTCAGCCACCTTACTGAGGGTCAGTAGAGAAGACAGAGCCAGACTCTCATTGGAGGTGCACAGTGAAAGGGCAGGAGGCACAAGGTATATCAAAGGAAATTCTGGCTGGACAGAGGAAAAATATTTCACTACATAGGTGGCTAAGCACTGGTGTAGGGGCCCAGAGAGGTTGTGGCATCTCCTTCCTAGGAAATATTCCAGACTTAACTCGCTAAAGCTCTGAACAACCTGGCCTACCTTTGATGTTGGCTCTACTTTGAGGAAGGCTTGGACATTGGACTTAAACTATTCTATTGTTTTGTTAGTGTCACCGTTTAGGGCTGTGCTGGCTATTAACTGGATGACAGACGCTCTCTATTAACCCTTTCCCTTCCCCCTCCAGGAAGGGAGAGAGAAAAGGGAGAGAGACTTATGGACTGGAAGAAATTAAAACAGATTTAATGAAACAATAACAATAAAACAAAAAAGGTATAATAATAATAGGAAAAATAATGAAATATATACAGATATATACAAAACCAATATCGCGCTCCCCATCCCCACTCCAATGACCATGATGTTACCACCACTGCTGTAGGGCAGGCACTGGAAAAGACACGGACTGGACTCAGCAGCAAACGGGAACTGGATTCAGGAACGCAGGGATCAGGAAGGCTTGGATCAGGATCAAAGGCAAAAGAATGGACAGAGTCCTCCCAGGATGCCAGCCACAGAAGAAGGGAGCTTGATTCTCTTGGTGCCTCAGCTTTATACTGAGTATGACACATATGGGATGGAATATTTTGTTTGGTCAGTTTTAAGGTCAGCTGTCCGGTCCGCTCCTCCCCAGTTGATGCCACTGAGGGTCAGAGATGTGACCCTTTTTCCGCCCTTTCATTTCCGGCACATAAGAAGTGTAGCAGAACCAAGCAGTGACCTTGGTTTTCATAGGAATAAGCATAAGCAAGAGCTTTTCTGCATCCATTAATACCATTACTCCAGCAATAACCATAAACATCAAGCCTTATCAATCCTAGAAGCAGATGCTGTCTGAAAACATGCTGCTAATTTCAGAGAGTGCAGTCTCTTACAAGAGACTTAACTGGTAAGTAAATTTACTAAAAAGAAAATTGGTTCTGACTTAGCTCAAACCAGGACAGTTAGAATGACCATGAGCACCATCACCTTCAGCTAGAACAGAAAGTTCCCTTCTCTGACTTCCTGACTCACAAAACAATACAAGCCACCTGCCAAGAAACAACCTTTGTGGTAGTATTTTTTTTTAAATTATGAATAAACACTCCTGGATTGCTCAAGACACATTGCTACAGGTTTAGACCATCTTCTCATCTGTATGATTCCTGATAGACCTAAGAAATTATAACCTTTAAAAATTATTTCTTTATAACATAACACTGACCTTGGAACCTGCCATGATTGTATACAATGAAATCAATGGTGTGCTTACTTGGCGAGCTGGGGCATGCGGACACTTGAGGACAGAGACTTTCTGGAACAGCTCTGGCAGGTGAAGCCAGGCAGAGGCACCATGACCGGTCACAGTCTATCCATAGCACTTCTTTGAGAAGGACCTGCACTGATCTAACCTCTGAACTGCTTCAGGAGGTTGTCTGGAGAAAGAACTCATTGTTTCAGACCACAAGGGAAACTGTATCATCTCTCATGTATACTTCTTGACCAGCAACTCAGGAACAGGATTTGCTTATACCACAGCTGGTGCTTGAGAATCTCTTTCAATTTTTCTATGAAACCTATAGTCTTTACTGAGTTTGTTTTCTTTAAAGCTCCAGAAGCCATGTCGTTACAGCTGGTTTTTCACTTCAAAAGTTAATTTTGAGCCTTCCCGTTTTCTGAGGATGACCTAAGAATATAAACTATGATTGTTAAAATCATATAAGGTATTGTATAATTCAAATAAAAGCAAGAAATAATTTCTATGCTATCGGGGGATTTGCTTTTTAAAATACTGATGATGCAGTTCACTCGTTCCTCAGAGACAGTGAAACAACTATCATTTCAGGAGACCAAAGAGATGATCTAGACAGAACAAATTTTCTACTTCCAAATTCATAAGCAATGCTATTCATTGGAGGCTGGAAGACAGGAAAAAAAACAACCTAGGGTGAAATGATAAAAGTTGTCTTGGACACAGAGCTTTCTGGGCACCAGCTTGTAAAATTTGCAGAGGAACTCGTTGTGTTTGGAGAAACAAGAATCAGTGCACAACTCTCTATTAATTTATAATGAACGCAGGTGCTGTCCTGGGAATTCACCTAACCCATAAAGTTGATTTTCTAGCCTAATGAAAATAACCCAAATAGATCCCAAACTTCCATCATCTATTGAGGTTGAAGTAGAAATACCCCCACATCTGAATATATTTAATGGGATGGACGTATTCTGACTCAAAGAAGGGGCAAAGCTCACGGCTCTTCCTGTCCTACCGTGCCACACAAATAGCAGGACTTCACTTGAAGCTACTTGCAGCGATTCCTACATGCTTGTATGTTCCCAAACAAGAGTTTGGCAAATGTTGAATCNCAAGCAATAAAAAAAAATTAGTTACCTAGCCAACAGTGAGAGTGCTCATCCTTCCCCCTCCATCACAGTATGGGCATCGCCTGTATTACACTGTGAAGCACAAAAGCTTCAGCAGTCCAGCTGCTGTTGGATCTGCTTCAAAAGCTTTTCAGATAAGCTGATGTTTTATACCTTCCAGCTTGGAGGTTTGGTCTATACCATTCCCATGAGTGAGCAGATTCTGACAAAATTGTCAGACAAAAGATGATGGCTGCAGAAGACAGCAATCTGCAGGTGCTAATGGCTGCACCATGGCTCTTTCTGGCCACCGGGCGTGACTACATGGCACTCTCGCTTTGACTACTGACACTGGTGCCAGCATGAGCTGGGTTAGCCAAAGTCTAGGCAGGAGTTGAGTGAACAGTCACATGAAGGCAGAACTGAGCTGCCCAGGTTCCAGTGTGTTTTCCCCACAATTCCTTTGGCACAGGAAGATCAAAGAGTAGCTGCCCCCAGGACAGCATCCAGGTAGGCTTCCTTGTGCAGCTCATCTTGCCACGGCAGACACAACGGTGACAGCAAAGCTGTCAAAGTGGTACCGCCTCCGTGCGTGGCACTTACGCATCCTGCCAGGGGTGGCACTGTGCATAGGACACTGTGGCTCTGATGGCCCAGCTTCCCTCAGCCTTCTCACGTGCTCCATCTGTCGTCTCCACCCAAGTCACTGCCCACACCCTTTCCTTGCCGGGAATCCCTTTGCTGTGTATGGACCTCTTATTCCCAGTTACTGATCTGGAAGCGACTCTGCGTGTTCCTCAGTGCTTACATCTCCTTGCTGTTAGTTCGATATTCTTTAATTGCCTTGAACTAATGTCTTCTAACTCATACTGAACCTGCCTCTTCCAAGCCATCTCATTAACAGACGTCCTCAGTTACTGCCCATTTATATCAGCTCTGCCTCTGCCATTGAATAAGCTCTACCTGTTGCTCCCTCCAGAAATGGTTTGAGGGGAGACTGGACAAGCATTTGGACAAGACCACTATTAGGCATCCCTGAACAAACAAACTGCAACAGCCTCAGGAAATCCCTGACGTGCAAATCATTAAAATCTTGGAGAGCATCACAAAGGAGGAATTATAGACACTCATGGCAAATGTGACTTTCCAGTTTTCACTGGATCTCAGTGGCCCCCTCTTCTCTCTTTCCCCATAAAATCATCCCATCATACCCATAGTCTTCTCTTCTACCCCCTGTTTACCACCCCCTCAAAGTCCTGGTGTCACAAGACATCAGTCACCTTTCTTTACCTATGCTTTCTCTGCATCCTTTCAGCTGACTTCTTCAGCTCGCTGCATCACTGACCTCTACTTACTCCAATTTTCCAGCCTCCTTCTGCTACTGAGTCTTCACAATTTCACTAACATCCATCCCCTACACTCACAACCTTCGTAGATGTTGTCTGCCTTTTCACCCCTGCTTCATTTTCTCCAACATAAGACACCAGCTTATCTAATTAGCTCATGCAAATAAACTTCCACACTGGGTTCACTCTCAGTCCTTCATCCACCCACTGATCCTTCAGTCCTTTCCATCTCACCTTACCCACATCACTTTTCTCTCTTTCACATACTCTATCATTTATCTCCCCTGTCTTCTCTCTCTTGCTCCATGACCATAGTTTCCCATTTCTGCCCTTCACCCCAAGAAAGAGAGTGATTCAAAACTGTCCAGACTTGTGAATCAGAAGGCAAATTTTCCCCTGGCAGTACTGTACATATCCAGATTGTGGTAACGGGAGCACCGCAGGGGTGGAGGACCTGATGTGGGAGCAGGTGGATGTTTCCTGAAGAAATCACAGCCCGTGGATGACTCACACTGGAGCATAAGAGAAGTGTGAGGAGGAAGGACTCTTTGGACTGACCACAACTCCCCCATTCCCCATCACCCCTGCACTGCTCAGGGCAGAGAGGAGGTAGAGGACTTGGGGATGAAGAAGTGAAGTTGAGCCTGGGAAAAAAGGGTAGGGGAGGAGAAGGTGGTGGTTTAATTCTTGCCTTTGTTTCTCACCATCCAAATCTATTTTAATTTGCGATAAATGAAATTAATTTTCCCAAAGCCAAGTGTTTTGCCTGTGACACTATTTGGTAAGTCATGTCTCTGCCTTTAGCTCAACAAATGGGCTTTTTCATCTTCTTTTCTCCCCTGTGCTGTTGAGGAGAAGGAGTGAGAGAGCAGCTCGGTGGCCATCTGGCAGCCAGCCGTGGTCAACCCACCACAATCATATTTGTGAGGGCTCATCTGGAGCACTGCATCCACTTTTGCTTGGCTTCCCTGTCCTACTGTACAAAAAAGACATCAGCCAACTGGCAAGAGTCCAGTGGAGAGCCTCAAAGGTTGTCCAGGGCTGGAGCACATGGTAAACAAGGCGAGATGAGAAACTTGAGTTTGCTTAGCCTCAAGGAGAGAAGGTAAAGGGGACCTAAGGGCTGTCTTCAGCCACCTTACTGAGGGTCAGTAGAGAAGACAGAGACAGACTCTCATTGGAGGTGCACAGTGAAAGGGCAGGAGGCACAAGGTATATCAAAGGAAATTCTGGCTGGACAGAGGAAAAATATTTCACTACATAGGTGGCTAAGCACTGGTGTAGGGGCCCAGAGAGGTTGTGGCATCTCCTTCCTAGGAAATATTCCAGACTTAACTCGCTAAAGCTCTGAACAACCTGGCCTACCTTTGATGTTGGCTCTACTTTGAGGAAGGCTTGGACATTGGACTTAAACCATTCTATTGTTTTGTTAGTGTCACCGTTTAGGGCTGTGCTGGCTATTAACTGGATGACAGACGCTCTCTATTAACCCTTTCCCTTCCCCCTCCAGGAAGGGAGAGAGAAAAGGGAGAGAGACTTATGGACTGGAAGAAATTAAAACAGATTTAATGAAACAATAACAATAAAACAAAAAAGGTATAATAATAATAGGAAAAATAATGAAATATATACAGATATATACAAAACCAATATCGCGCTCCCCATCCCCACTCCAATGACCATGATGTTACCACCACTGCTGTAGGGCAGGCACTGGAAAAGACACGGACTGGACTCAGCAGCAAACGGGAACTGGATTCAGGAACGCAGGGATCAGGAAGGCTTGGATCAGGATCAAAGGCAAAAGAATGGACAGAGTCCTCCCAGGATGCCAGCCACAGAAGAAGGGAGCTTGATTCTCTTGGTGCCTCAGCTTTATACTGAGTATGACACATATGGGATGGAATATTTTGTTTGGTCAGTTTTAAGGTCAGCTGTCCGGTCCGCTCCTCCCCAGTTGATGCCACTGAGGGTCAGAGATGTGACCCTTTTTCCGCCCTTTCATTTCCGGCACATAAGAAGTGTAGCAGAACCAAGCAGTGACCTTGGTTTTCATAGGAATAAGCATAAGCAAGAGCTTTTCTGCATCCATTAATACCATTACTCCAGCAATAACCATAAACATCAAGCCTTATCAATCCTAGAAGCAGATGCTGTCTGAAAACATGCTGCTAATTTCAGAGAGTGCAGTCTCTTACAAGAGACTTAACTGGTAAGTAAATTTACTAAAAAGAAAATTGGTTCTGACTTAGCTCAAACCAGGACAGTTAGAATGACCATGAGCACCATCACCTTCAGCTAGAACAGAAAGTTCCCTTCTCTGACTTCCTGACTCACAAAACAATACAAGCCACCTGCCAAGAAACAACCTTTGTGGTAGTATTTTTTTTTAAATTATGAATAAACACTCCTGGATTGCTCAAGACACATTGCTACAGGTTTAGACCATCTTCTCATCTGTATGATTCCTGATAGACCTAAGAAATTATAACCTTTAAAAATTATTTCTTTATAACATAACACTGACCTTGGAACCTGCCATGATTGTATACAATGAAATCAATGGTGTGCTTACTTGGCGAGCTGGGGCATGCGGACACTTGAGGACAGAGACTTTCTGGAACAGCTCTGGCAGGTGAAGCCAGGCAGAGGCACCATGACCGGTCACAGTCTATCCATAGCACTTCTTTGAGAAGGACCTGCACTGATCTAACCTCTGAACTGCTTCAGGAGGTTGTCTGGAGAAAGAACTCATTGTTTCAGACCACAAGGGAAACTGTATCATCTCTCATGTATACTTCTTGACCAGCAACTCAGGAACAGGATTTGCTTATACCACAGCTGGTGCTTGAGAATCTCTTTCAATTTTTCTATGAAACCTATAGTCTTTACTGAGTTTGTTTTCTTTAAAGCTCCAGAAGCCATGTCGTTACAGCTGGTTTTTCACTTCAAAAGTTAATTTTGAGCCTTCCCGTTTTCTGAGGATGACCTAAGAATATAAACTATGATTGTTAAAATCATATAAGGTATTGTATAATTCAAATAAAAGCAAGAAATAATTTCTATGCTATCGGGGGATTTGCTTTTTAAAATACTGATGATGCAGTTCACTCGTTCCTCAGAGACAGTGAAACAACTATCATTTCAGGAGACCAAAGAGATGATCTAGACAGAACAAATTTTCTACTTCCAAATTCATAAGCAATGCTATTCATTGGAGGCTGGAAGACAGGAAAAAAAACAACCTAGGGTGAAATGATAAAAGTTGTCTTGGACACAGAGCTTTCTGGGCACCAGCTTGTAAAATTTGCAGAGGAACTCGTTGTGTTTGGAGAAACAAGAATCAGTGCACAACTCTCTATTAATTTATAATGAACGCAGGTGCTGTCCTGGGAATTCACCTAACCCATAAAGTTGATTTTCTAGCCTAATGAAAATAACCCAAATAGATCCCAAACTTCCATCATCTATTGAGGTTGAAGTAGAAATACCCCCACATCTGAATATATTTAATGGGATGGACGTATTCTGACTCAAAGAAGGGGCAAAGCTCACGGCTCTTCCTGTCCTACCGTGCCACACAAATAGCAGGACTTCACTTGAAGCTACTTGCAGCGATTCCTACATGCTTGTATGTTCCCAAACAAGAGTTTGGCAAATGTTGAATC
>VZSC01000575.1:0-11926 GCA_013398225.1 Steatornis caripensis
CTCTTCTCCTATCACACCCACGCCTGAAGAACTTCTTCAAGATAAGCCATTTTGAGCACCGTACATTCTCACGCAACAAGTCTACATGTCACGGGAAGTGCCACACTGGTGGAGCTAGCTTATTCAGCTGAATTACTTGCGTTGCCTCAGATACAAGTTAGCTGTATTACTGATCTGCTCGGCACTGGAAAAGATGACCCTCTTTCTGCATTACTTTATACACTGAGAATTAGACATACTAGGTACACAGGAAAACAGACAAGGGGAGCAGAATAAGAATCAAAAGGCAAGCACAGAAACACAAAAACAGAAGAGGAGATGCAATTAAGAACTGCCAATTAGTGTATTGCACATTTACAAAATGTCCGTAAGCCCACTGAGCCAGTTGGCGAGCACTGATTAATTCTATTTTTACTGAGAAATGTGGATGGCAAACTAAAGTATTTTCCCACTAAATTATTTTGTCTTCCCACTTGCCTGCAAACCAGCTTCTGCATGGCTGACTTGATGAAGAGTCATTCCTTCTTCAGGATGCCTTGCATTTGTAATACCCACGCTTCCATAGCTACCCTCGTTCTGAATGGGTAACTCCTCACTGCAGTGCGGGACTTTCTAGAAACTGCATGTTTGCAGTTAGCTATTAGATATCAAAATGCAGTCTTCCTGAATCTTCAACACATCTAACAATAATTCACTTCCTATTTCAAATTAACTCCCTTTTTATTTGCAATTACTATTTGTTTTTGGGGACTTTAGTCTTAGTCTTGAGTAAGTAATATTTTTAATCATTAAAAACTTGTGTTGTTTTACACTGAAGGATGCACTGTTATATCTGCAAGGCAGCTACATTTCAGTCTGGTCAGAACTTTGACTAAATAAAAGCTACTTTTGGACCTCAAAAGTTTAATGCTCTTCTGGAACCCTGGCCATAGGCTATTAATTACAATGTATAAAAAAATGACAATTTACATTAGTCTCCTCCTTATTTTGTACCCACCATAAAAAAAGATGTTTTAGAATTATACTGCACTCATTAATAAAGCTTTTCTAGTGTCATCAGTTCCCCAAGTTAAACAACCACAAACACTTGAAAAATAAGACTACATTTATTTAGAAGGAATTTTCCAAGAGAGAAATCTATTTCTACTGAACCTAATATAACTGTATTCCCCATTTCAGTATTAAAATACACAACAGAAGGATAGCCTAAAAAAGAGTAAGCGTCCAAACTAGCTTGGATAAACGCAGTATCAACACAGATAAGTTACTCCATTGGATAACATTCCATCCTCAGGAACATTATTCTTGGGATTTGTTCCTCATTTTTATTTGGTTTTAAAGTAAGAGCTTCCAGCATAATGAGAAATACTGTTTTAGCAACAATGCCACCTACACAAAACGAGACTCAGACCTTCCCTTCCAACCACTGTCAACTAGAATGCAGAAGAGTGTTTTTTCCTCAACTGTTCTACATTACCTCAGGTTATCTGCTCAATAACAAGACCTTCTAATTTATAGTTTGGGTAGTACACATCAGTAAGCGGAAGAAATGCAGTATTATGTACAAATTTCTTTTATAAAGCTTCAGGCAATATGAGGTTTTATTTCATAAAGCCCCTTAATCAGTTAATTTCAGTAAGTCATTTCGAACCTAAAATTCAGTTCAAAAGTTTAGTTTGACCAAGTTCCTGCTATTCAACAAGAGATCTAAAGTTGACCACCTTATTTCCTGACTAGCTGAAAAAATGTTTTGATTTTGCCCAATGTACCTATCTAAACTAGCTTTCTGAAACAACAAATCCCTGGCCAACTCACTACTAGGTTATAAAGAACAGGAGCAAAGTTGTTATGGAGTACTGCACAGACACACAAAACCAAAATAATTTTTTTTTGTTGTATCGGCATTTGGCCATAAAAGTGGTTTTAGCTCACTTGTATTAATCTATGCTTCAACAAATATCTGAGGAAGCACTCTTGCACTAGAGCTATGAAATTATGAGTAATTTTATTATTGAATGTAGTCTGAAGATAATAAAGCCTCACTCCTAAATTTAAAAGGGCAAGACATCACAGATTGTTAAATTTACATCGGCATAGACAATGCAACAAAAAATGAATTATAAATGTCAGAACAACAAATGAAGAAGCTACCAATTCTACATTTAGGCTTACCAGGTGAGGTTTCCCAATAAATTTCCTGAAAGGTGGCTTAATGAACCTCATGGGCTTTTGGAAGCCATCAAGTTGAGAGTTTTGTAATTTTGAAAGGCTGCAGCTTTGATGGTTCCTGATGTATACGTGTGTGAGAGAGAGAGAGAGAACAATTAAAATCTAAAGCCATAGCACATTCAAAACCCTATATTTTAGATGACCTTAGCCTAGCACCCGTAACAGAAGAGCAAAGTGACAGTTTTAAAGCTATTTTTTTCAAGGACATCTGAGAAACGACTAGTCCTCTGACTAAACTCAAGCCCAAGTTACACAGAATTACATCGTAAGCTGTATTCTCTTATGCAATGATAAATTAACAGAGATACTCTGCCTCCTTGAAATCCCCACTATGCAAATCAGGCTTCCCTGGCTCGCTCTGCTAGGCCCACACAGCTGGTCATTGCTGCCCTCTGCTGGATGAAGCGATTTCTGCATTTCAGCAGCTGCTTTATACCATACTATCTCTAAAGTTGTACAGAACTTTCCATTTAATGAAATCCCAAGTCCAACAGAAGCTCAGATAAATAGCTAGATGCTAGCTAGATGCTCCAGTTTCATCCTCAGCAAGCAGGGTGCTCTAGCTTTGAGTTTTTGCTTGCTTGGGTTTTTTTATTGAGCACACTACAAATACACATGTCCATAAACCTCTAAATAAAACATATACCATGAAAAATAACCACCAGAAGTCAAAATTCATAGTTCACTAAACACAGTTTTCATAGCTGCAAAATAACTTACTACGGCAAAAACAGAGATACACTGGACCAATTCACAAGCTTTGCCAGTATCTCATATGGGGACTATAAAAAACCCACAAACTCCAGAAAATTCTACCCATCTTTCATACCGTTACTGCCCTCGGCCCACATTATATTGTCCACCAACTCTAACTGCATACAAACTATCTCGCATCAAAATCCAGGACAGCTACGCTTGCTAGAGAAACTTGAGCTTCCCGCTTTGAGTGGCGTACACAAAAGGTAAGCAAGACTAACTGTGGAAGTGGCAAATAAAAGCCTTCCCAGATAATCAGGCCAAACATACACTACAGACACAGCCCCAGACACATAACAGGCTATATGCAAGTTGAGCATTTTAAAAATTTTTTCCCCCCACTTGATAACTTCTATTTTTTTTGTTTAAATAATCTCAAATGCAAGTAATATTTCTTCTGCAGCTTCACAAGCCAGTTTTCCAAAGTACATGCGCGTTACCGCGATTTGCCATTACAGACTGCATTTAAAATGAAGAAACACCAGCATATTATAGCAATCTGCAAATCATGACTGTAGTGTAGATACATTTCACTACACTATGGCAATTCTTCAATCAACATTTCTTCTAACATAAATAAATCAAGTCATCCCACTAATCGACCAACCTCATGATATCAAAAGTGAAACAGGATAACAGAGGTTAAAACACCAGTGCTACAGTAAGTTTGCTCTTCATTTTTTTCCCACTGCAGCTTAACCTCTTTCAAGGTAACACTCCACTAGAGTAACTTGTAATTTATGTCAGTTGAATTTAAGTCCAAGTCAAACTTACAAGGACAAACTATGGAAAAAGAATCACAACAAATGTGAATGTAACCGTGGAAGAGTCAAAAAACGAACATGTAAGGACTACAGGCTTGGGCCAGCAAGACTGCTATTTGCTAATTACCTTGGAGTTACACCATCTACATGAAATACTCTCTCATCTTCATTCTTCAATCTCTCTTTTCTTCTCCTTTCTATATCATGCCGTAGATCATTTGGATCTTCTAACACTCTCATAACGTTCTATTTAAGAGAAGGGTTTAAGTCAAGTTAGCTAGCAATAGCTGAATACTGACAAGATTCTGTCCTTCAGGGGCTGCATTCAGTATATAGCCTTGTTAATGTAGTTCAACTCTCTGCATATAGGACCGATGTGCATCAATCCAAGGATCCAAAATCGAAAACAGTAACAAGAAGTAGTCCTAAACAATTACCCTTTCCAGTACCATCTGCCTTTTTACAAGATTCCAAGCAACAGGGAACAGAGCACTAGAATTCTGCATGGAGTTGCCAAGGCAAAAATATTCACATAAATTCCAGTGAATCTTAAGAAGTTCTATTGTTCTTAATAAAGTTCAATCTGCACATACATGTACTACAGAAAAAAAATGGTAACTAAATCACAGTAAGCATAGCTTGAAAGGAGAAGACAAAATTTTACGTCCCTGGATGAAAGCATGGAACAAAATAGCATTCTGAGGAATTATGTGGAAGTCGGGCCATTCTAACATTAGGGGAGAAGAAACATTAAGGCTTTTTCTAATCTCAGAGTGGAAGTAAGAGCCACATGTCAGTCACCTACTTACTACTTACAGTACTTAGAAAACTGATAGGGGTTCAAGCAGCAGGAATAACCACGCTCCAGCTGCTCTGGAGAACACACCTGCATTTTACTCATTGGTCAACACAGCACACCTGCACCATTGGGGTATCTGTAAATATACTCAACTGTGCATTTCTTTCAAAATAGAATTACTGATGGTCTTCAACGCATGTAAAAATGACTTACCAATAGCAAGGGGAAAATGTTGTCAACATCTGAAATCATTTTAACATACTGTTTGCCAGAAAAGTTAAGTAATCAAGATACCTGGGGAGATTCAGATGGCACAGCGCGTTTGTTCTGAAGTTCTGCTAGAGACATGTCAATCCTCCTGGAACAGAAAAATATTACATACAAACAAGTGCCATCACTATAAATACCAAAAGCATTATGGACTAACCACAGAATTCTTTACAGACTGTGGGCAGGTAGTTTAGAGTCAGTGAAAAAACACTTTACATGGTGTGATGTCTACTGAAGATTAACAACCTTAATGCAAATAAATTAAGGCAAAAAGCACATCAATTACCTGTGAATTTCTGGATTCAAACGTATTTTAACTTCACTCATATTTGCAAGTGGTTTATCCTGGATTTTTGAGAACCGTTCATGTAGTGTTATGTCAGAAGATGTAAAATAATTTGCTGTGAAGAGATATTAAATACACAAATGTTTATTTGTAGTATTTGAAATGCACAGTGGGAAATTGTATCTTTTAAAAGATTAACCCTTAAGGACATTGAGACAACTTCTGAGATTAAATTTCGAAGTATTTCCACTCACAGTTTAACATTTGTAAATGAAAGATTAGGCCAGCCCAACTAAGACATCCTTCTTATTGCATAAGATTAAGCTGAATAAAAAGTTACATACTTGTCAGCTCTAGCATGGTAGTACTCAAATGACTAGAATCTACAAGTAAAGTTCAACGCTGATCATAATGCATCAGTCTAAACACTAATTTGAAACATTACAGGAACTATATATAACTAGGAAGTTTTGACTACAGCAAAGCTCCTTTTTTCTTCTCCTGTCTCCTAAACAAGCAGGTTAGTCTTAAGTACCAGCATAAAATCCTTTCAACGTTAACACTCCACAACAATGCTTCTATTATGGACTGAGACCTTAGAATCATTCCCTGCACAACTACGTTAAATCCTCAACCTACACTTTCCTTAAACAATACAGAATGAACTCAAAATACCGATGAAGCCAAAGGCAAACACCTGAGCCAGCATATCTAATTCATTAGAATCTAATAATTTAATGATTAAATCTAATGAATTAGATTTGGGTTTAGTAATTGTAAATACATGAACACATACATATAACCCAAATATTACAGACACCTTTAACTTGATGGATAATTGTGATTATTTCCTGAGTAAACTCTCTTGATGGGTCATTTTCAGTATTTTGTGTTACAGATTCCATGTGCTCAAACACCGGATGAAAATTTTCAGTTTTCCTGCCAACAGCAACCAGATCATGGGACATCTGTCTCTCCGTAGTATGACTAGAAGCAGTCCTAGAATAAAAAGTTGCAGATATTAACTTTAAAAGTATTCACTGTCTCTGAAACCTTCAAATAGATGAGTAGTACACAACAATAAATTAAGAAGTTCATTTTAGGAATAAATGTGATGAAACTGAAATCTGTTTGTCCCTTTTTTCAATTAAAAAACCTCATAAGGCCATAAGGAAGAAAGTTGTAATAAAATACAAAGAGATACAACTACACTCCCAGGTATCCTTGTTTCAGAGAAGCATGTAACACAAAATTTGTGGATTTTAAACTTAATTCATTTAGATTATCAAACAAAGGCAAATTAAGATGCAACATACTTTAGTATAATTCTGGAAGGCAATTATGTGTGTGTCTTTTTTTATAAGGAGCTACCAGACAATTTTCAAGAACAGATCAGAGACGTAAAAATCTCACAATGTCTTCGGGAACTGAATCATCACTTGAGCTTAGTGAAACAGCTTTCCAGTGCCAGTGTGTGAACTTAAGAACGTGTTTAGCATCTTTTTGTCAAATTTTACTTATTCTAAATAAGTTTACACCCCAGAAGCTTACATTCCTGCTTCAGAATTATTTTGACAAGGAAGCTAACACTTTAAAAATCCTGCTGTTCTTGTTGCAAGGAAAATGCTTGTCATTTGGAAAGACAAATTAAGGACTCCAAGAGCCCACGTAAAAGCTTTAAGGATAAAGAGTCCGTTTACTGTGCATTCCTCAAAGTGATTACGTGTCTGCCCATCCTGTATTTGAAGCATACAAGAGTAGAATTTCATACAAAAACTGTATCAGAAATAGCCTCCAGCAGGTGCCACAAATCATCTATTTGCCCCAGTAAACTGGGAATAAATGCATGCAAGAGGGAAATCCAAACAATCTCAACTGTAGACAATTTGAATTATCTACCTGCTCCCCAGATTTATAAAGAAAGTATCCTTCTCAGCTGAGTCATTTCATATCAGGTGTTTGCTAAATGCCTAAGGTAGGCAGCACAAATATTCCCAGTCATCAGCTTCTGCAAAATTAGTGTTCTCATCTTTAAAAAAATAAAATATTTAGCACTTTTGGCTGCAGAAGGAAATATTTCACGTTAAGTTAGCTTCAGTCATTGCAGGAGTTTCTTCAGTCTGCAAATAATTACCGTGTCCATTGTGCATGACTTTCAAAAACAGCAGCAAGAGGCTACTAGACACAGGAATCATCCCATGGGCTTGCAACAAAACCCAACAATAATTATTTTTCTTACATTATCATTCAGGAAGTTAAATGCTTGTCCTAGCTAGGGAGGGATCCATTACTCCACTTCCCTTTGCTTGGTCTTTAATATGTGCAGATCATAACTTTTCTTTGTAACTTTCCATTGTATTACGTGTTTCTGAAGTATAGGCAAGGGGAGAAAAAGGATATACATGTTTTATCTGGAACAAGAGGCAAAATACCTTTAAAATGGAAGCTGATCACTTTGGAAGGGAAGGTAAACCTTCCAAACCATTACATGACATTCTTGCCTGTAACAGCAAGGCAAGAGTCAAGAAAAGCCTGAAAAAACGCACACAAACCAAGCTGCTTCCTCCCTACCTTGTATCCATCATCTAGATTTTCATAATACTACCACTTTTTTCCAATTCAGCCAGCACTAGAAATGCTAAAGGCAACCACAGGTATTAGACAGAAGACAGACAGAAGCAGACTATTACTTTTCAGTTCTGATGCCTCAACAGATTGCCCCTTCATTTGTTAGAGTAATAATTAACATAACCCAGGGATCTCTAATTTTTTTGACAGCTTTATGGAACTTGATCTTGAACATCTAAATGAGTGCCTGAGACTTACGTAACTTAAAGGTTATCCAGTTTTTAGAAGAAATGAGGGATGACTCAGTCAAAAAAAACATTCCATCACATTCCAGAAGAAAGCACAGGACTAGACTTCTCTTATTTAAAAACAAAGAAACAATAGCAAAGTAACACATTTACTTATCATAAGCAACTTTTAACTACAGGTTTGCATCAGGCATATCTGCTCTTTCCACTTCCTGTTACATATCCATGAAATGAACCAGGGATTTTGTTTGTTTGGTTTTTTAATAAAGGTAGGTTGTAAGTTTCCAGTCTGGGCAAGGTAACATTTTAAACCAAATAAAATTAAGAAGGTACAACCTTAGTTTGTCCTGGTTACCTCTTTAAGAAACCGTGCTTTCCGCCAATATTCATCAACTGTAACAGGACAGGAAGAAAGAAGAGGTGAAGGGAAACCAATACCTGTACTTGGTCACCATTTTCTTCATATCCACTTTGATTGTGAGATGTTCCCTCCTACAGTTGACATCTGAGATTTTGACATCTGAAACAGTATGACTTGGATCATGCTGGCTATTGGAGGAGTCTACTTTTTTCCTGAATTCCCCTTCTTTCCTTACTCTTTCCTTCGGTTTGTTTTTGAAAGATCTCAGATCAACATCCGTTACGGAAGAGTTAACACAAGCGTTGCAGCCCTTCTTCGAACTATACTTAACAGGTACTTCAACGTGCCCTTCTTCAGTCCATCTTGCTCTTCCACCGCTAAAGTAATCTAACTCTTTGCTATTCCGGGCACCCTTAGAAGAACTGTATTTCTGGTCTTCCTGCTTCACATACTTCTGAGCTCTATCGTCTGAAAAAGGCATCTCCCCATCCGGATGCCTGCACCGTTTGTGACTGTACTCATAGGATATCTTTGTGACAGAACCCTCCGAGTACTCCCTTTCAGCCAATCGGTGGGACTGGGCACCCAGATTTCTTTGCTCCTCTTTTTCTTGGTAGGGTGGAAAAGAACGTTCATGCTTCCACTTGGAATTTCTTGCTACTTCTCCATCGTCATACCTCTCCATTTCTTTAGCCCTTTTAGACGTGTGCCCATATTCTCTGTAATCGTGATCTTCAGGATACCTGTGTTGACATAAAGCAATTTACACTTGCACTAGAGAAGAAAGTGAGAACTTATATGTGCAGAATGTTGGACAGCAGAATGCGTGGCAAGTTAACCCATAATCCCTCACGCCAAGGTACAGATGTGCAGGGGCTCTTAAGAGGGAAATATTATCCTTTCATACTCTAGCCATCAATACGATTTACTTAAAAGACAAATACTTCACTACTACCAGTCGCCCATAATTAAACTACAAACTGGCCAACGTGTTTCAAGGTGGTTATCTTCAACTATAATGAAAACAGACTTTCACTTGAGGCTTTACACCACAATACCCAGGTTTTAATTATTTTATTCCTATACCTCTTCTGTAAAGAGCTCCTTGCCGTAAATTCATCAGAAACTCTTCTGGGTGATTGACCATACTTCTCTTCTTGTAACCTCTGGTGCCTCAAGTCATCTTCATACCATTTTCTTTCAAGTTTACATGAAGGCCCTAACGGTCTATGAAAAGGTTTCATCCCTTTTTCATGTCCAGTGACTTTGTAGTGCTCAAACATGTATCTGTCTTCCATTTTGTGCTGGTAAAACGGACAATCATGCTCCTTATATGGTATTTCCGAGTATTTTGGTGGTAAATGGCATCTCCTATTGCTTTCAGTTCTTTCAGATGAATGTGTTCTGTAGGGCTTATGACTGTAAGTATCTTCCAAGGGAATTCTTTTCAGGTTTGGTGAAGGTGATCTACGGTCATATACTCTCTGGTGGTTATTTCCGTGAGGTGCAAACCTGGAATTGCTTTGTCCGTATTTTTCATCTTCTATTCTCCAAGGCATAGGCTTCTTTGAGTCCTTACGAAAGCTTTTATATTCACAGTCATAATTAATATGAGCATGCCTTTGCCTATGGTGCTCTGGACTCCTAAATGCTGGAGATAAGGACCTAAGACAAAAATAAAATCCACTTTGAGTAGTCTCAAAATCGAATCAACCTCTTAATGAGAGCATCTATTTCCTAATGAAGTATAGTTTGGTACACAATTTTAATCAAAATTTAAAACCAAGATATTCAAAGTGTCATTTGCCTGGGTAGAGCACCAAGCTTACTTTTATTCTGTTGAAAGCTTTCACAGTAAAAATATCCACTCAAAATAGTAGTAAATCAATCATTTCTCTCTCTTTGCATTTTTTCATTTAAAACTAAAAAAGATTTCATATATATAAAGTTTTCACTACATCGAAAGCAACTGTTATACACATTTTCACACTTCTCCAGCACTCCCTATCTTTCTCAGTGCCAAAATAAAAAAGAGGAAGAAAAAAGCATATAAAGAAATGTGGGAAAAAAAAGAAACAAATCTTTTTCTTTGCATGACAAAACAACCTCCAAAACTGACTGAAAACATTATAAAATATCCTATTTAAAATACCACAGAGGTAGGTGTTTTCCTGCAGAAAAGGCTGAGTTTGAGAAAGATGTTCTGGTCTTTTTGTGTAATTGTGTGTACATGTACATACATATATACACTGTACACATACGCACTTCCACGCTTATTGCGGCTTTCACTCTTGGAGATTCAATTGCTAAGATCTACTCAATTGCATAACTTAGCTTTGCGTTTTCACCTACAGTTACAAAAAGCAACCTGTTGAGAATTTTTAGCCAAAATCTCCTTAAATAAAGAAAAAACAGCACAAGCCACTAGCAAAAAACAGAAAGCAATCCCAGAGATAACAGTTCTAGTTGTATTCAGGCATTCACTGTACACTCTTGATACATTCTTTGATTTTTTTTTGTTAAAGAGTGTAAGTTTAAAAAAATCAAGAAAGTCACTTCCTTTGTAGACATATTGCAAATGTACAATTTGGCACAACTATTTTCTCCATTTCTGCAAATGTGTTCAAACTTGGAACAACAGATCTTCATAAAACTGTAACAGCTGGCTTCAAACAGCACCCACACTGCTACTGCCCCATTTTATTCAGGTTAAGGCTTGCATTTGAATGAGAGCTAGAGCACTCCTCCCTGCCTTTCACTCAAAGGACATACCCACAACTATCAATCTAGTGTGGAAGCAGACAGGATTTCTCTTCGTAAAAGCAAAAAAACCAAACCACACACACACATTTTTCTGTGTTATTTAACAGACTCCCTTGCACTTGGTTATCACAACTTAGTCTGTTTAAAAAAGCAAACGCAAACCAGAAAAAAAGTAGTTTCATATTACACGCTAATAGCTCTCGTAAGATTAAAATTGTATTCCGGCCTCCTAGTTTTCACATCTCAAATTGGCATTGAAGACCTAAAAATTAGGCAGGTAACTAATGGCATGAAGTAACCTGGATGATATTCCTGTGACATGCATCACTGCCTGTCAAAGGTTTAAGGCAGGGCTCTCCAGTAACTCCGACACCAGGCACTGCTACTACTCCCAACTCTGAAAACGAGTCACCCTGGACACTGGGACAGTCCCAGACTGGACTCAGCAGCGGACAGGAACTAGATTCAGGAACACACAGATCGGGACCAAAGGCAGAAGAAACAGACAGAGTCCTCCTTGGACACCGGCCATAGAAGAAAAGAGCTTGACCCTCATGATCCCTCAGCTTTATACAGAGTATGATGCATATGGGATGGAATACTCTGGTCAGGTTTGGGTCACCTGTCCAGCCCACTCCTCCCCACAGGAGCGTCACAGGCATCACCCCTTCTCCACCCTTTTGCTTCCAGTGCATAAGAAGTTGAGCAGAACCAAGCAGTGACCTTGGAATAAGCATAAGCAAGAGCCTTTCCGCGCACCGTTCATACCGTTACTCCAGCACTAACTATAAACTTCGAGTCTTATCACTCCTAGAAGGAGACACTGCCTGACAAACATGCAGTTAATTTCAGAGAGTGCTGTCACTTAGAAGAGACTTAATT
>VZSC01000577.1:0-14550 GCA_013398225.1 Steatornis caripensis
CTTTATCAGCTTGGTTCCCTGGTGTGCACAGTGATGATTAAGTAACCCTATATAAATCAGAACTTCTTTAACCCCTTCTCTCAAACCGTAACCATGAAAAAGATGCCTCTTGCCGTTCACGCACAAGCATGTTGTGTGCTGAGCCCCTTTCTCCAGGGACACCCTGGGACATCGCTTTCCATACAAAGCTCGGCTCAAAGCACTTCAGCACGTGCTCACCTTCCTTCAGCCATGCCCTAGGACCCCGAAGCGGGACCCTGCACTGAAGCTGAATGCAGTGCCAGGCCAAATGGGGGACAAGGAAAGAGGGGTGCTAGGCAGAAGCTGGCTGCTCATGCTGCTGTGAACACATGGTCCCTCAAGCTTTTGACAGCTGAATCGCCTTCCCCTGGGAGAAGATAAAGGCTGTCATCCTCCACTGCAGCACTGCCCTGTGTTATCAGCACTTGCTTACAATCTACAGGTACAGCTGAAACCAGCACACAGCCCTGTTTTACTTTGCAACTGCAAACCCTTAGACCGTTTCAAACCAGGTTGCTACATAAACCTGTCAGAGTGAGAAAGGGGTTGCATCACTTCCATGCTTTCAAGATTGTGTTTAGACGCAGCTTCAGGCTACAGATTTTCATGAAAACATGACTTCATCCTTCACACAACTCCTCTCTCAATTTCAAGGAGAACACAGATGATTGTATGATGGTTCCTCTTCTCTCATTCCCCTTTGATAAGCAGTAAGTCACAAGCTCTGGCCTCCCAAGCATCACCGCTGACATTTCAACTAGCACCCACTGAAACTAAAGCAACTGGCTTGTCTTGGATGTTATTTCAGGCTCTTTGCAAACTCAGGCTAACATAATTAGCCTGTGACCAGTGATACCAACCTTAACTGCCCGGTACACCAGCAAACCCAGATGTCAGTTTTGTTGCATAACCGATCCTAAATCCATCACTGAATTCCTTGCAGCAGACAACTTCCAAACAAAAGATCCTTGCAGCAGGAGCTGACGTAGTAAGTCAAGCAGGGAAAGTTCCCTGCTGAAACCATGATACCATAAAGGTTGGAAAACAAAGGCCATGAGAAGAGAGGAGAGTACCAGAGGATGACGACAGCTTTGCGGGAGAAGGGGTATCCCTTCTCCTGCCTCCCTCAGCTACCGGTTCCCCGGAGACCAAAACCAGTCACTTTGCTGCTGGTTCGTTTTGCGCAGGGCCGTTTGCCTTCATCTTCCGCCCCTTTCCTCCCTGCCAAGAGTCATCTTAAAAAGTGTACTTGGAATAGCTTTTGTGTGCTACAAAACACCTAACAGGGCTGGACTGAATTTTAAAGGAGTTAATTTCAGTAATGCAATAACTCATCGTCCTGCCGTATTTCATATTAATCAATGAGCTTTAATTCAGTCTCCACTGAGCATCAGTAATAAATTTTGCAAACTTCCAGACTGAACTTGAGTTGCCTGGAAATACTGTATTGCTACAGTGAAAAGAACAACGGGACAAAACAGAACAAGCCGTGCTACGTTTTTACATGCTTCTTGCTTCCTTCTTTCTTTAAGATAATCTATTAATAAGCCTAAAGGACACAAAAATTTAAGTGTTCCTGTCCGTTGTTTATTTGCCAATCAGCTTCACAATGGTTTCTAGTTAGGCAGAGACTGTCAGAGCATAATGCAAGGATACCAGGGAACACAGGGTGGCATGAGAACACCCACACTGTACAACTGGAGACATAAACCAGAAATGTCTAAGTCAGAAGCAGCAAGAGTAACTAATTGGAAATGCTGCCCAGCAGAAAAATTAGCATTGCATATTTATAACACAAGTGCCAATAAACAAAGAGACATGGCAGCTATTTATTTACTTTCTGACAGTCCCATCATGTGGCACATTCCCAAATGACTGCGAGACAATACGAAACTGCTCATTTTTCAAGAAAGGGCTACACGGCACACCAACCAACTCACACTGTCCTTTTATTTAGGACTTAGCCACTATTTTACTGCCTTGAATCAGGACTGACTTCGTTGAACTCAGACTTACCCTGGGGAAGAACAGATTCAAAGCAAGAGAATTATCTAAACCAACACCACAACAGGAGGACTCTGCAGACCTGACAGAGGAGTTTGTACCTGCATCCTAGTTCACTGGGTCATCCGCCATCCCTGCAGATCATGGAGCAGCAGAGCCTGTAGAGGTTCTTCAAAGCTGGCACTCAAAAGCCTTCCGCAACTGAAGATATTCTGCATGCAAGCAACTGCAAGTCCAACGCAGGTGCCTTTACAGAACCATTTCCCAAAGCCCTGCCTCTTTGCTAAGCGGTGTTCAAGGCGCTGTGCTCCTCCTGACCACGCTGTTGATGCATTTCTAGCTGAGCTACCAGCACTCTGGTACTTTGCTGACTCACATTCCATCAAGTACGAGACAGAATGTTCTGTTTGTACAAAATTGTGATTCTGCTGTGTAAATCCCCAGGTGCCGAGCAGCACGCACCTGTCTGCCAATGCCCTGCATGACCCCTGCGAGTTGCACAAAACCCAGCTCAGCAGCAACTGCCGGAGTGTCACTGAAGCTGCGTGGAGGACCCCTCGCTATGCCATACGCTCACCAGTTCAAGGGCAAGACAAGGGACAAAGCACTGGACATCAGCACTCTTGGGGCTTCTCTCAGCCTACTTCTATTTGTGGTGATGTTCACACGTTGCTCTGCTGTCTTTCTAAACTTGAAGAGCAGCACTTTGCCCTTCACGGGCACCAATTTAGCTCTTCCACCCCCAAAATGAACACTAATTAGTACTAATAAATCACATTTTAAAGGCACCAGTGTGCTTTGCGAAGTCTAGCTCAGTGAGATTAAGCTCTTGTGTCACTTGGGTAGTATGGAGCACTGCCCTAGGCCAACATCATTTTTACCCTAAATATTAATGATGTTATATAATTTCTTAGTCCCTCCGAATTTCACAAGCATGGGGAGCTAGCGACCACAGGGCATTTCCTCTTTAGTTCCCTATATCCATGCTGTTTGAGGACAATAGTTTAACACTAGCCCTAAACTAAATCTAAGCAGCAAATGGAAGACGAGGAAACAGCTGTGCCCGAAGAGATCTTGCACCTCCAGCCCGGTGCAGAAACATCAGCTGGCTCAGAACCATCCCCTAACCTTGCCTCTCCAACAAAGCCACGCGAAGAACAGTGCTCAGAGGTAGCAGGATGCTGGTGGGAAGAGTCAGCCTGCCTGTCTTGGTTTCCCTGCAATGCTTCCTCCCTTCCGTGCCATGTAGTAAATCCGTCTATATTAACAAGCTTCCAGCTAACAGCATTGACCCTTCACATAACAGCACTGAGAATCAGACTCGCACTGATGTTCAAAGCCCCAAGGAAAAGCATTGCATGCTTGACATAGAATAGGTGCCAGTTGACAGAGTAACCTCAACAACATGCACGAAGACACACCCACACCACAGGCTCTGGGGCAATGTGTCTGCCTGCAGATTGCACCTGCCCGTTTGTTCCTATACATGCTCTTTCAGGCAGATGTCTCAAAATCACCTGCAGCACACCAAGCTGCTGCTGAGTTAAGGACATCTAGAGCTGAGTGTGTCTGTGCTAGGCTGGCTTCCTGCCGCACACACAGAGCTCCCTCTCCCCTAGACCCACAGCTGGGATCACAGGCAGGCAAGTATCCTCAGGGACAGCACAGCCGCAAGGCTTGAAAACAGAGGGTATGGGAAAGCATCATCCTTGCTCCACTCCGGGGTGAGGGAGGGAAGTGGCTGCCAGATGGGAAATAGAGAAGCTCTCCGGATCTATTTTTTACTCTAGTATTTTCCATAATAATTAAACCCCTATCACCAAGTAGAGAGATGGCTATACATCTTATCAACACCCCTCCCTGCCATTTTCCTACTGTTTCGCATACGACTTCCCTCGCGAACATTCAAGAAAGTGCAGGGAGGGAAAGCGCAGCATGTTGGTCCCTGCTGCAGCAGCTAACGGCGCCATGCAATGCCAAGACACGACTAGCTGCAGACTGCCTGACCACAGCCTGGAGCAGACCTTGCCGCATGGTGTGGGCTACAACCAGTGTGCAAAAAAGAAGCGATGACTGTAGATGTAACATTCAGCTGTCTCACCACTGTGTCCAATGTGACCGACATTAACGTGACTCCAGGTTTCAAAGGTGGTGGTCCTCACTCTGACCAGGCTCACTTTGGGTCCTCCAAACAACACGTCACTTTAAAACAGACTTCCGTATTTACAGTTATTGGAGCAAACCCATAATTGTGCAGCAAAGGACAGATACCAGAAACCAACACCTTGAGAGATCGCCCTGCCACAGACAACAGACTCTCATCCCTGAAGCCAACAGACATTGCATTAAATGTTGCAGCACTAAAGGATAAAAACAGTCGGAAATATTTAAGAGCCTTCAGCCCATGAGAGCATAATCTTCACCATGAGGAAAGAGTTCCCCCCAGTTCTAGATCCAGCGCAACCCCACGGAAACCAGGACAGTTTCCTCAAAACCCACTGGTTCTGATGCCCTGTTCCGAACCCAGCCCTGCAGGTTCAGCTTCTGGGGGACCTCCAGTCTCTCACCTTGTTCTCCTCAGGGCTGAAAAAGACGCGGAAAGTTGAAAGCATGCCAGGTGCTACCTTACGGTACCCAGAATTGGTGCTGATCAACTTGAAGTAAGGCGAGTTCTCCAAGACGACCTTCACCAGCCGAGGAACCTGCAGGAAAGACGTGAAAACTATGATTTTGCCACTCATATGGAAACACCAGGAGAAAAGAANGTTAAATGTTCCAGCACTAAAGGATAAAAACAGTCAGAAATATTTAAGAGCCTTCAGCCCATGAGAGTGTAATCTTCACCATGAGGAAAGAGTTCCCCCCAGTTCTGGATCCAGTGCAACCCCATGGAAACCAGGACAGTTCATCAAAACCCACTGGTTCTGATGCCCTGTTCTGAAACCAGCCCTGCAGGTTCAGCTTCTGGGGGACCTCCAGTCTCTCACTTTGTTCTCCTCAGGGCTGAAAGAGATGCGGAAAGTTGAATGCATGCCAGGTGCTACCTTACGGTACCCAGAATTGCAGTTGATCAACTTGAAGTAAGGTGAGTTCTCCAAGATGAACTTCACCAGCTGAGGAACCTGCAGGAAAGACATGAAAACTATGATTTTGCCACTCATACAGAAACACAAGGAGAAAAGAACCTGGCCATGTCCTGGTGACATTCTTCCATAACCACCTTTCCAAAGCACTTTGAGCTCTTGAAGTACATGCACATAATCCATAAGGATGGACTAGAATCCATTCTGCATGGGCAAAATGCCTCTAGGCCGGAGGCAGCAGGGCAATGCCTTGCTGTGAAGGAATCGCCAAGCAGGTAAGACACCAGCAGTATGCAGATAAAACACCTGAATCAAGTCATCCCCGTATTCAACAAGCCCAAAGAACCTGCTTGCTTCCATCTGCACACATCCGTGCAGCCATGCCTCTATAGGGAGAATGTATAATCTGAAGGCAAAACAGTATTTGTTGTATTGGGGCAAGTAAGAAATTCACTTCTAACACACTGAGTTTGAGTGAGGCAGCCAAGCTGCAGTGCTGCAGAGTCACACAAGCAGACCAGCAAGAGGAGACCACAGACGCTGGGGCCTTGCTGGGAATAAAAGCAAGCTTGAAGAGCGAAAGGAGGAACATAGGAATACAAAGAGACAACCCCAGAACAAGGAGATGGCTAAGAGAATTTAAAGGGGGCTGTAAAGAAGCAGGGGAGAAGCATGATACTCTACACGGAAAGGCTTATGCACAAGATGAAAGCAGTCAATTTGCCAAAATGATGGAAAGCCAGACGACCCCTTAGGCTTTGCCTATCAATGCTTCAAAGGCATTTTCTGTCTTGAGATACATGACCAGTGCTGACACGCAGTGTGGTTTCATTACTAAAAGCCAATCTCAGCTCTCCGGAGGCTCTTGCTGCCTGGTGATGGAAGCCAGGCATCTGCCAGTGCAGGCCAGCCAGATTTCTGGATGTTCCTCCCCACATGCAGGAGGCCCTGCAGCACCTTGCTGCAGGTTTCCGCCCTCTGGGATACCACAAGCACCAAGACAGCAAACAGGCATTTTCTAGCACACAGATATCAACCCCTGAGCACCAAATCTCATCTCAGGAAGTTCCATCAAGTATGAGACAGGTGATTTTGACTGACAGGCAGCTTCACTGATAGAGAACAAATCCATACAAGGCTTGGGAAAAATGAAGATTCATTCTGCACCACCCGCCCGAGGCTGATAACCCATGGCCAAGGGAGTCCTGAACTCTCCAAAGGCCCTTTGCTTCCAGCGATGCCTCAGGGCAGCAAGTTCCAGGAGCCAGTTTCACACTGCAGGCAAACATTTAGGTGACCAAGTCCCCCGGGACATGAGCACATGTGGCTAAGACCTTCAGATCTCAGAACATCTCTGAGGGTGGTGTGGAGCAGCCTGAAGACAGAAAAGCAACTTTACAACACACAGGTAAGAGCAGTAAGTACATAGCAAAGCACTTCTGTATTTGAGTAATTACAGAGCCTCTCTGTGGAATATATTTCGCTGTTAGCTGGATTTTTATAGAGCAGACAACCTCAGACTACTGTGCAGTGTCAGTCAGTATGACTCAGAGGAAGCTGGGAACCTGGTGAGAAAACTTCGAGACAGAGTATGACGTTGCTTTTCTCCAGGACGTTACCAAAAGCCAACAAAATTAGAATATAACAACCTCTTTTGGGATTATCATCTCTATCTTTCTGTGCTTAAATATGCCAAAGATTTTCCTTAGAGCTGATCTTACTTCAACATCAGCGCTGTCCAATGGTTGAGGTCTTACTAGCTTCAAAGGTAATTCATTTTGGGAAAAAAAAATCAACAGTTCGCACATTGCCTCCCCTGCACACTGCATACGAATTCCAATGTGCAGCTGTACAAGTTCATTATTTTTTTTTTACTGGGAATGAACAGGAACATTCAACAGAAATGTTGATGCAGATGTTCGTTTCCACTTCAGGAAGCACGAACAGAGCAAATCAACTCTTTGCCTGTTGGCTGGTACTTGCCAGAGACAAATATTTTGAAGGGCGGCGTGGATAATGGAGCAGCTGAAGCCAAAAGACAGTGGGAAGGAAGCAGAGAAGTAGGAAAAGAGAAACTGAGGCACATTTGAATCAGGAAAGAGGATACCTACAGCAGAATGCCCAAAATCAGCATGGATCATGCCAATGGTATCCCTGGGCACAGGCATCCACACTGCATCTTCCCAGTATTCCCAAGCCAAATGCCAGACCAGGAATGGCGCAGCACTCTCCAGGAATAACCGAGGGAACACAACTGCATCCTTCCTTGCCTTGTCTTCCATTTTCAACCACATCCCTGTCAAAACCTGTTACCTCAGACTCTGCTTTAACTTCTCTTACTGTTCCTCCACCTGCAATATGCCCCGACAGCCTTTTTTGTCCATTTGCTTGCTTCCCCCAATAGGTAGATTTGGAGAGGGCATTAATTCGCCTCCTCTTGTGTACACTTCCATCTTCACATCCTGCCCTCCTCTCACGTATACATCTTACTCTTCATTACAGAGCACTATCTTTAATAACACATTTTTCTGACCTTTTTCTGCTTCCAGAACATTTACTGTTATGCGTCAAGAGAAACCCTTGTGTGTACAATGTTCTCTCCCAGAGCACTTTCTAACTCAGCTCCTTTCCTTCCTCCTGTCTTTTCCCACCAGCTAGTGCTCTTGGCACATGCCTCACTCAAGCAAATGTTTCCCCTGCTGAAATTCAAAAGGTCTCAATTTTCTTTTTTACAGCGGAACAAAATTGCTGACAGTTTTCAACTTTTCCCTTCTCGCCTTTCTTGGGAAATCTCAAAACGATCACAAAGTTTTTTTCAAGTAAGAGTGGAGACCTTCACGAGCACATTACTCTGGATGGGCTGTGGTTCTCCAAAGGGAAAGCAGAGAGTCACGTTGTCTAGAAAAGCCTGCACAGAACTGTATTAAGCTTAGCAGGAGCCTAAAGCAGCACCTAAAGGCCTCCCACTGTTTCCACTAAATCAGTCTGATTCAAAACACCTTTCCTGGAGTGCTAATGATACTAATTATAACTTATTCCAGGATAAAGTGGAGAACACTCAACCCCCGTGCTGTGACAGTGAGCTGCACAGAGGCAGCTAAACAGGTGGCAAAGGGCAGACATGCCCTGCCAGAAACCAAGACCAACCCAGCAGTCGCTGCGATGTGGTGCACGCTCAAGGTAAGGTACGGGGGCGGGTAAGAACTGCACAGCCCTCAATATTCCCATCCATCCAGGGCTTTCAAGGGGAAGGATGCTGACTAGAAAAGCTCCTTTGGGTTAGACACCACCAACACATGGCCAAAATCAGGGGGAGAATTCCCAGCATGGGAAGATTCCCACCATCTTGCAAAATAAACCTGGTAAGACATTTTATTCTGGATGCGCTGTGCTGCAGTGGGTAACTTGCTATGCAGTATACCACGGGAATTACACTGCTCTCCTCTTCCAGCACAGTGTTAAACCTCTGCGTCCCAGCACTTACCTTGTCTCTGTTCCTCAGAATCACTGGCACCTCGTGGACCTCGTAGGGGACGTAGTTCTGAAACACCACCTCTGATGGGAAAGGCTGAAACAAGTTCTGCTCCAGGTCAACTGCTGAGAACTGGAGATGAAAGACAGAGCAGTGAGAGGCTCAGCTGCTAGGAGAAAGATTCATAAATCAGAAGCCTACACTGATCTCCAGTGAAGTACAGTCTCTTGGTGAGTAGGTTTGCGTAACTGTAGGGAAACTAGCTCACCCATCCGTGTTCTGAACTGATCAGAAGTTTCTGGATCACCTTAGGCAGGCTCAAGCTAAGAATCTCTTTGGGTAGGTGTTTCTCCAAGAGGTTTCCTCCTCAAAAACACAAGGCAGCGCTTACCTCCAGCAGAGCTCTGTGCTACTGTGGTCACACAGCTCTCTACGTGTTACTGAAAGAGTCCAGAGCATCCACGGAGCAAGTGAAACCCAAGACGTTACGTGAGACTCCATGGGAGACCATTCTGGGATGATCTTTACTCTGAGAGAGACACCGAGTCCAACACATCCCCAAATATCTTTGATATAGAGCCTAGAAACTAGTAAGAAGAGAACAATACCAGAGGGAATAAGGCAAAAAAGAAAGTAATGCAGTAGTGAGGAAAGACAGAAGTGGTGACTGAATGCTGGCCGGTGATAAGGTTCAGCTCTTTTCCCAGTATTACCGGACAACTTGAGTAAGACTGGACCTCGTATCTCCTTTTTCCCCCCCATAAGCTTTAAATGGAAGCCTTATTGTATTCTATTACTGCTGTTTTAATACCACTGCAGAAGCATGTCTGAAAACATACACGAACAGCAAATGCTTACAGAGCAGAGGCATTACTCTGAGAAAATTCCTCCCTGCTTCGTCTCCCCTCTTCCAGCTGCACTGTTCCCACCCAAAAGGCACAGGCAGGTCTCCTGTTTCTCTACAGGAGCCACGGTCATGCTGAAGCTACTGGCTGCAGCACACTGCCAGTTATTTGTGCGTTTGTCTGATGTGTTCCCAACCTCCTGCGCTGTCTAGCCTGACCCTTAACCAATTTGTTACAGGCTTCTTGCTGGCAATTTTCCACTCAGCAGCCTACCTCAGTAATACAACTGTTTGGAGTGTGTGTTATACTGAGCAGTCCTGTAAGAAAAGCAGTTTTAAACATATATCTAAGTAAACACTGATCCAGATAAAGCCCATCAACCCAGGGCAGATCCCTTGTATATCTGGTAGGATCCTGCAGCCTGCAAACCTCACACCCTGCATGGGTCTCTCATGTTTTTCCAACCCAAAGCATTAATGCGATTGGTTTTACTAAGTCTTGAGTAATTACCATAGGGCCTACAGCCTTCAAAGGCCATTGCCGCCACCATTGAGGGAGCCATGACCTGAAGCATTTGACAGTGACTACACCAAAGCGAGAGGTGGCCATTTTTTTGGAGGGAGGATGGAAAATGGCAAACTCATGCCCCTGCATCTTGCCGCAGCCTTCACCCAACACTATGCTTTAGCAGTGGTAGATAGAACTCCAGCAAAAACCTCTGATTTCAGCAGAGGTTGTTTATAATGGCTTAGCGCACATCAGGACTTCAATGTCTAACCGGGGAAAAACGTTTTCTCTTTGCCCCAGCGGAAGGCAGAATTCCACCACCACTGGCAGTTTGAAAGGATGACGGGACCTAGTCACTGGGGTATTTAGACAAGCTGGAGGTGAGCCTGTCACACGCACAAACCCTCTTCAAATGTCACATCAAACAGCAAGGAAAAGGGCAGGAAAAGGCTACCTTTTGACTGAAGGTTTCACTCATGTCTAAAAGCTGGATAATCTGGGGCGGTCTTTTCTCCCGAGCACTGGTCAGCCTCTGCTCGGTAGTAAGAGACATCTCCTTCAGGAAGGCAGAGGGAGTCAGCTGAAACACAAAACACCAAGAGCTACAGAAATGCCTTTGTTCAGAAAGGCTTTTCCTGTTCAAGTGCCACTGATGAATAATTTGTGATCACAGCCACTAGGATAGTCCTGGAATTCCTGTAAGTTACCTGATGAAATATTTAACGTCAGTAAATTAATGATATAGAGCAGAACACACATGGTCTAAACCAAGTGGCTCTGTCCCATTAGCTTCTCCTTCATGATTTGATGTGACATGTTTGGGGATTTCTGCTCTTCGGGCATTCATTTTCTCTTCAGTTTTGCTGGATTGAGCCAGTGACCTTTGAGAGAGTGGGGAGGAGTTACCAGAAATCCCCTAACTCCATCCTTGCACACGGCTCACACCAACACGCACGTGGAGGTGTCACTGTTGGGCAAGTTAGAGGAAAGCAGAAAAGCAGCATTGTGCCAAGACTGAAGTAAAGAGGAATGGGTCCAAGTTTTAGTTATCTCTTCTTCATCAGCACTTGTTTTTCACTTGTTCTGGCCTCACAGAACCCCCCCGCCAGAAGTATAGGCTCTCTCCTTGACAGCGCCTCAGCACTGGGTCACCGCTGATCAGCAAAGGGGCTGTTTGCGGATGGGAAGGAGGAATTGCTCTGCCTCCGCTGCGGTTTGCCCAGCTGGATCTGTGCTCCACACAGGACATGAGATACAATAAAATAANTTTAATCAGCACTTGTTTTCTCGCTGTTCTGGCCTCACAGAACCCCCCGCCAGGCTCTCTCCTTGACAGTGCCTCAGCACTGGGTCACCTCCGATCAGCAAAGGAGCTGTTTGCAGATGGGAAGGAGGAATTGCTCTGCCTCCGCTGTGCTTTGCAGAGCTGGATCTGTGCTCCACACAGGATACGATATACAATAAAATAACTGTTTTGAAAGCTATTCTGTCTGGGACCAGCCATGTCGCAAGCCTTCAGGCAGATTTGAGTAGCCCACCCATGCCCAGCTGCCTAGGGGATGGTCAGGGCAGCACTGGCAAGCACACGTACATGACAAGATGTTATTGCTCACACAGAGCTTGTGCTTCAGCTATTCCAGTGCAATGCCCACAATGTTTGTTTAACTTTGCTCCGGTGGCACACCCAGACAAGACCCCAGACTTTCCCTGAAGCAGCAGACAGTCTGTACCACTGTACCATGATAGCCACCTCCAAAAGATGCATGGCAGCAAACAGATGGGGAGGTGGTGTCTAGCTTCACAATGCTGCTAGATAACGGAAGCGGAAGGCAGAGGAGGGACACAGGGAATTTCCAGCCTTAACAGCTCCTACCTGGCCACAGCGGGTACTTACAATGACAGAATCCCCTGCCTCTCCAACTAGCTCCAGGTCGCAAGGTGCTACCTCTTTGCTCTTGGAATCCAGAAGTCATTTTTGAGAACTCCACGGATTGACGGAGCTTGCCAGTGGCCATGTCTCGTCTCACCTGGAAGGAGCAACAACGAAACTTTGAAAATCCAGAATCCTATTCACGGCATACTCAAAGAAGACACCTGTGTCTCCAGGCTGTGGCATTCTTCAGAAGTGGAGAACATAAGCACACACCCCCATTTCATTAGACCATACTTCAGTGGCAGAGTCAAGATTCATTCAAGTAAAACCCCAAAACAAACGCTCCCTGAGCCAAAACAGCCTTTTGCTGTGAGTGCAGCCCCACAAGCCACAAACACACCATGGCCTGCTCACGTCTCTGCCTTCCACCCTTCCATTACTTTTAAAATCCCATTTACAGGAATTAACTAAATCTATTTGTATCCAAATTATCCTTTATCACTCTTTAAAAGTTTTTTGGTGGGAACAGAAGGAAGGTAAACATCACTTAGCCGCTTCATTTCACAAGAGCAGCTGACCTGATGCGACTGTGTGCCTGACCCTACTAAGTGCTCAGAGTATTACTAACAACCCTAAACCCAGGGATTGCTGCTGCCCCAAGCGTTGACAAAAATCAGACCACTTTCCTACTTTACAAACCAAATGTCCACCCTTTGTGCAAGGAGGCTTGTGATGTTTCTAACTAGTGGAGCACAGACTTCAATACTCTTATTAAGAGCTATAGTTTCTCAAGGCTATGGTTTTTAAGTTACAAAAAGTATCCAGCAAATATGACTCCTTCCAGGCATGAAATTACCACAGTGCCCAAGAGCATTTCTCCACAGAGAACGAGGGTCCTAATTTTCACTTATCAACACCCAAACTCAAGGCTCCCTACTGACATTACAGGTTGGAATAGCGGAAATAAAAGCATGAAACCATTAAAGAAACATGAGCAATTAGCTCAAATATAAATGCAACATATAAACATATATGAAAGCAGGGCCACTTAAGACTTTATCCTAATGGTAATTTTCCAGCATCCTTATCTTACAAGTAGCATGGATTAATAGGTCCGTGGGCCACTCTTCTTCCAGTCATCAGCCCACCAACCACCTCTCCATCTGTCACACAAAGTGGGTGTGCGAGAAAGGTCAAGAAGAGAAGACAATCCCAGAAAGCGGGTCTCCAGCACAGATGAAAATCAAAGACATGGTACAGTATTTTCTAAGCACTTCTGCGGACTAGAAATAATATTCCCCTCCCTTTTCAGCTAACTGGATCAAGGAACAGTTTATTTTCCAGGACTTGGAAGACCAGTGCTCTCAATCCCAGCTCTACCCTATAGTTTTTGGCATCCTGACTTTAAGGAAAATCACAGATCATATTCTCTCCTGCCTCCTTCTGTCCTACATAGTCTTTTTTGTGTGGCCTTTCTGTCTACAGCAAAACATCATCTATGCAAAGATGACCATGACCTTCCCCTCAAGTCTTACCCACATCCTGCAAGCAAGGCTACAACTTCATTCCTTTACTCCCAAAACAGCTACAGCATTGTACATGTTCGTGGTACTGGGCCCTTTATAGTTTCAGGAAACTACAAGGTCACTGCTGCTTCTTTTTTTCTTCAAGGAACACGAGAGCCCAGCACTGTGCTATGGACACAAGGACATGCTACAGAAAGAGCTAGGATTTAAAGCTGGAAATAACTATTTTTCAAGAGAGAAATCTAATGGGGATGACACAACATTAATCTGGATTTCAATGTTTTATTACCGGGTTTTAAGAATAACTGCATTACATGTTCCAATTTTCTAACTAATTTCACTTCACTTGAAATTAATCCCATTCATCATGCCCACAACACTTATTTCCAGAGGGCTTACAACCCCCATCCCAGCCTTGCAGCTCTCCCCATCCTCTAGCCCTGGAGTAAGGGACTCGCACAGCCATGCGGCTCCGCTTCCCTACAGGCTGCAGGGATCAGCCTCCCAGATTAGGGGGAAGAGAGCAGAACTAAAGAAGTCAGCCACATCGCCCTGTAAAGGCAGGAAAGCCCAGCAAGCACAACACAGCACGCCACCACCCCACTCTGGTGAGGTGAGATGCCCACCTTTCCCACCCCAGACACCTAAGGAAAGGTTGCAATTCCCCCTCTGCTCCAGGCTCTGGGCACATGCGGCTCGGGCACCTCAGCTTTGGGTGCAGAGCACAAATGCCCTGAGCCTGGGCAGGGGAATGAGCTGTGCCAGGACACAACAGCTAGCACCGCCTAGAAAAGCAGTGAAGAAACATGCCCTGGGCTGGGGCAGAAATTCCTGGACATGCCTCAGGAAGCCCAGATGTATCAGAGCAGGGTACCAGGCTGAAGATCATCAAGCACGTCCAAGCTTCAGCCTCCTTCCCATGGCTCCCTTTACCCCACTATCTACAGCTAAGCTCGAGGCCTCTACAATCGCTGCAAGCTGCCCATAGAATCATAGAATCATAGAATGGTAGGGGTTGGAAGGGACCTCTAGAGATCATCTAGTCCAACCCCCCTGCTAAAGCAGGTTAGCCTAGAGCAGGTTGCACAGGAATGCATCCAGGCGGGTTTTGAATATCTCCAGAGAAGGAGACTCCACAACCTNCTATCTACAGCTAAGCTCGAGGCCTCTACAATCGCTGCAAGCTGCCCATAGAATCATAGAATCATAGAATGGTAGG
>VZSC01000578.1:4080-34928 GCA_013398225.1 Steatornis caripensis
GCTCTGAGCCGCGGGCCGCGGGATGCGAAGGGTCCCCCTCCCCGGGGTGCCCCGCCTCCGCTGTCTCCTTCAGCCGCCACGTTCGCACGCCGGGGACGAGCACCACGCGGGGCCTCCGGCGAGGCTTCCCCAGCAGGAAACTTCAGAAGCCCGCAGAACTTTCCCGGCCGGCAGAGCAGCCGGGCGTTAGGGAAAGTCACCCCCCGGTGCCTGCCCTGCCCGTGCTTCGTGCCCTGCCCCCGGCTGGCTCCAGCCTGGAGCGCGTTTTCACTGCCGTTGTCGTTTCCTGGAGTGCAAAGATTGCTTTGTCTTGGTGGACATCTGACCGGTGTTCACTCTGGACGTGCTGTCAGAAAATCTCAGCCCGGGATTGTGAAAGAAGAGATTTACTGATGAACCATCAGAAACAAAACACCGGAACAAAATAATTTTCTAACTGGCAGATCTGTTTGCAAAATTAAACTTATAGTCAGAGATAAAAACTTTTACGGAGTTTGTAGCATACTTTCTGGGAAATTGAGTATCGTCCAAAACTGGGCTCCAGTGCAAATCATTATGAAATTTGGTAAAGGCTTTGATGTATTTTACCGTGCTGTTCCGATCGTGTGATTCGTAAGATTTTACCTGGCAAATTGATCTCTCTGAAAACTGCTACAGATAAACCTGTATTCCTGTTGCTGCCCTGCCAAGTTAAATGCATGTGTGTAAAGTTGCTCAGGCAGAAGTCTGCGAAGTCTCAGAGTTTGCCCATGGGTTGGTACGGGCTGGCTCTGAGGGGACGGGACGTACTCATAACCAATGGCGTCGTACCGCAGGGAGGGCCAAAATACCCCGCACTTTATTTTAGACAGTCTGGAAACCAATGTAGTGGCAAACTGATTATAGGGGAAGGAAAGCGGTCAGAAAAAGGAGTCGGAGAGATAACAAAATGCAAACAAAAACTCTCCTGAGAAGTAGAAAATGAGATAAAACTGAGTGGGTGGAGCCACAACCTGTTAGCAGGCGTGTTAGCTTTTACTTCAAGACATAAGCTTAGGATTTATAATGTGTTATTACTGCTGACCATCTTAATTGAGCCCAAATTCAGAATGAGAAACTTTTTAAAAAATAAAATTCACATTTCTAAATACTTCCAAGGGGTGCTAATAGGGCTAAAGCAAATAAAAGTCAGCAAAAATAGGCATTTTGCATCTTTGCCAGTACTGGTGAAATGACATGGGGAAATGGAAACTGAAGGAGCACAACTCTGCCCTTTCAAAGTTTTTGAGTGCTTGACTGCGTGTTCTTCCAACATACATCGCTCTTTTTAATGTTAGAAATACACCTGTTTTTCTTTTAACATATTTCTTGTCCATGACAGAAGTCAGTTCTCTTGTGCTATAGAGCTGTTTATTTGTAGCTTGCCGATTTGAATCCAGGAGGCGTTTGAGCTGGAAGCTGCCCTTGATGTTTTGTGGTGACCCCCTTGGGAGGAGGCACGGCGGGCCGTCCTCCCCGGGCTGCCGCGCCTGCTTTGTGGGCTCTGACGGATGGAGTTAACAGAAGGAACAAGAACAGACGGGCCTCGAAATATGAACAAATCTGTCATTTTTACCAGAAGCCCTATTCTTCACGTAGGAGGTGGGCAGGCAGGCACGGGGGTGGGGATGCAAAGTCTCCTGTGCCAGACACCGTGGTTGCCACAGACTATCAGTCTTGCACATTTGGCTAGCACTGTAGCACCCAGCTTCTGCAGCTCTGGCTCTAATAAAGTAACACCAGCCATGCAAATTAGATATTACTTCATTTTCATTAAATGTCACATGCGGTGCTAGGCAGTTATGTTGATTTTCTCTGTATTGACAACAGCCTCTGGCTCGTACTGGGAACAAAGAAGAGATGCTCAGCAGGAGGATGTTGGTAGTGATATATAAGAACGTGGCATAATTAGTGATGTGTGGCAGAGAGCGCCCAAGCTAGGAGTGCAGATTTGCAAATCCAGATGTTTACAGAGGGCCAGGAATTACATTACCCCACCTAATTACAAACGGCCTTGTTAATCAATGTCATTGAGATACAATAGGGCAACTGTCATTCAGATACAATGGGAAAGGTGTCAAGGTATTTACAAACTGTAATAGATGTTGTAGATATTAGACTAAAAGTATTTCTCAAGCAGAGCTCTTTGTTCGTTTGATGTTACCTTTTAAGAAATACTTTTATGGATATGGAGAAAATGTGCGAACTGTCCATTGCACGGTAACTAGCCATGACCTTGGTGTTGACAGACCGACCACAGACTATTAGTTTGTAGAACTCCCCTAATGTTTCACCCATGGTTAAAGAAAGAAAACCAATCAAACAACTTGGAAATTAGCTGGCGGGAAAAAATTTAACTGAATGATCCTCATAAGTCTCTGAAGAACCGCTTCAGGACGGGCTACTGTCCTGCTCAGATCATGAGAGAGTTGCTTATTTTGTTGCAGAGAAAAAAAAATATGGAGAGACCAAAATAACCTGGTTTTTACCTCTTACAGAAGCGACTTTAAAGCTCAGAGGTACTGAAACTGTTATCTGTAGAAACCAAAATACAGTTTAGCGACAAAGTAGTTTAAATTGTGAGCAGCAGCAGCAACATTACCTGCCCTGCATTACACTGTTGGTGAGCCTTTATGCTGTTTTAGGAAAATCGTCCGTAGAAACTCAATCTCACTAGACATTTAACTTTAGCTTCACTCGTGAAGAAAGCCTCTAAGGGGGGCAAGCATAAGCTTATCTGAAAACAAGTCCAGAGAAATCTACTGGAAACCTTTATTTTTCCTTTGAGACAATAGTTTATCAAGAGTTTAGCTATCTGTGTATAAAACCACCTTTTCACAGACTACTTGCCTTTTGATTTAATCCTTCTTGAGCAAGAAATGGAAGGTCTGGCCTATAACTTGATAACTTCTATGAAATACAGTTCGTTCACAGTTCTGAAAATGCAGTTTGCTGCACTGCTCTATTAGTTTATGAAGTATAAACAGCAAAAAGCAATTTAGGGATTTATATATGCCCATATAAACTTAAGATACTTGTCTTCCCAAGCATCTGCTGGGATTCTGTACAAAGTCTGAAGATACGTGAAAATGAGATTTAGAGCAAAACAGCTCTTGCTGATCCATACTGTGCCCTATCTATAACCATCTGATTTGCTGTTGTAAGAGAGGTTTGCATGTATTTATGGTGATTTGCTTACGGTGTCACCTTCAGCTTCCACAGCAAGCAATTAAGGTATCTCAAAGAGCAGACTGAGTTCAGTGAGAGAGTGCACAGCAGGAGCAGATGAACTGTTAAGGTTCCATCCAGCAGAAATTATCTGTAATGTTACACACCTTGTAGAATAAGAAAGGCCGCAGAGACTTGCCGTGCCACATGCCTGCCCGTGCAGGTCGTACGCAGAAGAGAAAGGACAGAAACCGGCACAGACAGGCTGGTTCAGGTGCCAGGGGAGAACACCACCAGGCCAAGGGAATTCTCTCGGGATCACTTGTGGTTGCAGGAGAAACATGGCGTCACTGGGGGTAAAACCCACCAGTAGCACGGATGCCTAAAGAGTGCATGTGCTTTCCAAGGTGCGTGCCTGAGAATAACTGCCAGGTGATCATTTGCGTATGTTCACGTCCAAACGTTCTCTAATTTTATTTGATCAAATTAAACCACACTGCTTCCCAAATTCAGTCATGCACTCCTTCCTACAAAGAAAGAGTTCTGATTTTTACTTTCAGATCTCGCTTCCGGCCAGAGAATATCAAACAAAATAAGCTTAGTGTTCTCTCTGTACCTTCATGTGTTTTGGAATGTTCAAAAAGATTGTGATAAAATGTTGAAATAAAAATTCACCTTGTGCATTTTGCAATCGTGGCAAACCTCCGTCTCAGAAGTGGGAGTTTTTGATGGATACGGGTAGTTGCAAACTGAAGGTCAAAGGGGAAACTGTTACACTATCTTAACCAAAGCAGGGATTGCAGCAGTAAACGAATATAACATTGTCTACCTTAAAGGATCATTGGGCTGCACAGATATTGGTGTTTATATATTCTGAAGAACAACACAGTTTATCAAGATAATGTGGATAACAGAATCTGCTGCTTTTTATTGACTACCAGCAATATAGTATTTGACTTCCAATCTCCCAATTACATAGGACAACTTTAAAATTGGGAAAGAATATTAGCTCACTGCTAAAGATATTTGAAAACAGAATCCTTGAGACAGTGATTAAACATTCTAGTTTATACGAACACAGTTGTCCATCTGTAGTATAGTGCTGTCAAGCTTTCCTTTTTTAAAAAGTAACATTGGATTTCAGACTTACCTTAAGAGGTGTCTGCTTTACAGCTAGATGTCTGTTGTTGTATTTACTGATAATACGCAAGTTAATTCATTACGTGGGGGCAATATTAGCAGGTTTTCTTTCAGGTAGAAAAAAATCCTGAGTGAGTGATGATGCCGAGGTCAGGAGCTTGATTTGTTTTTCTTGTCATAGACTTCTGTCAAAACAAGTGCATTGTTACAAATAAATAACTTAAACTGGAAATGAGTTGCTATTCAGCTAGGTAATTATATTTTAACAGGGCAAAATCCCAACTCAAGCTGCCAGAGAACACTCAGCTAAAGCCAGCATGGGTTGGAACAGCATGTGTGCTCGCTGTAATTGTAAATGTGGCCACCTTGGTCATGCTACCTCTTCAGACTTAAAAGAATTAAGAACAAAGCTGTCCAAATGTTAACTGAAACGCCTAATAATTAGGGGTTATTAGGGGCTGTTGGCTGGCTTTATTTTCTACCGTAGTAGCTCGCATTTGTGGATTCTATTTATACGCAGAATTAAGAGCTCCGTTTGAACAGGTAATCCAATCTCCTCTGTGTAATTTAGCCAATGATTTTAGTTTTTTTTTCTGGCCCTGAATTTTGGCTGTGTTTCAGCATGTACGGTGAAACTGCAATACTAAAAATAATCTCATTCAATATGTTTTATCTGAAGGGCTAAACGAGGCCACCCTACAAATGCTGGGTAAAATTCTGATTTTTTTTTTTTAACTTACGGAGGAAGCACCAGAGGTGCTGAGAGGAACTTCTCCGTGTGCATCCTTCCCTCTAGTGGCTGCTGCTCTCAAAGAAAAGTAGCAACACTTCAGCACTTCTGTATTAGGTACAAACTGATGGGTACAGGATGGAGGGAAGCTAGCCAGGAAGGAGACAAGTAGACGCAAACTTCTAGGTATCAGGAAATTCAAATCTCATGATGAGCCGTATCAAGACAGATGTACAACAAAAAACATGGATTTGACAATATTTTTGTGAAAAATGCAATGTGTTCTTGAAAGATAATAGTAATTGTGATCACTCACATGCAAGACCAGCTTCTCAGCCACTTCACAGTCTCTCACACTGATCCTTTTTCTTGGTCTTGTCTTCCCATAGTCCCAGTGCTTGCAGGACTCATGGAGTTAGAAAATACTTCCGTAACAGTCCATAAACCAGCTGTCCCTCTTGTACCCCTTCCATACATTCATCTCCTATCTGCTACATACTGTCTCCCTTTTGTCTGCCCTTTTCTTTTCAGCAGCAGTAAACCCATACCCAAGCCTCCATGTTCATTGCTTACTGTTCTGCTATTCCTGCTCTGCGATGAGTGCCTGTCATACAGCCCAGCACCCCTTCCCAAATTGCTATCAAAGGGATGAGTCAAAATCATGACGCTTAGGAGCGTGAGGTGGCTGAGGCAGCACTGCAGAAACACAGCTACCCCTAGGCAGAAAACAAGGCTGCAAGGGTACAACCAACACATGGAATATTTCATAAGGACTTATTTCTTGTCTACACGCAGCAGTGAGCGTTCACACGCGATGCAGTCCATGCACTGTATTGCATCTCTGGCCAGCTTTTCCAGGCGCTGAACCAGGGACTCTGTGGAGTTTAATCACTTCAAATGGAGCAGGTAAGCTGCAAAAACAAAAAAGAAAAAGAAAAAAACCAGAGGGGGAGAGAAAACATGCTGGAATTTCATTCATGTCTCACATGCATGCCAAACTGTGAGAGTTTTCCAGCCCTTAGGCTGGAGACATCTCTATTCTTCTCTGCTTACTCTCACTCCTTTGATTTCTTCCATTTTTACTAGTTTAAAACGCGTTACTCTCTCCAGCCAGACTGATTTATTCTGGTTCTGAACAGAATGGTCTATGTCCTTGTAATCTACAGTAGCTGGGAGTCTTCCCAAACACTTGTCATTTACTGCTCTGACAGTATATGATAACAAAGGCTACTAGACACCTCCCCATTTTCACTGCACGTATTGGACATACGTGGTACCCGGCACAGAAACTATTACAGCGCAGCCCCAGGGTGCATCCCGAGGCACACTTCCATCTGATACCAAAATCTGACGTGACAATGATGATTATCAGATCTTGGGGGTTAACTTTTAACCATAAGTTACGAGCAATTAAAATCCTGATATTAATATTTCATTAAGGGCTCCTCCTTCTGAGTAACTAATTTGTTATTCAACCATTTAGAAGTGTCTACAACCTTCCCAACAAAATTTGGACCAACCTGTGGTTAAAGAATAAATCTTTAAAACAATGGATTACTTACAAGATCTCTGAACGTCTACTGGGACAATTCTCGCTGCATTTATTCCTCTCTAGGTTTGGATGGGAAAATTATTAGCAGTTATGTGTATTTTCAGCAAAAAAGTAAAATAGTAAATTCCATCAAACACTGACTACAGCTACTTTTTATCATAAAATTTTACAAATTCCCCACCAGTGAGCTCATTAGTGTAAATGATAGAGCCTTATCTCAGGTTTAAAGTCAGCATTTTTCCTCAGCTACCAAACAGCCTGTTTTCTTTTGTGGCATGGTAATGGAGGACTTTTTACTCCAGAGAGCAGGGAAAATATTCCTCTCTGTTCTTGCAGGGCAATCAAGTAGGGCTGGTAAAAACCAAGCAGACTTGAGTGAGATTTCAGTGCTGTCGGCATCTTTCTGGCAGCCTCTTCTAAAAGCAGAGCCTTTGCAGGGGAGAGAAGCGCACATGGCACCACAAGCACGTTGTGGGAGGGACAACAGAGGAGGAAGGCTATTTCTAAACAAAATAATAGGCTCTCCCCATTCTACCCTCCAAAATTTTTGTGACGTACACGTTAGCATCGCAGGATAGCATCAGCACGCGTTGGTACCTCACCAAAGATGGGAAACTGCAGAGTCGAGCTGGCAATAGGCACAGGTGGTCCAAGTCTCCTCCTCAATTTCCAGAAACACCTGCAAAGGAACAGCGTTGAGCTCTTAAAAGACAGTGGCAGCTACAGATAAAGATAATGCTTAAAAATTTTCAGTTGAAAACAATGACTTCAGATTATTTCAGTGACAGAGAGATGGGAAAGGGAGGGCAAAACCCTAAGGACTATGAGTACCAGATTCTCATGACTTGCAGCTGGAAGTGACTAGCCTAGTAACTGTAGGGTAAACCCGTAAGCCAGCATACGAACACTGTTCCATAGTGCTTATTGAGCTCTGCTTTTTATGTACAGTGATCTCTTGCATTCATCACAGCACATCAAAATAACTCTGATGAACACAGCCAAGGGCTGAAGCTGGACTGTTCCAAGGGCTCGCCGTGTTTGCGTTAGCTATTCCAAAACGGAGAGGTCATGATGTCCGATGTTCGTCTACCGCTTTCTGAAATTGTAATACAGCCAATTGCCATCTTCTGAACACTCCCAATATTTTAAAGAGCTGTTCGTGGCTCTGAGCGAGAGCCCCATCCTCCAGTACTCATTCAGGCAAAATCCTCTTTGGCTCCTGGCAGCGCTGGGAAGCTTGGCTTGTGTCTGCACCCGCAGCTCCTGGGGGCCAAGCGGGTGCCTGGCGTGCAGGGCCCCCGGCAGGGGCCAGCAGGGTCCAGCAGCTCAGCTCCGCTCCGACCTCAGCAGCAGGCAAGCTGCAAGGCAGTTTGCTTGAATGGCATGAGAGGGAAAATACGATAGCTGCAGACTGGAGAGCCCTTTCTGGTGAAACGCAAGAAGGCTCCAGCGGTGCAACAAACAAACAAGGGGATGTGGACACGTAGATTTTGTAAGTTCGAGTTGATAAAGGCTGGAGGGAGATGGCTGTTTGTGCCGTTAAACTCAGTAAAGATTTCTGAAGGAAACCTTGTGCCCCTAGAGACGAGTGCAATCTAGTTCAAAAAAGCATCCTGAAAGGAAGTAAAATACCTTAATTTGGGGAGGACGGAATGTATCTCATAGAAAATAAAATGTCTTCAAGTCACTAACTGGAGCAACATTGTTTAAATATTACAATGATGTGAAACGAAGTGTCATTATTAATTCGGCTTGGGTCAAGCGGCGCATTCCCTCCTCTCACCTCTGGACTTCCGATTTTGCAGCAAGCTGGGCCTGCGTTTCTCCTGCGTGGGCAGGTTCTCCCCTGGGCAACGGCATCCTTCGCAGTGCTGATTCCCTGTAAAGCTCCATCCAAAGCCTATCAGGCTCAGAGTCCGTTTTTTCTTTCATCTTCTCTCAACCTTGAATTTACCTCACCATCTGTGTATTTGGATGTTTTATGTCATTTCTGGAACCGCATTTGCACTACAAGATAAGGGGAGAAAGAGAATAAAGAGAACTGCTCCACATGAAGACCAGACTTTTAGATTTCTATTTTTTTTCAGGTTCTCAGAGCACAGGGCAGTGCCTGTGTGTTGCAGCAAGCCTTGGGCCTGCTAAAAGAAGGGATTTTTTAATTTACTGAGCATTGCAAGGACCCCCTTAATGGCACCGCTGTGGAGGGTGACTGGGATATGTAGGCAGTTCCACTCTTCTCCAGAGGCCAAATCTACTTGGTTCGGAAACCACTGGTGTATGTGAACTTCAGAGTAGATACAAACCGCACTTCATGTAGTTGTGGCTACTACCTGGGCCAAATTCTCATTTACACTAGTGTAATTTTTGCAAATATATTAAATACCAGAGAGGTGGAAAGAACTGTTGACAAATATGGGCGCCTAGTTCTTCATCCACACTGCCTCCACGCATACATTTCATCCCTTACAAAAAAATTTCCAAGTTAAGCCTCTCACAAATATATTTTGTTAAGTATTCCTTCCCCTAACTATACCTACAAGCAGATTGTCCGTCAGTGCCGCCAGCAGCTTGTGACAAACTGCTGTTTCCGTAATTACTGAACGTCTGTATTGCATTTGTGATGCCGTTCACCGGAGGGGTTCAAACCTAGAAAGACAGGCGTCATCATTTTTCTTTTGAAGCTGAGACCAAACCTGAGTCACTGGGCTGGCCACCGACTGGCTCAGCAGATCAGCAGTGGCACCAAACATATTGTATTTATTGAACGTTACAGAGGGGAACAATGAGATGTAGGACGGTAATAGCAGTGATACAAAGGGAGCTAGACAGCACCGGATAAGGAGTCAAGTCAGGTACTGGCCGGCCACCAGGATGAGCGTATTTATAACAAAGATCATTTGAGGGTCAGAATCAGGACATAAACGGAATCTGCTTGGTTTGCAGTCCCCTACATTTGGACTGATCCACACTTCACCACCAGCATTCAGCGTATCTTTAGGGTACAAAAATGCTTATGTATTTACCAAGACTTTAATAAAAAATGTGTCTTACTTTTTGCACTTGATGACTTTTTTATTCTTCTAGCTTTTCAAGCAAGCTGGGATTTCTTCGTTTGGGTTATGTAAAATATTTACCCGTGGAGAAGCCTAGCTGCATTCAATGACTCTGCACCACACCATTTTCTTACAGGGTCAGCAAAATTCTTAGAGGCTGGAGAGCAAAAACTGTGTTGCATTTGTGCATTGCCTTTCCTTTATCCACAGAAACTCACCTCACTTGCCTAAGCCCTTTTGCACATGAGGTTTTACTTACAAATTGGCAGTAAAGTGCTGTAGTCGCTTTGACAGTTTGCAATTAATTGCACACAATCTGTTTAGGCTTCAAGATGCACCTTTCATAAATGACGATATATTCCAAAAGGCAGTCCAATTGGCTGCTTTGCATATTGCATATATTTTTCATATTTCCAAGACAGGACATATGCAAAATTATTTTACTGTGGCACAAACACAGGAAAGATTATTTGGAAGAACAGCCAGAGGCCAGAGGTTCTGTTTCTAATTTTTCCACTCACCTGCTGCAGACTGTGGGTAAGTCAAGACATCTAATATTTCTCTGCCTTTCTTCTGCATCTGCAAAAGGTTGTTTATTCTTCTAAGAGCTGGAATTCAGTGAATGAAACTCTAATTTATTATTTTTAAAATATTCCAATAAACAGTTGCAGTGCTTTAGCATTGCTTTGAAGTCAGTCAAAGAAGCATCAAATGAATAGTGAATGGTAAGAAACAGCGGTCCAGTTCATCTGATATGCCTGCATTGAAACGTTACTTGTGGGACGACCTCCACAGAACAAGAAACTGATAAAGGTGTATGTGCTAAATGGATCCCAGGGTCCTGAGAAGCTTTTTCTCTTTGCAGTTATCCATTGTGTAAAGAGTCATGTGGCCCAAATCACTAAAAGCAACTTTTATAACATCAAGCATTTAAATGTGCCAGTAAATACCTTCTTTGACATCATACCTATCGCCATTCTTACAACTAGCTCCTATCTACTTTCATTATTTTCTCCTTCCTCCCACCGTGTCTTACTGTTTTGAATTAGGGGCAAGTCTTGGAAAAGCGACATACACTTTAATTATACATTTAATACTGTAATCGAATTAAACTACTTTGTTTCCCCAAAAAGCTATTTTTTATTTGCTGGCAGGCTGCTCGTTTGCGATCCTAGCATTGTCAGTCACGTCAGTAAAGCCATCTTAGTCATAAAATAGCTGTTGTAGAGGAAGTATTATTGGTTCCGTACAGGGCTCTTTAGCAGTAATTACGTACAGCTTCTAGTAATTTTTAGAGTCACCCAAGCATCATTGAAACAAACCATTTGCAATGACGTGCAATGATGCCTGTACAGTATTTTTTACAAGCAAACTAAAATAAGACATTTTGGTGGTAACACGTAAATTAGCCTCGAGGCTTGCAATGCAATGCTCATCAAGTGTGTAACATTTAATTACAAGACCACTGAGCATGAGTGAGGTCCTCTGAGCTTTTCATCCTTACAACAGAAAGATTCTCCCACTGAACTGACAATTTGAATCCTCTCATCGGGCGCGGAGCGAATCCACTGCTCCCTCAGCAGGCCAAACTGGCATTTAAGGGACCGATACCCTTCAAGACCCTGTTTGGTAAAGTACTTCGCGGAGCTACTGGTGCTTGAGATACCTTGTTGAATCCCATCTGCGAGGAACTGAGAACGGCAGGCACTAGGTACAACATACCATCAGCCTGTAATCAGAGGGAGTTGTACCTAAGGTAGAAGAGCTCAGTATGAGCCATTCTGATTTCTATCTTAATAGACAAAATTGTACTGCACTTCAGGAGCTACATAATGTGCAGTGTCTTCATGCATTCATGCAGAACGGGTTGCTTCCGACATGCCTAATTGTACAGGAGCACAGGAAACTTCAGCAGCAATGTGTTCTGCACTGAATTGGTGCATTTTGCATCCACTTGTGCATGGAAGTATGGATTAGATCTTTCATTGGCTCTAACTTCTAGCACAAACAAATCTAAATTACTGTTTGTCTCAGTCTTTACTTCTAGATGCTTCTGAAAAGGCAGCGAATGTTTTATTGTGGGGTCTAGGTTTCAGGCTGGGTACCTGTTTTGTAAATCTTGGGCTCTGATATTCATAAGGTGGCTGGTGTGGCCAAAGAATGGTAAAACAAGGGAGAAATGCCACAAGACAGAATAAATCCGTGGACATAAGTCCTCCAAGCCCATTCAGAGCTATATAACCTCCTGCCCTCTGCAGATACTTTGCAACCCTCCTGTTGGGGTTGCCAGGGGAGAAGCCTGGGGGTCTGCTGACAGAGCAGAGGACTAGCAAGTGCCTAAGAAGATGCACACAAATGTTTCACTTGTTCGTGGTCTCTCTCCTAGACTGACCACACATTATATGCAATTAACAACTGTCCTCCATCTGTTTCTTCCTCTGACCAACTTTCCGCTGCCTCTGACAAACACCGTACATGCTCCTGACCAGTTCAGAACCCAGCGACTACTGTCCGCAGATTTTGGGGGCTTGTGAGCCAGGCCCGCACCCGTGAACCGGAGTTCCCTGTCCTCATCGAAAAGAAACAGGACTGCAGCTAAGGTGGGGGAAAGGGACAACCGGGACACTGGACTGCCAGTCCCTGGCAGCACTCAGAAGGACCAGAGAATGCATCTGGTCACCCAAATACTGTATATATTGTGAGCCTTTATTTGGGGCTCATAAACTCTCTGTTCACATGTTTTGGTTTCTGGCTGTAGACATTATTCTCCAAGTGAAAGCCTCAATGAATACACTCGTGCGTGTTTTTCACGAGTAGCTCTACCAGCTTAGTGACAAAGCTAGAAAAGAATATATATGGAAATTGCAAAATATCTCATCCAGGTAAATTTTATGGCAAACATTTACAGCTCACTAAGTTTTGTGTACTCTGATAATGAAAGTTGTAATTTCGTATGTGTTTTCTTAATGTCACAAAGCTTGGAGCTGCATAAATATGTGCACAATTTGGCCTTTACTTAAAAAAAGTGTAGAAAGTTTCTATCAACATTTTTAGTCTCTATCTTTGATGAGTTACATGAAACAAAACAAAGATAAAGCGGGAAAGAAACAAACACTGTTGTGAAAGTAAACTCTGTAACAGTCCAGTCTTGCTCAAAACTTTAAGGGTCTCCTCATTTCTGAGTTTTGAGTACTTGAAGTTGCTGAACTGGCGTGTCAGGGGAAAGGAAAGTTTACAAGAATTTGATTACAAGAATTGATTGAAATTAATTGAATTAACTTCTTGATTACAAGAATAAAATAGAAAGTCAATTAGCAATTTCAAAATCCAAACCTGATGCTGTTTTCAGGTATGCTCGCAAGAGAAACCATTATTCTGCAGGCTTGCTAGAGACAGGAGTTTCCTTTTCAGTATCTATCTAGTGTAGCAAATGTACTTGCTAATTTACTTCTGACAGACAACATTATGCATGTGTTGTTCCAGTTCTCTAGACATCAGAAAATGAGAAGCCTGAGGAACTGGCTGCCATGCTGGATGCGGCAAGGGATATGACCTACCTGGTCTGGGACAGCCACTGCTAATGTTCTGAGAAAACCTGGCTGCCCAACACTGACGTGTTACCTTTTTACGCAAATAGTAGTCGCAACAGCGTGCTCAGTCTTTGCTGTTTCATGATTAGTGTTCTCATGTCCAATCAATAAATTCCCAGAGCCTCTCCCTGTAATGGCCATTTTGCTCAGTCTCTCCAGTAGGGAGGTCTATTTAGCAGCAGGTTTTCAGCAGACCAAAACGTGGAATCAATAGCTGAGAATAATCTGCCCATTGTCCTTATGAAATATTTGTATTTTTTCATGCAAATTCTAACAGACCAAATGTCTTTTCCAATATGTACGGGTTTAGTGTCTCGTATGGAAATGCATCAACTACACAATTGCCAGCACATGTGACAGGATCTCTCAAGGTCACTAGTGACTTGACTGAAGAGCTTCAATAAAGCTTTAAAGTCAAGTCATGCAGATATAGAACACTCACCTAAATGGTAACAAATTGCCCTGGAGTGACTGCAGTGTGTAGGTGAGCGTAGCCTGGGGAGGGCACGTGCCTTTGCTCTCGTGAGCTCACTTCACAGACCTTACCTGCCTTCTGTTACATGAGGCAAAAATCAAAAACAAACCTCTCTGCTGTATGTGTAGCTTACATAGTGAAGGGACACTGATGCCAGCCTCCCTTCGTGGTTGTTTTTACCTGCCTGCATGTTTGCAGCCTGGCAGAGTACGTGACAGCAGCCCGGCCCAGTACGTGACAGCAGCCCACTCCTCAGTCTGTCCCTCGAGTGGAAAGCAGGGGGGAGGAAGCGCTTCTGCGTGCACAGCTGTGTTCTGTCCCGCGTGTAACCCTCTCTGGTTTTAACTGTACCATACGACCATTTTTTCATTTGAAAAGTAAATACAGTAAAATTATTATTAATAATTGCATAACAATGGTGATTTAAGAGAACTTAAAAGCTATTTGCAATTAGTTTATATTCTTGACTCCTTTAATATAGTCACAAGAAGACAGGAATCTCCACATGTCTTTTCTGATCTGGGATGTATCTGTTCTTATCCTGGCTTTCAAAGGAGAAGCCCTCAGCAAAGGGTCTGAGGTTACAGTTTCATTTTTAGCTTGGTTTCCTAAGGAAATGAGGGTCATGGCATTGCTGTCTGTCTGTCTGTCCTTATTTTTCTCTCTCATTGCCTTACAGGAACTCTCGAGCCTGTCAGTCAATCTCAGCCAGAATAAAAAAGCATTGCAAGCCTCAAGAATAAACACATGCCTGTAAGACTTCGTGGACATTTTTGGTCGGGGAGCAGAAGGAAACACAAATTAGAGCTCTCGCTGAGCAAAGGTGAGGAAAATGCAGCCGGTATCATCTGCTTGGCAGCAGCCAATGGGCAAACCAAGACCAGCCACTCATGGGCACAAAGCTAAGTTTGGGCACGCCAGGGCAGAAACGGCTTCTTGGGTGGTGAGGGTGCAACAGCGAGCCCCGGCTGCTCCCTTGAGTGGGAGGCTCCCAGGAGCACAGGGCACCTCTCCCTCACAGGCATGTCTCTGGTTCTGTGCTTCACAGCTGTAGTTACAATTCTGTCATCAAGTTCTGCCTTCCCTGCCAAAATATTCAGGATGTTTTGCAGATCACGTGTGCCAATACCATTCCTGTTCTAGAGAGATTACAATTGAGGGATATAAATTATATTAATTCCTAAAACCTCCTGGCTGTCTAAATTTTGAGTTACAGACTTGAACGTAATCTCACTGTATCAAAATTACCCAGTCTTTCTCAGACAGGGCCTGATCCTTTTTTAATGTAGCTGAAGCAAAGCTCTCACTGAGTTTAGTGACACAGGGCCAAACTCGGGCTGTGCTGCTTTGTATCTGGTTAGTAGCACTGAACAGGATAACGTAAGTACAAGTTTGTATATACTTCATATGTAGTAGCACTGTGTGCTAGGCAAAAGCAGTGAGAGAAATCGCCACAAAAAAGAACTTAAAACCCGAAGAACTAATGGTAGCAAAGAAAAACATTTGCTATGAAAAAACCACGAAATCAATAGATCATGAAAGCTACTCTGAGGTTTCCACGACTATCATCTCAAGGCTTTATTATCAAATATCAAAAAATCAGTAATGCAATATCCAAACATTCATAAAAACAATATAAAAACTCCACTCAATCTGTTCCTGCAGGGATCTGATCTAAAAATCCACAAGAAAAAAAAAAAAATAATTGCTGTGAAAATGGCAGTTCGCCAGTTCAATCATTGAGCCAACCTGGTTCTGTAATTGTGCACTAGTCTCTGCATTTCAGTGCCACCACCGTAGATAACTTCAAAAGAATTGCTCAAGCAAACAAGCTATAACCAAATCAGAATATGAAGCCTTTTAGAAAAGCTCATAGGTACTGTTATCAGGTGCTCTATTTGTGGCTCCGTGTCTTTTTATATCTAGCATAACTGATTCCCTATCGTTTAGAAATGATAACTTATAAACCCTACCTCGTGTCCTCCTGCAAAAGACCAATTCTTAGCAACTTCAATGCTCCCCAGATTTCCTTACCTCAAAAGCAAGAGGCACTCCACATGGTATGGGAAACCTTCATCCTCGCTGTCTACGGGAATGAAGTTTTAAGGAAATCAAGGTTCTACATTGAAGACTCATTTTGCTTGAGACTAATTCCGCACCTTTCGTGCATAGTTACGCCCCGTTCTTCCAAAACTAACATAACTCCTTTTTGAAACTACAGATCAATAGAGCTTGTAGTTCATAATGGCAGTATTTGGGCGGGGGGCGGGGGATCATTCTCCATTTACTAGTATGACAAGGAAAGGGAAGAAATCTTTTTTGTCCAGCTTGTCCAGGGTGATCTGCTTCGCTCTTGTTTGACACCTGAAACACCGAGTCTGACCTGAGATTTAGAACCCCATGCAGCTGGGGTTTGTAGTGCACTGTTATATTTAACAGGTATCTATAAAATCCTCCTGTACTTGGGGACAAATCATAAATATACACTAGTAACAGATGTTTGTCTTTTCTTAAGCTTAAACTAAGTAAAACTCATTGTAGTTCCATTATAACTTGTAAAATTTGTACCTTTTTTGGTGGCTTTCCTCTTGAATGTGTGGGTAGCAGATGGCCCTCCTGAATCTCAGAAAACGCACGGAGTTGGCTCACTAGACCAAAATAAGAAGATTTAAAAATTGAGGGATGTACGAAGGAATGACAGGGTTAAACCAGGATGCTTTCATTTAGACAAGCTATGTGAGCTTACTCTGTGATTTCACATGTGGGAGAACACCTGCAGGAAAAGTACCCAGACCCCCGAAAATGCGATCTTTGTAGATGAGCAACATCAAATCAAAATAGCATGTGAGCAGAGTGCAGATCTGGCTTGTATATACTATATACTGCCTACGTGTCCTTGGCTTTTCTGCTACAGGCAGCCTGTCTGAAGTCACCCTCCAGCCTTTCAGCTGATAATCTACTTCCTGACAATAACTAGCAAAAGACTAACATTGCACTTGGCTCTGCAGTAGACTCAAAACAGCCCACAGGCACGGCACAGGGTCAGCCTGCTGCTAGGCTGTTTGTTTATTTTGGTTGACATTTTCCTTTGTCGAGAATCTGTTCCTTGTTATTCAGTACGTATAGCCCTGCACATATCCTATCTGGTAGACAGTTAACTGCCTTTGGATAAAAGTGGGTATTTTCCCATGTCAATAAATGTTCTGGTGTGAAGCTGTGAGCTGGCCTCTGAGAGAACCGCCCCCTGCTGAGTATCTCACTTCCGCATTGAGTTTTCTTTGTTAATCGTGTGCAAAATAAGAAGGCTTTCCATCTACCAAAACCCCATCATTAATTTTTCATATGAGCACTAATAAAGTCTTGAACAGAATCCTTGAGTGGCTTCAAAGAAAAAAGGAATTATAAAACCAAAGAGCTACATTTTCCTTTTCCCCCACCTTAGTTATTTGATATTTTAAAAAAACTTTTCAATGCAGAACTACAGTTCTCTCAGCTTCACGGTGACACATTAATTCTGAAGACTACATTTGACCTTCAACTTTGTCCTTCATTAGCAGGATTACACCCAAACCCTCCTTCATTTACTGCAAACGAGACAGATGCAATGTGTATTCTGCTTGGCCCCAGCATTAGGATCATCCCAAGAGTGGCATTTATGTTCTTGTAGTTCTTTGGTATAAATAAATATCAAAGTAGGAAGACCAATGTGTACTCCACTAGGAATAATAAACTAAAATAATATGGCACTGATTCTGTTTGGGTTGTCTAAATGTGTTTTTATGATTGTATATGTTTATAGCTTTCTCACACAGCCACCATGAATTCCAGGCAATTAAAAAGGACACGAGTTCTGAAACATTTTAAAAGAGGCTTTGCTTTCCAAATGGTGCGTATTAAAAGCAGAATACATTTTTTTGACAGGGCTACTGCAAAGTCAACAGTCACACATTTCCCCTGCTCTGAATTTCTTCCCCTTCTTCTCCCACTTGAAATAACTAATTAGAATATTTCTGTAAATTGAGGAGAAGAAAAGATTCCTTTTATGTTTGCACATATATTAGATGCATTGCCAGCTTAAGACTCAGCCTGCAGGCCCCAGATTTGAAAGCAGCTCAGACGGAAGATAGAGCACGTTTTGCACGAGGTGCATCAACCTACCTATACACTGTACTAGATGCTTTTTCACAGCGGACAAGTCCAGTGTCACTGTACACATGATCGAGAACAGTTCTGTCCTTGCTGCGTGCTGCCCAGTGTTCACCCCCACTCGACTGAGGGGCACAGATTTTTCAGTCATGGGTGTAGAGAAGAACTTTATTTGATTGGATAAATAAGTAATTCTGCTCCATCCTACCTTGAAGTGGACGGTCTGTGGGGCGTCACGAGTTACTCAACAAAGAAGCGAAAATACGAGTGGTGAAGAGGCAATACACACTGTTAAACATTGTTGGCTTGCTTTTGTTATTTACATCAATTCAAATACAGCGTAAAGGGCTGAGAGAAAAAAAAAGAAGTCTTTAAACAATTTTCCAAAAATGAACTCAGTCCATTTTCAAATGTCCAAGAAATACACAGAGGACTAGAGAAAAACAGATTCGACAGGCAAATCAAACAGGTACATTTTTAAAACACAAAAATGCGTTGTTAGTCCCTCAGGTTGAATTGTCCCCAACCATATGACTTTATACACGAGAAAAAGTGAATAAATGGAAGAGGGAGGGTGATAAAACTTGATATTTTGTTTTCTACAGTAATTTTTAGAGATTATGATTCCTTGATTACAAGTAATCTATACCCTGCTCCACAAAGTCTCCACAGCAGTCAGTGCAACAACTCGTGGACTTACGGGTTAACAGCAAAAAATTTCCAAATTTGGCCAGATTCATCACGAAAGGAGAATTTACTAAAGCGTATAGCTACAGCAGTCACGCGTCTGTTCATAACACATCTGGAAAAAGCTCCTAAAATCTCTGCAAGTTCTGGGGACGTGGCATTGTAGTTCCAGCAAGCTTGTGACACGACCTTTGACGCACAATGGATGTGGGCAAACACACACAGAAATTCTGGTTCAAGAGTCCACAATTCTGAAATTCTTTCAGAGTCCACAAATCGCCGTATTTTATGGGAAAATCACTAGGGATTTCTGCTACTTTGGTCACAAGATGTTGCCTCTTCCACACCGTTCACTGTAGCTTTGGTCCATCCACCTATTACACAAGTATTTTACTGGGTACGTAGTCATAAAGAGCGCTATAATCCCATTGTGCTTCAGTGCAGAATTCCAGCTGTATTAATAGAAATGTATCATCGTGTCATTATTAAACATTTATATTGTTGTAGCACCAAGAGACCAATCCTGTCAGGTTTCCTCTGTTAAATTTTTAATGAACGATAGTCCCTGACAAGCTGACATAAATCCCTGAATGAGCAGGAATTGACAGAAGTTTCCCATGTTTCCAGAGGAAAGGTGTAAATCCTGCCCAGGACTCTTGTTTAGCAATGAGATCCCTTCTGGAGATGAAACAGGCGCTCCTGAGACAACCTCTGCCCGTAGCAGGGCAAAGAGGGAAAACCTTCACGAGGCAAAACTGTTTCCGAAGGCAAGAAGTAGCAATCCTGTCCCTCCAGGGAGCCTAGGGGGCAGGAAAAGAAAATAAACAGAATGGGGAAAGTCCAGCTCATTATTTGAAAATTCTAGCCCAATTTTTACGTGTGTATTCAAACCAAGTTCTGAGCCTAGCAAAATTATCCGTCATTAATGAACACGCCCGAGCTGGCTGTTCAGTACTAGCCCGCAGCAGCGGACCCAGCAGCGCCCTGGGCGAGAGCTGTGGTGCAGGAGCCAAGCTCTCCTCCTTGCCTGAGTGCAAAGTCTCTTGCTTGTCTATTACAGCAGGAAATGTTTTGAAATGTGAACAATGCAAGAGATCTGAGGGCAGACAGCACAGAAAATGAAAAGAAAAAAGAACTATTACTTGCAAATGATCGTTGCTTTGTCACTTTCCCTTCATTTCCTCAGTAACTGCTAGAAACCGTTCCTTCGAAAATGGTTAGGAAATAACATCCATAACACCATTTCCCTGCCTCAGTCTTAGCCATTGTTTCCATGCTTTTACTTTTAATGCCAGGTGAGTTTCGACTGTAGTCCTTTTTATGAATACTCAGTGTATAAATTATGCAGATTGAAGTCTCTAATTCGGAGTAAATTTCAAAGATTCTCCTCACTTTGAGATGTGTAACAACTGCATAACATTTTTATTTAGTTCTTCAAAGGCTTTATGATCAAAATGTTTGTTTTAAATAATGCCCATAAAATTCCTACATTCACTTATGAAAGCAGAAACTGAAGAAGAATTAAATAACAAGGTTTAATCTTCAGTTAATTTGTTAAACTCAGGTAAATAATACTGATATTCACACTGTAACACGTAATTTGAAAGGAAAACTGTTTTTTGTAGTTTTTAATAGAGTACGGTTCATGGCTAGAACAAACCGACTAGCATGCAGAACTTCAGCTGGTGCCAAGTATTTTTGAAGTGAATGCAGCAAAAGCAATGTACATTAACAAAGAACTAAAGTATTATCAAGGCTCTGGTTCTGGACAAAAACCTTTGTTAATCCATCCCGAAACTGAAGAAGCTGCGTGTGGGGGACAAGGATTCAGCTGTTTGGATTTATAGGTTCAGGGCTCAAGTCTGGGAAGTAATTTCCTGCATTGCCATTTTAATTTTTCAGCCTTCCCTGGCTGTGTGCTATTGAATTCATTGGCATGTTTCTCTGCAATACAACGAAGAAAACTTTCCTCATTCCACAAGAAGTTTTTGGATTTCAAATAAACTTTTTGTCAGACCTTGGCACGGAAGAGATGTCTCAAAAATCACAAACAGTACACCAGAATACCCAATACTTCCCTAGTCCATACAAGACCAGCTTTCAATGGATTCTTATTTTACGTGAAATGAACCAGCTCAATCAGGAGCAATGGAACGAGACTCTGGAGCAGTCCATTGCCTGATGGCTAGATAACTAGTAAGGGTGCAAAAGGTATATATTTGTGTGTCTGGTTAAATCAGGGAGAGACATCTGAACAGNTTTTTTATTTGATTTCAGATTTCAAATAATTTTTCAAAAAATTTCAAATTTTTGTCAGACCTTGGCACGGAAGAGATGTCTCAAAAATCACAAACACTACGCCAGAATACCCAATACTTCCCTAGTCCATACAAGACCAGCTTTCAATGGATTCTTATTTTACGTGAAATGAACCAGCTCAATCAGGAGCAATGGAACGAGACTCTGGAGCAGTCCATTGCCTGATGGCTAGATAACTTAGTAAGGGTGCAAAAGGTATATATTTGTGTGTCTGGTTAAATCAGGGAGAGACATCTGAACAGCAGTTTCCTGAACCTCTTGCATGAGTTACCCCAGCTACTGAGCTCTTGGCCACACTGGTGCAGGCAAAGGTCTCGCTCGGTTTCAACCTTGTAAAAACCAGTATTTTGGCTCCTACAAAACAGCTTTGGCTTTGAAATTTGGTGCCTTCCAATGACACGCCAGTTATTGGAACATTCCCAGCTAACCTGCTTTGCGTGTTTTGAAATTAAACCCCAAAACGTTAAGATGGCACCAAAACAGAGAAACATGAAATGATCTTGAAAATCGCACATGTCTTCCTACTTGTATTGCGTGACAATTAAATGGCTGAAGGTTGGCTGCAGTCTTACAGCTATTAGGTCTGGATTGCTGTGCGTCACAAGCCTTTTCACAAGAACCTGACAAATCTCTCTCATTAATAACAAACGACAATCTCGCTGGTGCTACAGTGCATGTTACATTTAATCAATTTGCTATTTGTATTCATTATGTACATCTCCCTTTTTGAGTCATGAAAAATTGAAAAGTAATTACAACACGGAAGAGCATCATGGATAACAAATGAGATAAGACGAGAAAAAGCACTATTAATTGGTTAGTTGTGCTTGTCAGTACATTTAAAGTAATTAAGGCAGGGAATGAGATAAGACACTTGTATGCCTTTGAAGTAAAACAGAGCATCAGGATAACCACTGTTATGGTACCCTGGTTATGACAAAAATTCAATCATCTAAACGTGTACGATGTTAAGACAAGCTTTAAAGAGCTGTTTTAACTACAGCTGTTACTTGAAGAAGTCAAAGTATCTTCACTGAGTGAAATGCAATTGTAATGTCTGGTAGGATGACCACGCTATAAATAAGCCTGTCAGCATCTCCATTATAGCCCCTGGTGCCGGGGGCTGCTAACTCATCTCTTTTACATTTCAACAGCCTCGAAGAGGGCGGGCAAATTAGTGACTCAGACGTCTATTTCTGTACTAAAAAAGGATGAACAAGTTAAACTGTTTTTGATCAAGCTAATACCAAGATGCTGACAAATTTTTGTTATTTGCATTTTCCTGTGGACCAGAGCTTAACGTATGATCTTAAAAAACGGAAGCGGAAGAAACAGAGATAGGCTGATGCCATTTTGCACCGTGGTAAGACCCTGAAACGTGACACAGCCGCACTATCTGCACTTAATGACAGCTGCTGAGTACTCCTACCTGTTAGTTTATAAGCCTTTTACCAAAACTCTTAGTCCACGTTACTTCTGTTGCTGGTACACATAAACACAGAAGAACAAAGGGACCCATTCGGAAACCATAAATGTGCCTAATTTAATCTTGAACAGAACTTTGAGGAACTTACATATCCACGGCCAATGCGGCAGTCCTGGGACGTCCTCTGTCCAGCCATTTCCTCCGGGCCCCAAGGGTACGTAACTCTGGACTCCACAGTTTCAGCCAGGATCAAACTAAGCAGTACGCTCACATTTGGACCCAACCAGTGCAAGCAGCAAGTACACCAGGGGCTAGTCCTTGTAAGCACACTGGATTTGGCTTCTTAAAAATGCAATTATGGACCCTACATGAAATTAAAATGTCTAACACCTAAGACAGTGCTTAGAAGAGTAGAGTGAAGACTGGGCTGATGACAGGCAGTATTCTCTGTCTACATGGTAGATCTTCCTGAAAGAAAAATCCAAAATCTGGAATTAAAATTAATACATTGAGTTCTTAACAACTACTTCTTGTGCTTCATAATTAAAATTGATCCTTATAATCATGCTTTAGGAGAGGCAGTGGTTAGAGGTTCCTGTTATGCAGAGTCACACGTGTAAACTATAGACCATGTCTGCTGAAAAGGGCAGCTTTAAGCTTGAATTCAAACAGAAAACAGAGTAAATACATAAGAAAAGAAAAAGCCATGGCTGACAATCACTTTCTTGAAAAAGAGAACCACAGTGACAAGGGAGGGCAAAAGTGCTGAGGAAGGTGATGACTGTATTGCTGTGACATCTGGGAAGTAGAGTTCGGTCATAAAAATCTGCTCAGCATTAGCAATTGTAGTAGCTTTCTCTGACATTGCCCCTGAAGTTTAGAGGGAATATCATTGATTTCATAATGAAAGCTATTCGTTTTGCAAAGGTTTATTTTAACGTGTCATGAGCAAAGGCATCCTCAAGACACGAAGAAATATAATGAAAAACCTGCAAAACCGTGTAAATCACTGCATTATCAGGTTATGAATGTACGTAGGTACTAAATGCACTGGCTGATTAATGCTTCTTTCCCCTTAAGGAAGGAGAATTACTAAAACAATATTTTAAAAAATGCAGGAGTGCATAAAGCCAGTACAAGCAGCACAGTGATTTCATGGGAAACAAGACACAGTAAAACTAATGTCCTTTCTCAGATATGGTTTGATCTAGAAATTGACAGTTAAAGCTATTCAGCTAGGCAACATGAAGTCTTCATTACCTTCACATAAATAATTTTTTATCACTTAAGCACCTTGCCAGCTGCGTGTGTGTTTGTGTACGCTGTATAGTCTATTCCCCATAAGCAGCTGGATGTGAAAATTCCTGACTTAAGTCATTCCAGAAAAGTGTTTCAGCTTATCAGGGAGCTTTTTTTAAACTGCCTGTTCAGAAAGATTGCAACTTGTGTTGACTACACCATCCTGTAGTCAACAAAAATTGTGTTTTGTGAAATCACAGAAGTATGAGCTTTTTGAAGAAGAGACTATGTGTGTATGTCTACTCTGAAGACTCTCTCAAGGAGAAGAAGGATGTCTGTGTCCCAGATACAGAGTTTTGTAAATAAGGCTTCAGACAGTTCATTGGTATAAACAAGCGAGCGAAGGCCAAGCTAAAAAAAGACAGTGATACACAGGACAGGATTTTCTAGACTAACGTGAACTTCAGATGGAAAAAGACGAGGTTTTCGTGTTTTATAGGACACACCCCAGTCAGCCTCAGCACAATAAAACGTGCTCGCTCCCAGCACTTCGTAGTGTTTGCTTGGGCAACAAGACCTTGATTGCTGTTCTGTGTGTCGGAATGCTGCATCGGTGCAGACCCTGCTGTGGCTCTCTGCAGGCACAGCAGTCTCCCCGGCTTGTAGGTTTGACGTTGAAGTAGGTATATTTTATATCCAAATGCGTAACAGATACTCCAAGCATTACAAATATTACAGGGTGTAATTATGTAACTTAGGACCATGTATCCAGATTCTTAGATTTATTAATATATTGTAGGCCTTGTGTTTATTTGGAAGGAAATTCATGTATCAACCACTCTGAGTAGTGGTATGTACTCAACTTCTATTGACTCACAGCTGGTTGGAAGTAATTATAACATTTCTCAATAAGCATCAGAAGTCAGCCATCAAGTTCAATTATTTTGACATGAGAGATCAATAACAGGAATCTGAAGCAATTATAGGCCCATGATTCAGAAGCTGCTTGGCTAAAAATGATCACATGGTGAATCAGTCTCTGACTACAGCTACAAGTTCAATTGGTGGTGTGGTTCTTTACATCAAAGCACATGTGATCAATGGTTTATGCTATTAATGTAAGCTGTTATTATTTTGCATTTCCAGAGCACACCTCGCACCATGGGCTGCATCCTGGGCTGAGCACATCCTTTCCCAGAGTAACTCCGAATGTAATATTGAAATCTGCCGTCATTCATACCTGTGAAAAGCACAGAAATAACAGCTACATTCACTTCTTTTTCAAAATCAGCATCGACATGCCGTCTCACATTAAATATTGATCAAACTTCTGAGTCCACAAATGTCATCACCGAAGCAAACAGAAGGCAGTACTGGGATGCCCACTGTCAGGGCCAGTCCTGAGCAACCCTCTTCCAAAGCACTCCTGCTGCCCTCTCCCTCCTGGCAAGCGGACTGGCAGCAAGCTCTGCTGTCACAACTTAGCAGTGTGGCCAAGTCATTACCACGTGCTTCCTAGCTCCACACCACACTACCTCCTGCCCACTACCCCAAAGCGACACTGCTAGTACCTGAAAGTGCCAATAATACAGAGGTACCACATCTCTTTAATGATTGCCTTGTTCCTGGTGCCTTCTCCCAGTTCCTTTGCTGTAATAAGCAGACAGCTGGCACTAAACAACAGTGGGTTTTCCTGAGTATGATAATGATTTGACATAAAAGATAATGTTAGACACAGTTAGGTACAGATGTGACTCTGGCAGTTTCCCTCCTTTCCCATTTCCTTCTGCTGTCTTTGAAACAAGTCTACAGCAAGCAAAAATGAGCAACGAAGTATTGCTGCTCTCTATTTTGTTTTATTTACTAGTGCTGCTGCATCTAGACATACATTGAGAGCTGTTTCATCTGAATGGGCCCAAACAGGGTCCACCCTTAGGAAACTGAGACATTTTTACTTTTGCATTGCAATCCTTACAGTCCAAGAACATGGAGGACAGTTTTGGAGTAGAACACGTTAGTCTACAATGCAAGAAAAGTCAAAATACGTGTAATTTAGGGTCCAATATTTGGTGCTTAGGGTCACAGCCTGAGCTGTTAGCAGACAGTGGGTCTAACCATTTGACTAAGCAAATCACAAGGCTATGCTCAAAATGCATTGCTCTATTTGTCTTCAAATGACTTACTCAACTGAGTAAGAAAAAACAAACCCAACAACAAAACCAAACCACCAAGCCCCCAAACCTAAGAATGATTTATTTTAGTAGGTTCAATGGTTTGGATGTTGTTCCCCTAGAGATGAACATGTACTGAGTCCCTGTGCAGATACTTCAGAATTTTTCTGTGTCCCTCTATTGCTGATGGTAACCAGAGGCCATGGCTGCAAAAAGACAAGACAAAAACTTTTCCCTGTTTTCTTGCTTTCTATCCTAATTCAACAGTGAAAATACTGTTATTTTAAATACTAGAATAGGTTAAAAACAGGGAAAAAAATGTAATGGAGATATTGAGGGTTTTTTTTCTCCCCCAACAGTCAAAACTTTCACATTTTATTTTCAAATCCATACATTTTGACTAGATTTGCTCACCAGAAAAACCTTAAAAGCAAAACTCAGACCACTGAGAAGTGTCGAAGGGCACCATTCAAGTTTCTTGGACAGCTGACTGTCAAGAAACCAGAGTATTTCTTAGAAGCAACCGGAAAGACTGTGTGTAGACAAATACTTGAGAAGCATAGCCTGTAAGAAAAATAGTATCTCATATCTTTTAAGCATTGGATCTAATACTGGTTTATATCCTTAAGAGCTATAAATGAAGTTGTTGATTATACACTAGCATCATCACAATACCAGTGTGGTCTTAATCAGTCACCACAATAGTGGATGTCTAATTTTCAAGTGTGGGTTCATTAACCAGTCCGAAAGATCTCGTTCAGACCATTCAAATCATGCCTTAAAGCAATGTGGCTACGTGCTGGTTGTGCTCTGAGGGAGCTTCTCAAATGAGAGTTTGGCACATGGGGCTCCATGTTATTTTCTGAAAGGCTGCTCCTGTAAACCACTACCCATGGGTGTGTGCAAGGTCATGGCAACAGCTACTTGTTTCTTTCGAGCACTCCTGTCAGCAAGCTTGCTTGGCAACTCCCAGGCCCATTAAAGCTAAAGCATACCAGCAACACAAGCGGCCAGCCAGTTCTTCAAAGGAATCTCCCAGGCTTGGCATTACTTGTGCCCTTTGTTCAAGGACAGAACATTTGTTTCTTGAAATGGGAGCAACCAGTATAACCCAGCAGCCAAACCAGCTCGCACTGGCTGGGCTCCTTCCTGGTGCCTCTGTCACTCACTTCCACGCCAAAGTTCATCTGCTCCTTGCATGAGGCTTTCCAAAACTGAACTTTCTGGCCATTCCCCAAAGAGCCACTCACTCCTAAGCTTTCCCTGACAACTGGGACACAAATAAGGCAGCAGAAGTGAGACTCAGACCACCTCTGTTAAAGGGAGGTAACATCTCCTGCCGCTTGACACCCCAGCATGCAGCTTTAGCACTACCCTGTGTTTTCTGCCATGGTTTTTGCTCTTTCATAAATATTCATGCCTGTATTTTCTTTGTGGGTTTTTTTTGTTAATTTGTAAAATTTGAGGTGAAGTTATTTTACTTTTTTCTTCCTTGGGCTCTGTGTGTGAGCACCAGCAAATCCATCCCCCAAGAGACAACCAATTAGTCACAGGGAGGCTTAAATCTCATTCCTAAAGAAGGAGATAATGTCATGGTGGCAAAACCTGTCACCTTTGCCTGACCAGCTTGAAAGGAGAAAGACTGTTACTGCACAGTCCAATCCGTTTATGTGACAGTGGAAATGATACTGACTTATCTGTTACAACCTAAAAAAATTCAGAGAAATTGTCTCCAAGCAGTGCTAACATTTTCACAGGCAGCTCTCTCCCAATGCCGAAGATGAATCAGAGTATCAGCAACTAAGTAATGGGCAGTTAGTTAATGAGTTAATCTCATTAGGATATTTGAACTCTCTCGGAAGAGGCTTAACCCATTAGTTGCATGAGAGGTTTGAAATGAGCCTTTGAAAAGGACTATAATAATATACTAAAAAGTGGGTAATACACTGTGGACTTTACCAGGCTGTATGGCAGGAGCAAGAGCAAAAGGTCATTGCTGGTGAGCTTCTCCACAAGCCCTGCAGCCACGGTAGCTAATGGGCCCCAGATGCCCCTAGAGCCCATCAAGTAACATCACTAACAATTTGGATTCCTGTTGTTTCTAAGGTTAGCTTTGCTATTCTGTGCAATTTCACCTCGCTTCCCAATTTTGAATGCTATAGCTTTACCTGATCTGGATAGTTAAACCTGGACTATTCTTACTTTTTATATAAGATAAAAAAGCTCCATAATAATAGTTTTAAGTTAAAGTTACTTAACCTGACATTCTCCACAGTGATTCTCCCCTCTGTACCTTTCTTTTTTTAACTTGAATTTAATGAATATAAACGCAGATTGTGATTAACTAAATTAAGAAGAACAGCAGAGTCTCATCTAGAACAACACCATGTCATTACTTTGATTTCAGTGGAATACCACAGCTTACACAATCATACCTCTGGAATTTACATTGTATAACTGGTTTATGCTCTTTACATTTACTTATATCAGCTTCAGTAGAATTATTCACAGCAGTAAAGTGAACAGTATTTGACCCTATAACATTAAATGAAAAGCATTAATAGAAGAACCTAGAGAATATTTTACAGCAACAGTTAAAACTCAGGGCAGAATAATTTTTTCCATCATCATAAATCACCATGAAACATGGATATCTAATGTCTGAGTATTCAGATCTGCTCAAAAAAAGCAGTCAAGAAATATCCACCGCTTAATTGCTAATGCTAATACCATGCAGTATATGGTCTTAAAAGCAGTGATATGAAAGCTTCATATTGTTTAGAGTATTGTAAACTGTAACTGTGAAGTAATGCCTTTTCGAGAGTTTGGGGAACATTATTAAAGTTCATTTCCATGCTGCAGCTGCAGGAGTTGGAATTATGAAAGTGAAGAAGCTGTAAAATTGAAAAGGTCAGGAACGACATTCATCTATTCCAGCTGTCAAATCAAGGGAATGTTAACAAAACTAGTCTCTGGTAGAGAAGCTAATTGTCTACTTGTATTTTGGCTGCCCCAATACACGTACTCTACTGTGGCTGATCTACAGGAAAGACCACACTGAACAGCGCATCATTTTATGAACAGGCCTGCCTCTTGTAAACAACCGAACCTTATTTCCCTAAAGTTGCAAGCTCTAATGATTCTATAACCCCAATCAGTCTACAAAGTAGCCAAATGTTTCAAGTGGGTGTTTAAAGAAAACAGTACGTGAATGAGGTTCCTGTACTTCTGGAAGCAGAGTTCAGTTTTCAGAGTGCTGGGAGTATAGGGCAAATTTTAAATTTTACTCTAACGTATTCTTGCAAGCAGCATTTCCAAAATGTCTCCTACCAAGGCATGTTTTATTATAACAATATATAGAAAAGTGTCTGTCATGGACCAACTTTTTTATAGATGACCTGGATTTAATGATCCCACAGTGTGAGAGGTGGGACAGCGCAAACATAACACACTGAAACACAGATCATCAGTGGAGAGTCAGTCCTTTGTTATTGAAGGACAGACCCCTGCCACGTGCAGGAAGAGCCCTCAGCGAGGAACAGTGGGAGACTCGTGCTTTTTATGCGGCACCAAATCCTACCTTACACAGAGAATGACACTCTTCAGAAACTGAGGCCAAAGAAAGGGGCCCCAAATCCGTAGCACGCCACACATTCAAGGGAATCCAGTGATTAAACTACACGATTTTATTGTAAGCCCTTCTGGCTACTTTCCGTTGCTCGTTGGTTTTGTGTTTTCACCCTATATGCTGCAGCTGTTACCAGAGGTCTATACGTACAACTTGAACAACCACACACAGCTGACACTCAGTATGAAGAATGTATTATCATAATGCATATACACGCCACCTCAAATCTTGATTTGTCCTGTGTTACGTAATACAGATGTGACAGAAACGATCCAACTTGACCTATGACAACATAATATTAGGTCAGTATGTTGCTTTCTGGGTAATGTTTTAAAAACTTTTGTTATCTGACTTTTTTCCTATGGAGAAGTATTCCAAAAGCTAGAAACAATACTGATAATTCATGAAATATTCAGGTGTACAGTTGCAATCCTTTAATAAATGGAACTGACCTTCAAAACAGACATCCCAAAGATTAAGAGAACTTCTCAAAAGATGGCATTTGTCACTAATCAATGACTTGAAGAACTTGCACTCTTCCTAGAAATGAATACAAAATAGATCTTTCAGAATTATACCACTTTAAAAGCAAATCATTCACAAAACCTGCATAAATGAACATGAATGAGCTAACAAAACAAAACATCAAACAAGCAAACTGAAAGGATAAATCCCCTTGTGCCTATCAGTACCATGTCTGGGGTGCTGGAAAGCCACCCACATACCCAACTGCGGTTCCCAGGGCTGGACAACACTATCAACGTTAACTACATTTCTTTTATTGGGATATTGTACGTCAAAAATATTTATAACATTTTACGAATGGATTTCCTTTTTCACAGTCACACAGGTATCTTGGCTCTAACTGGGTCACTGTATTGGAACAGATGTAATCTCAGCAGAATACTGTGAGAAATCTGGGCTACATTAATGACTGATCCAATTACAGCAGAAATCTCTAGAAAACCCAGATTTATTAAGAACCAGGAGATAATTACAATGTACTTCTAGGGATGACCAGATGGACAAGTCAGTCTCAAACTCTTTAAGGGGGCTGGAGCTGAATGAGAGGTGTCTATGCCATTGCCTACGTAGTTGGAGAAATTCCCGTTCTGAGGATATGATGAAAAAGCCAGAGGATCTCTGCAGCCACCTGGGAGAACTGGATCTAAACATGTCCTATCCCAGGAAGCAGCATGGCTTGCACACTGCTGTGAGGACAGGGTGACAGAGGAAAAGATGTCCAGGCGAGAACAACAGAGCAGAAATCAAGAAACCCCAGGCAGCTTTTTTGTCCAAGGAGAACATTTACACAAAAGAGCTCTTTCTGATTTAATATCAGGTCCTCTTGGAAAGCTACATTTTCTCTCCTAAATAGGAAATAAATCACAGAATCACAGAATGGTAGGGGTTGGAAGGGACCTCCGGAGATCCCCCAGCCCAACCCCCCCACTAAAGCAGGTGCCCCCAGAGCAGGGGGCACAGGAACCCATCCAGGCGGGTTTT
>VZSC01000578.1:43951-91509 GCA_013398225.1 Steatornis caripensis
TACGCCGCACAACGGGCAGCCTGCAAGGCGCGCAGCGGGAGCCGCCGGCCGCCGGCCGTTTCTGCAGCACCACCGCCCTCTGCTGCCCCGCGCCGGCATTGCACCGCGGGGAAAGCCGGGGCAGCCCCACAGCGCCGGCCCCGCATCCTTGGGCGGCAAAGCTCTCACAATAACTTCGTGTTCAGACTTCATCCGAGACCTTTCCGCCAGCCTTGAGCTGCCCGCACCCGCGGTCTGGTCAAACAGACTGATCCGACAGCGTGCTCTGCAAAGCTCCTGCTGGTTTCACGGGTTGGTAATATTTGCGTGACATTTTCCAGCAGAGCAGTTCTAAAGTCTTGACTTTCTCTGCATTAGTGAAAAAGACTAAAAAATCAACAAAGGAAAAATCTCCAATACGATTACGATTAAGTGCAGCCATTAATGTAAACGCTAAAGCAGAAGGCTGCCAAGTTGCTCCCCAGCAACACACCCGGCACCTGTGCCGGGGCGCCTCGGGGCGCTGGTAGAGTTGAGGTGCGCGTGCGGCGGCAGCAGACCAGGACAGCGTCTTAAGAAGAGTGCAGCTGTATTTCCTAGAATAAAATTTCTAAATAATGTCTTCAGAGTAAAGGAGTATCTCATCTTCCTAAGATCATGTTCTGTCAAGCTGCCACAACAATTTAATTGACAACCAATTAGGATACATACACTGTTAATTTCACGTGCACGCACACATACACTTTGCTTGCTTGCATTCGTGGAAATGCATGTAGGCTTTTTTAAGAGGAGGATTTTTCTCTTTGCCGCTGTTTGACAGAAGACCTTCTGGTGTCTTACAGGGCAGCAGTGGCCCACAAGACCAACGCCTGAGAAACAGCCCCGCAGCTGGAGCTGCGGGGATCCTTCGTTTATCAACTACTTCATTCATTTGATGTGGGTTGATACTTCCTCTTGGCTTTGCTCTTTGCTTGCCTTTTTTTTTTTTTAACTTGTGTTTATAACAACATCTGTAGTAGATTCTTTTATCTACAAACCCATAAAATCATGCCTTGTACACAGGTAGTAAAAGCACTGATTTGCTATTGTGGTGTGTTTCCCAAACGAGTTGGGTTCATTTTGACAATGTACTTTATCAAAGCTCTATTTTGCCTGCGGCAAAACAAACTGTCAGCTGCTACAGAGGAATAATTATTTTTCATATTAAAATGTGGCTATATGACAGTTCATTGTATCCATTAAACAGCTACCTATTCTTCAGGCTGGAATCAGAACCGCTTTCAGAGAGTATCCAGCTTGCTACTGAAAGGATTTAAATAGGTTGAGTGTAACACCGTAGACACGATCAAGGCAAAAGGCCAGCCAATAAAACTGCCAGTTTTACCCTAATAAAACAGGAAGGCCTTTGCTATTTCTCTGTAGCAGACAGTTTATTGTCCAGCTGTACGCAACAACTTCAGGACATCTGGGCACTTAACCAATGAGTATGAAGCCCAGAATACCAAAGAAGCCATAAGTGAAATAATCAGTGGTCCAATTCTCTTTTGTACTTAAGACCCTGCACACAGCTCTGACATGAACAGACTGCGTGGTTTTGGTGTAAAATGCACGAGATTTTAGCATTCCTGGAAGCTACCATAACATGACAGTCTTGATGGAAAGACAATCACATCTGAAGAACCGTGTATTTTCTAGGCTAGGTCATACCGTTTATATGGTGGGGCATAAGTCTGGGAAATGCAGGAGTGCACTTATTTCACCTAGGAGGTGGTCTTGCAGCTGAAACAAGTACCCGCCTTTGAGAGTGTTTCCCCACTTCTCCTTTCCGTCAGTGGTCAAAGCTAAATTAATCTGACTGGAGGCCCTGGTTTCAGTGCGGAGGCACTATGAAAGTCCCTGCCCCTCTGCCAGCGGAGAGCAGTGCCCAATGGCCAGCACCAGCTCCTGGTGCCTGCCTTAAGCCACAGTTGGACACATCAACAACATCAGTGGTCTCAGCTGGGAAGCACGCACAACAGTCTCTAGATTTTCTGGTTTATACAACAAGAGTTCAGTATATTGATACAAGCTGTAAGGCTTATTTCCTTCAGGGTGCAATCAGAGCATGTGGCTTCTACAGCCGCAAGTGCACAGCTTTGGTATGACTGCAGGTACAGAAGCTGCTGTGGGAGCCCACAGGCAGCTGGTGGCTGGCTACCCTGGGACACCATGTCGGTGGGCAATGCTGGCACATTTGTGTGTTTTCACTACTGAAAGTGATCCCACATCCTGTGCTTCAACCGACTTCCTCCAGGATAGTTCTGGAAAGCAATTATGCATCATGACACTACCTGCCCTCATAACCATTTTCTCAGGATGCATTTTGCTTCTCCCTGTCTGATGACTCTGATGAAGGGATCTGTGTTGTCTCACAAAAAGGGCAGTGATGGATTTGGAAAGCCAAGAGGCTTAAGGGATCTTCTTCCCCCACCTGTGCACTCAGAGGGTCAGTTACAAGGAGGCTCAGCTAACACAGACACTAAATTTGCTGGGGAACTGATGGGAAGTGGTTAGCAGCTTATCTGTTTAATTATTGTAGTAAGTTGTCACATAGCCCCCAGACACCCTCAGACCATGGAGATTTCCAAGACACAGGAAGGAAGCATTAACCCACTACATGGAAGAGGAAAACAAGCCAAGGACACAGCGAGTCAGGGGTAAAAACAGGAACAAATCCCAAATATCCCTCCTCTCCATGCGAGTTCCTCCTCTACTGAAATAACAAAGCCATCCTCTGTCGCCTACCATTCTGTTTGTGCTTGTTCAGTCGTGGAGAAATCTGTCTGGTGAAATGAAACATCTCCTCCCAGAAATGAGGTAGCTGCTAAGTGAAAGCACTGGCTTTACACAGTTGTCAAGGCAAATGCCTTAGGACTGAGCTGTTCGACCTGCAATGGAAAACAATTTTGCTTTTCTTCTTCCCACTGGGCATAAGTCTTCCCTGCCTCTCTGTTGTGCTAGTGGAAGCAAATTTCACTGGAAACTGAATCCATTTACAAATATTTTGACAGATTGAGACAGTTGCTCAGAAAAAAATGATTAAATGTATGCAGATAAAATATAGTGTCATGCGAACAGCTGCTGCACAGACCCACAGCCTGTGTGGACTTCATTTTATTTATGCTTTTTAAAGGCTATGTGGATGTCTCTGTAAAACAGAAACAAAGAGGACATTATTCCTGTTGGTGATAAATTAAAGAAAACCCTCAGATGGTTAATCCTCCAAAATGTGCAGTCTTGACTTTTTTTTTTTTTATTTTTGGCAGGAAGATATACATGCAAAATTTTACCAGCACTGCTCTTGTATACACTCACATGTCTCATTCTATAGATCTCGTTGGCAACTCCCTTTGAAGCTGTCTCATTTTCTGACTGGAACAGGTCATTATGTGTGTGCCTCAATCCGTCACTTCTGAAGTATCCTGCAAAGAGATTGCCATTAGAAGCCAGTGCAGCAAAACCAACTATATTCCATCTAAAACATGACTTGCATCTTTGAATCACATCTTATTTTTTTCCGTTCCTAACATTAAATTATCTATCTACATAGTTACTTTCCTGTAGGCGCAGACATCATGCTGTACCTGCTTTTTCCGCACCAATTACTGTTATTTTAGGACTGTGTAGAAATGTCTGCAAATAAACATTAGCTGTAAGTTCCTGGTGCTTTCCTCTGACACTGTCATTGGAACACTATGACCATAAGCCCCCCCGCCTATAGCGGTTATAATTCATTTTGTTTCAAATTCTGGACACCTGAGCAGTGAAACACTCAAAGTATTTCAAATACCAGGATCAGTCTATAAGCAAAGGGCAACAAATTTCAGATGCAGCTGTTGCACTGAGTGACATGAATGGACGAATTGCTTCTCCATAAATGCCAGCACTCACTATAACCTCTCTTGCCCAAGCTCTATATAGAGTAAACACAATCTGCACAAAGCTGCGATGCTTACTGCATATACACAGACACATTTTCTCACCTTTACAGAACTTGAGATCCATGTTTTGACACCCAAATTCACATACTCGATCCAACACTAGAAAACAAAACATCAGTGGGGGAAACACAACTCAATGTGCACTGCTCTCAGAGTTCAAATAAACTTTCCCTATGGTAAGATTGCAATACATAGGTAAAAACAAGCTAGTTCAACTGGATCACCGCTTAAACACAAAACGGGAGTGCAGGGTGCTCAGACAACAACCATGAAGCAGCCTTGCACAGTAAGAGCCGTGTTGCATGTCAGCTACCCCCAGCATGACACGATTCATGAACAGGAGCTCAGCGTGTTTGCCGACTCCTGCCTGGCTCCAGCGACAGCAGGGCAAATGATATTCTAGGGCTTCGCAGTGCCAAACCAGCTCCTGATCTTCAGAAAATCACCACCATACGAGACCTTTTTACTCTTAAACACAAGAAGCTACAGAGTACCCCGCGTGAAGTCATAAAGAATTTAGGGGTGAAGGAGATACACTCACCCAAAGGCGAATCTCACCAGGATAGCATTACTGTTTGGAATAGCGCTGAGAGTTTTTAAAGGGTGAACCACCTCGTGGCAAAAAACCTGATAATAAAAATAATCTATAAAAGCCAAATTCAAATGTACAAGATGTCTCTTATTGCTTGCTCTCCAACCACTTCTCTTGTCAAATTCTACTTTGCAACTGATGAAAAAAAATATCCACTGTGTTTCATAATGACAGGGCACAGCTACTTCAAGGCTGCTGATGAATAAGGAGGCCTTGAACATAGCTACAACGGTGCAACGCTCGTTGTTTGCCACATCAGAGAACAAATGCCAAACCACTGCATTCAGGGTCTTCCATTCATCAACCCCCTTAAAAAAAACATGGGAGCAAAAGACCGGGACTAGAAATAACACTGTGTGGAACAACATTCTCAACACCAGTGCCGGCTTACTGGGGAGCGGTGGCTCATGAACTGGTACGACAGCTTACAATAGCGCACAGCTGAGGGAACAGCGACTATTTGGCCCATATTTTTTTTTACCTTGAAAGTTCGATGCACAGCAGCTGAGCTCATATTTAAGAAACCTGTTCATGGGGTTGGCCATTGAAAGTTGGGTTCTCTCTGTATTGTTTGTCTTTTGAAATGGTGTTATTCTATAATATAATCCATTCTGCATTTGCTACCGCCCTGATTAAAGAGCTTTTTTGGACCAGGGTCAAAAGACAAAAAATACCTACGTATTCACACAGGATGGTAAGAAAACACGTCACATCACAGCAAGGAGAACAAAGGCAATAACTACTTCCAGCATACCTGGGACACTGCCACCATACCAGCAGTTACAGGAGTCTCTGGAGAGCAGACAGGGCTCAGGAGCACTTGGAGCAGTTAGCCTGCGAACCACAAACCAGAGTTCACCAGCTGATCCCATAAGGGGAAAATACTGCGACTTCTAACCTTCCAGCAACAGTTTCAAATTAGTTTTATAAAGAAAGCTTTCTGAGCCATAGATTTTTTTTTCTATCACTTTGTTTATAAATACTAAGCGGGTGCATTTACCACAAAATTTCTTCATAATAAAATGTAGTCCAACTTTATGAAGAAGCTTATACTACTGCTAATTAAGATGAATAGCTTCAGGAGATTCTGAGAAAAATAATATCTATACTCATAAAACTTGATGACAACATCTGATGTGTGAGAGCAAAAAGTGATTACTCTAATGCACTATAATGCTTCATACATAGTCTCGCGGCTTTCCCCTGCTGTGTTTTGTATAACCTATGAAGCCAACAAAGCACAGATAAAGAAACAACTCAAAGGTAGAACTCACATGATTCATATTTCAATAAAGAGGAATTTAAATAGATAACGGCTCCCAGATAAAGAAGAAAATAAAAATAGCATTTCTTGTAGTATTTCAGCCGTGATGCCATTAGAACTTTGATACTACAGATCCATCCTCTCTTTAGTTAGTCCATACAGCAACTGTCAAGACTCACCTGACTTTAACTTATTATGTATATCTATAACATAAAAACTTGTTACTGTTACGTAGCAGTTGGGTATAGAAAAAGCTGCATTCTTACATTACATACTTCAGGAGCAAAAAGTATTCTAGGCAATCTGCAAATGCCTTTGTGCAGCACTGCCTGTCCCCTTCAGGCTGCTGCTGGGACGTGGTAGGTCCTGTCAATGGAGCAGGAGTTTCCACATCTCTCACCTCCGTTTGGAAGTACTCTAACCATGTTTCCCTTTTGCCCTCTCTGCAGGAGGCTTTATACTATCTCTCCTTTTTTTCTCATCTTCTTTTTCCTTTTTTTTTTAAAAGAAAGGCCTTGCTGTTACCAGTTCTAGTTTTAATCAGAAGAGTTTTTGTGAATGGTGCCTTCCCACCCATCTCAAACATGTTGTGTTTTTTTGGTTTCCCTCTGCAGCCGTGCTTGCCCCAGCACGGTACCTTCCCAGCTTTGTAATGATGAACAGCCACAGGTGAAGGAACAATTCAAACATAGCTGAACTGTCACATTATTTTGAAATAAATTATCTACAAATATGCTCAGACTTCTGGAAAAAGAATATATGCAAGGGACATACCACAACACAGGACCGCAGTTGGGGTGGCGACATTTGTTATGAGACCCAGAAAAGCAAGGTGAATTGTTGATTCTTTTAAATGTCATTGACTTCATTTGCACGGCCTCCTCAATCCACAGGTCTCTTTCCCTCCTTGGGATAAGCTTCTTTGGATTTTGTGAGCAGCTATTCCACAACGAATAACTCCAGGCATCCAGAGATAACTTTATCGGTAACCAAAGTGTCACTCAGGGAAGGCTGAACATCCCTCTGGTCTTTGGCTTACTCAGGTGCCGCAGTGGAGTTCTTGCTAAGGTGGAAAGGCAGAACTCAACAGCACAGTTACAAAAAGCATTACTCCCATGTCCTCTGAAGTTTGAATCACATCCATGGAAAAACAAAGTATTCAAAGTGTTTAATCCAACCATTAATAGACAAGTAAGAATTTACACAGCAAAGGGGCTCAGCCCCGGGAATTTTCTAAGTGCGCTTGGCAAGCTTCCAAACCCGCAGAGCCCTGCTCCCGTAATACACCAGAGCCTACACACAGGATTTTTAAAGAAGTGCGTAATACACACATACAAGCAAATACAGCCAGTTTCTACTTTCCTAAACATTGCATAGTTGTTCGCATCAGGGCAAAGCAGATAGAAAAGGATCAGAACAATGACATGTTAGTATTGTTACACTCTGTGTGTCAGCATAAATACCTTCATAAAATGCAGAAGAAAATCGTCCCCATAAACAGATTTCTTGTTGGTTTGGGTTGTTTTTTTTTTTTTTAACAAAAAATTGAACTGTGGGAGAAAAAAGAAAAAATAAACCAGCTGGCAAATAACATATTTGAAAAACATTAAATTCCTGGTATAAACTGTCTGATGAATGTTTGAGTATCTCTACCTTTTACTAGAGATCTCCATTCTCAGCAAGCCTGAATGGTTGTCCTTAACCTCCTCCTCATCTGATGAAACAGCAGTGACCTCATTGAAAATTTCTTTCCGTGCACTACTTTTATCTGCGTCCTCCTAAACTACTCTCTCTCAATTGCAAAGAACCAAAGAAACTGAAGAACTGCTTAAACGAGTAGGTGAAAAGCAGAATGTGAGCACTTCACCAACACAACACATTAACAGGAATCACATCATGTAGTCCTTTGTTTCTGCGAACGTACAGATTTGCTTTGGTGATGGCAGCAGCGCGTTGCCAAAGCTGCAGTGGCACCAACAGCTTTGTATGGGACACAAAAGCACAAACACTTTTCCTATGAGAGACCTTGACATTACTGCCTAGGAGCCGACAGCTTTGAGTACCATGAGAAACAGCTTGCTGCTCTCCTGTACAACAAAAATATTCATGGCTACCAGCAGCTGACAAGCACTTACCAAAGACATCAGCTTCGCTATTTAGGCAAGATGCTGCAAGTGCCACAGTAAACTCTTCAAGGCCCTTTCTGAACTGACTCTTGCTAATTATGGCTGAATACATAAAAGTCATCATCGTGTTTAAACATGCAATTTCTGATACAGAATCCTGGACCCAGTTACAACTTTTACTTGTCCTGTGCTCAGCACAACACAGCAGGATGCACTTTAACTAATTCACTGTCTAAAACATCTATATGAGCATCTTTGACTTGACAACAGGATTCTGCTGAACATATTCTATATTACATAGCTGGGCACAACAGAAATTAATTGTTCAAAATGTGCTCTCCCACTCAAAGGTAAAGACTAAAACCCGATTTTAGTAAGTATTTGTACTGTGTTATACCAGTTAAGTATTTCACATGCTTTGTGTTAGGCAAATGAGCCAGGGTATTAGCTCCATGGACTGTTTGCAGTTCTATAAAGCTCTATCAGCTCTCAACACATCTACTCACTAAAATAATTTGGGATATTGAACGTTAAAAAGGGCTCTGCAATGCAAATAGTCATACTCTCTGTTGTACTGTTTATAGTGAGTCAGCTATGAGACCACTTGATGGAATTAAGCTGAGTGTGGGCAAGGGCTCTCTTCCCTTGCCCTGTGTGCTGTGTGTACTGACTAGGAGTTGTCCACGTGATCTCAGGATAAACCACAGCAACCTGAAGCTGTCACAGGCAACAAGCAACTGGAAACAGCAGCTTTGCTGGGTCATCGCTTCAACTGCCAAGGGAAACCTTCAGACGAACCTTACGTAAACACACACTTCAGTGACACAGGCACTTATTTCCCTCAGCCCATTTCTGTTCCTGGACCTCTCGGGATAATTTATAGAAAATAACAAAGTTAACCTAAAATAATTTCGAAGTCAACCTCCCCTGCTTGCCCCATGTCTTTCATGACAACTACCCCAAGAAACATCCACCATGATAGACTAGATTTGCAGTGAAGTCCTAAAATTTGCAAAACAAAAACTAGCTGTCAGAACGTCAAAGGAGCCAACCTGAGAGCTGGAGATACTTCACAGAAGGCAGCCTGCTGCAGGTCTTGGCCCTCCAGGCCAGCTGAGGTTTGCTCCGGCTCTCCTGCTGAGACTCTCTGGGGACAGCAGCAATCTATAGGTACCGAACAGAGAGCCTGGCTGGGGACAACAAAATGAATGCCTCAGTCAAACCCTTGAGAAAACGGTGTGGATGACTCTTCTCCAGGGAAGATGCTCTCCCTGTCCCAGGCTGCCCACATGGGAGAGACCACTCACTCCTGTTCACAAAGGAAGAATATAGCCTTCTCAAATAGTACACAGCACCTCCACCCCAATCTTCTGATGAAAAGGAACAGAAAAGGTGAAGAACAGTTGGTGCCTCATCACCTCAATACTCAAGTCTTCTCAGTGACTGTAATAGCCAAAGACGATCACGTTTCTGTGAAAACCTATGGTGGTACATATGAAAAAAGCAGGAGATGGCTTTGGAGACTGCAGCACCCCAAATCCTGGGAAACAGAGACCCAGTCCAAAAGCATCTGCAACACTTTCGGAGCTAATGCCCAAGTGCCAGGTGAGAAATAAATGGTGATTTCCCTGCAATGATATCTCTTTTTCAGATACAAAGAGGCAATACGCTTTTCCCTCACCCTTAGATAAATTATTTTGTACAGAAAAAAATACCTTATTGCTTATATGGATCACATTATTAAGAATCGCAGAGAAAAGGAAACCAACACTTTAAATATATATATATATATATATTTCTGATACTTGGGATATGTAGGTGATTGGTACAAAGATCCACTCAAGGAACAAAATAGCAGGTGACCAAATCAACTTGGAGGATTCAATGGCATGCTGGCGTGCTCATATCTAATTAACTGAAAAGAAAGTCTTAACTTTTTACGAGGTATTCTATCTTGTGCATTCTTGCTGAGAAAAACAAATACTCGCCAGCATCTATCTGTAAAGGTAGCTCTCTGCACACCTGTGGCAAGACATGCTGCTGGAGGGAGGCAGCAAGCCCTGTTGATGGGGTTGAGAGAAGAGTTATTGCCCCCATAGCCCAGACCTCCATGTGCAAACTTATTTCTGGTTCAGAATCCTTTACCCTGCAGATAACCAAGAACAGAGCAGCAAATGAGAAAGAACTTATGTGTAGTGACAAACAATAATAGACAAGGACTCTGTCTTCAACGTTCAGGTCAGAATCTTACTCTGCCCAAAGTTCAGCAACATTCAGATCTAGAGTATTCTTCAAGGCCAAACCTGGGAAAGAAACAGAATGAAAGACCTCATTATATGCGTCCATTGCATGGAAAAATCTCTTCAACACACCATGAGAAATGCTTTATATTTCAGAAATCTATCAACCAGATCGAGTGCACATTGAAGTTAACAGAAAGCCTCCTACAGGCTTTACCGGGCTTTGGTTTAGGTTATGTGTTTTAATTCTTTTTTCCCTACAACAGAGAAGAAGAGTAAATTATAGAGGTTCTCCTTGCTCTGTTCCCCTCCAGGCTGCAGGCAGCATGCACAGAAGCATCTCTCCGTCTTCTTCCATGTTCATCTTTGATGGGGGCTCCATTAAACTCTCCTGGTTGTTACTGCTCACAAGGATTTAATGACTGGTGTTCAACTCTGATAGCACTTAAAAATAGCATTTATGTAAGGAATTTATGCTAAAAGGTTTTATGGCTTGCATGAGAATGAAAATAAACCAGACAGCAATGTCTTTTTTAATTCAAAATCCAAGGCAGGCAGATGTCACTACTCATAATAGTCAAGATAAGTGAAAATATAATCTTGAATCACAATCTCTCATAACATCATTTTCACAATCAAAATGCAGAAAAAAATGCCATTTTCCTGTCCTTATCACAATAGAGATGATAGAAACAGAAACATGTTGCTTGAATTTTTTGTAAGTTTTAGTGCATACCAGACGAAATCAATACCAGCAGTGTTCTGCGATCAAACCCCAACCTTTCCAAACTTCTGTGTGATGCCCTGGGGGGGCAAGACTCCTGAATGTAGGTAATCAAGCATTTTAAAAGGCCAAAGACCAAACCTTTGGTGATCACCTCACTTAGCCCTGGGAGAAGCATTCAACATATGCTTCTTCTGTGGCATTATAGACTAATTTTATTGCATCACATCCGTAGCATGTTTTATCACTTCTAAGCAGCATCCTCTAATGTACACAATTGCCAGACAGAGACTCTGAAAATGAGAACTGATACTTGGTGGGAAGAGACATCAGAAAGACCATTCACTGTTTTAAAGCGCAGTAGATGGATGACCAATGAAATAATCCATTCCAAGAAAATTTCCTTCCTTTGCTACTGAAAGGTTTCATCCCCTTGGACAAGGCTGAGCTCAGTTAAAAAAAGTGCACGCAGTTCTTCATGATGATGCATTAAACAAGGGTTTGGGGTTGTGGAGGTGGTTTTGGTTTGGGTTTGGTTTTTTTTAAAAAAAATAAACAACCCACATTTGGACATTACCGGGTTTCTAAACCAGAGAAAACCAAAGTATCTCTCTGAGTCACTTTTGCAGGGAGAAAGTAGAGACCGTTCCTTTGCTTTCTTGCTGTCAAAAAGTTTAGTATGATTAAAATATAAAAACAAGCTTCAAGTAGTTCTATAAAGCATGTCCAGTCCCATTAGCATTAGCAACATTGCTCAGATCAAACATATTTAAGAGTCTTTATGCAACTCTTTCCAGCCAGGCTCTCAGCGATCTCCTGTCAGCATCATGGGACACACTACCAGCTCTGCTCCACGTTTTGACCATTTTCAAAATCCTCTTGCTAACTCTCTGTTGCTTTAAATGCATCTCTACCCAACTGCTCAACCAAATGCTGCCTTCTCTCTCCTGCTCCATCTCGTCTGCCACTGTACCTGCGCTTTTTATGTCTGCTTGGGGCTGTTGCCACAGCTGTTTATACAGCCAAGGAGCAGTGCCGCTGAATTTTGCAAGAGAAGAGCAAGTGCAGCCCCTTGCTTTGTTAAGAGACCCTCTGCATTATTTGTTTCAGAGGCAGCCACATTCACTCTCAGATTTCCAAATGGGAGAGAAGAATTAGGCAAGCACACAGGCAGATGTCTTTATAAAAAAGCCCGTTCTTATAAATAAATCTTCCCGATCCTAGTTCACAAGCTAGATTTATAATGCAACTAACAGATAGAATTTAGAGACATTTTGAACCACACTTTTCAAAAAATCAGGTAATTAACCCTGTAGTATGTGAAGACACTGTCTCGGTATTAATGCATCTCTCTTACCCTGGTAACAGGAAGTAGCAGGTTCTCATAAATGTAGACTATCACGCCAACTAGTTAGAGGCATGGTTTATGTTCTCCAAACATCCGAGCATCTGCTAGGTACTTGAGGATTTATTCACAGGCTGCCACAATGAGGCAGTAGTAAGTTGTGCTGAATGCACTATTTACAGCCCAAATTATGCTGAAGTGCTAATTAGTGCTAATTTGACTTGGCCCATTTTGGACCTCTGACAATCACAGCTCTTCAAAAGCAAGAAGGTCTGGCATATGCTCATCTAAGGAAAATTTCCACCATCTATTATGTATTTCCTCATCTATTATGATATTTGTAAGGCAAAAATTAAGAAACTTAAAATATCTGTGTTTTCCTAAAGCAGTAGCCCAGGCCAGCTGCTACTGCAAATTGATTTCTAGAAGAAAACATTACATATATTTGGCTTAACAGGGATTGTCAAAAGTATTAGAGCAAGTCACTGAGTATAGGTCTGTGTGTTGAGTTACATACTTATTCAGAAGTTAATAAAAATGAAACAACTTTTTTTTCCTTGAGATAAACAAAAGCTACTTGCCAAAGAGAGAGTCAGGAACAGGAGAAGCCAATGTCTCTGCTTTCATCCTCTGCCTTTGGGCCCTTATAACTGTACTTGCCTTCTTCCCATTTTCACTAGATGAAACAGGCTAGTGAAGAAAAACAGCTTAGAGATTCACGAGGTTCATCCTTTGAGAAACATGATGCAGTCAACTTTCTTTATCGGGAATATTTCTCTAGTAAGATGAGTGATATAATCAGGTTCCTTGAAAAAAGAGGACTTTGAAGCTGCACTCTGCCTCCAAATACTTGTCATTTGACCCAGAAGGCAATAAGTGAAAAATTCTGAACAAATAAATCAAAAAAGCTGACACAGTTTTCCAGGTGGTAAAGCTTTCGTGTGCTAACAAAAGGCTTGATTCCCACTGCTTTTGGTATCTGCAGAATGACAGGCCAACGAAAGCACTACTCAGTGATCGACGGTGTAGCAGAATGAGGCCAGTGGAGTCATCACTCAAATGAAGAGAGTAACTACTCCAGTGATCTCTCAGATGGACTAAATGGTGGGCAAAGGACTACTGGACATTTTCTACAAATTACACTTGAACAATAATTTAAACATATGCTTAAATAATTTTTTTTAAAACTCACTGAAATACTTTAAATATCTAAATAATAAAAAATACTTAAATAATCCTGTTCTGTGTTTGATCTACCGCATTTGTGCTTTATGTCTCCATACTAACAAACGGAATAGGCAAAATATTAGATAGATAATTTCTGATAACTCCGATAATTTCTGATAACTCCTCATCTGACCAAACTATTGGTACTAAAAACAAGTGGCTCCAGCATTTTCATGGGGGTGGGGGTGGGGGGGTGGGGGGGCATGGAGGAGGGAGGTGGGAAATAAATAAAATCACAGGATAGAGCACTACAACTTCTAATACATTTAAAGTGGGAAAACATTTTTGTTGATTAAAAACCTACAGATCCCACAGTTAGGAAGAAGCAATAAACATACACTGAATTAAACAAAAAATAATTTTAAATACTATGGAACAACATTAGGAATGATGTAAAGCTCTTGCCCCATATTGTTCTGTTAAACCTACCAGAGAATTAAAAAAACCAAACCAAACTATGAAAGATGCAACAAGAAATTCTGGTGTTGTGAATAATTCCTAAGAGAGCATTCTATCATGTGTCAGGTTATGTTCAAACTCAACTGAGGCGTTTACATTTAAAAATTTCTCACGTGAAGTTGAAGCCTGCACTCACAGGAAAGCAAAGCACCGATCACTCCTTCTCAAATCACAGCAGAGACCATCTGAGGGCGAGCACAGCTCACGTTTACTTTGTGTTAGAGTTGGCACTGTACCTGGCTGTGTGGCTAACGCTAGTGCTTCTGAGTACTGCAGTTACTGCCACCTAAGGGAATCCAGGATGAAGGGAACTGCAGAGGAGGGGAATACACAGGGCAGAACACAACACTCTCTTTTCCCTTGATTGTTAAAAATATTTCTCATGCAGTAGATCACGAACTGGCCAAAGACCATCTGGTAAAGTATCTATCTCACAAAATGCCAATTTGTGAAAATAAACATAGCAGCATGCATTTAATTGAATTTCAGGTTTTATCATCTCCCTTCTGTCTGCATTAATGATTATTTTTCTTCCTTATTCTAACGAGAACTGTAAAAATATCAGTAGAGGATGAATCTTTTTTATATATACACATGCGTACACTGGTGATAATGTCCTGCAAATACAACAATGTCCTAAGTTTTTCTTGTAGCAGCTTTTTGTATTTTCCTTTGCTCAGACAACCAATGGCTCCTAATGCCACACAAGACAAAGACACACAGGCTGGAAACCCTGCTTTGCAGAGAATAATGCACTTCAGTCATTCATCGTTCTTGTTTAGTTCTATTCCAGCTTCCTGTAATATTGTACCATCTATTTCCATGACATAATTATACCTAGTGAGTTCCCTGATAGCAGCAATGGGGAGAGCTTATACATAAGATTATCCTGTCTCTCCGGTTTCTGAAGGATGAGATCACGTTTTAATGACTCCAAAAATCGATCTAGTCTCCTCAAAAAGCAGACAAATAGCAGCAAGTGATAGTAAAAATTCTTAGAAGAAAAATTTGGTTTGCTTCTTGCTTTTCAGTGACCATAGAAGACTGCTAAATTACTTTGCTTACCATATTTGATGGTAAACACATTTTTGAAGCTCTGATTTTAAGTTCGCAGATGCGAGGATTCCGTTGCAGCAAATATGACCATTACCACGGGCATCTAAGGGCAGCAGAAAGGCAAAGTCCTTGGGAAGACTTTCGCAAAACCACACCTCGTCATCTACTTCTAATGTTTCTAATGGCATCCTGGCTTTAGAGTTGTGTGTGTTGTGTGCAAAATAACATCGTTGGGACTGCTGTAAGTCCCCATTTTACAATGGAAGAAAGAAAAAGTGGTTTTAATTTGCAAAATTCTGGTTGTGACTTAGTAACACACGAGCTCTTCACCCCTCTCAGCAGCAGGGGGCTCCCGGAAGTGGGAAATCTGGACTTCACTAACTTCTCAGGCAAAGCATTTTAACTGCTCTCTGCACAAGGACTGTAAAGGTGTTTGTCTCTGCACGGCAAGAGAGGCGCTCTAAGATTAGGGCTGGACTCGGAGCACTGAACCAAAGTTTCCCATCATCAACAAAAATCACGCACTGTGCGCTACTGAGATGAGAAAAACCCTTCTGTGCACACCTGAACTCATCCTCTTCCATCTTCAAATCAGACAGTTCAGAGAAATGCCACTTTTAACCAGGACTAAAACTTTCTTCAAACAAAGATCCTACAGTTACAACGTAAGCCAAATTTACTGTGAAGCTGCTTGTGGCAACACATTCTCAATCACCTTTCTGCTTTTCACCAGTATCGTTTCCCCACCAGTGCAACGCACTTAGCAGGTAACATCTATTTCTAATACTGCTGATGAAAACAGCACAGCTGCTGCGTAAGTGTACAATCCACACATATACTCACAAGATTTAATGCAGTGTGAGTTAGATGATTAGTTGTTAAAAATGATTAAGAAGTGTGGGCAGCTTAATTCAGGCAAGTCAAATACAGCTCTAAAAATGCCTCCACTGAAAACAAAGCTTTACAATAGGCTAAGAGGACATCATTCACAAAGAAAAGATGTTGGAACATTGGAATCTTTTGTTAAAGGATTTTAAAACAGCCAATAAGGACAATTAACCATGAAGATGGCTTTTTTTTTTTTTTTTAAACAGAAGCAGCCCGGACAACTCTCGGACCCAGAGTGCAGCAAGCCATTTGCGTACGTAACTAACAGTTTTCCTACACTATTGCCTTGTATTCAAAGCATACTTATGACTGCGATGCATGTAGGGTGAAATTTAATGCTCTGGGGAATAGCCCATGCATGGTTTAGGAGCTATTAAATACTAGTTTGCTGAGGTGTTAAGTGATACATTTCTGAATGGATGAATTTCACTAGAGCCAAGCATTACTCTTTGTNGAAGCTTTACAATAGGCTAAGTGGACATCATTCACAAAGAAAAGATGTTGGAACTTTGGAATCTTTTGTTAAAGGATTTTAAAACAGCCAATAAGGACAATTAACCATGAAGATGGCTTTTTTTTTTTTTTTTAAACAGAAGCAGCCCGGACAACTCTCGGACCCAGAGTGCAGCAAGCCATTTGCGTACGTAACTAACAGTTTTCCTACACTATTGCCTTGTATTCAAAGCATACTTATGACTGCGATGCATGTAGGGTGAAATTTAATGCTCTGGGGAATAGCCCATGCATGGTTTAGGAGCTATTAAATACTAGTTTGCTGAGGTGTTAAGTGATACATTTCTGAATGGATGAATTTCACTAGAGCCAAGCATTACTCTTTGTTGATGCAGCTTTGGAAAACAGGGTATTTGTAATACAGAATAAATGGCATTTCTAGACATAAAACCTTGACACTGTTTCAGAAAGGAATGATTTATAGGTTTTTTTTTAAAAAACCAAAACAGTTTTGGTTTGTGTGCAGGTAGGTTTTCCCCTAAAATATTAAATAAGCATGAGGATGCTTTTAGTCCCTATCGCTACAGTATACCTATGGCTGAAATAATTCTCCATTGGCCTGTTCAAAACGTGAGTTTTGCTTCCGTAAGTGTTAAAGAACTGGTTCTTAACAGGTTTGCAACAGAATGAACTGGGAAAAGAGCTTTCTAAGGCAAAACATACTCAAAATTTCCAAGATTTGGTTCATGCAACAAATAGATTGCCCTAAAATGAGAGACAGTTACTCGGTGCATTCCAGCACCAGTGCACCAGCAGCACAGACTGGGGGCCAGACTTACTAACACTGGGGGGATAAAAAGGATCTTAACACAATAAAAATATTGTTAAATAATTTTAAGCTAAACATCTTGCGCTTGGATTTTTAAAGAGCTCAGAGTGTGCGTCAGATGGGAGATAATCCATAGCGATACAGTTAAAGTGCAGTTTCAGGATGACCTGCCTCCACATCTCTCTCCATTAGAGCAACTTTTCTTTTAAGCTGTCCCCTCTGCTTCTCAAATCCTTTTGAAGAAAGAAAACTAAAAGTTCTTGACAGTGCTATTAAGGCAAGTAACTTATGCTTTCCATTCCTTTCTTCTCATGCTAGTAGCCTGACTGTGTACGTACACACAGAGAGAAGTGGTTTTGGTGCTCTCTTCTTCTGGAAGTACCCGTAACCACGTCCTCACAGACACACCTCTTTGACCTTCATGGCTGACACATGCCCGGTCTGTCCATGGTCTGGTGCAAACTGAAGCAACATAGCTGTGTTAGTGTAATCCTAAACCAGTTTGAATACAATCAGTTGAAAGAGCAGGGTATGAAGTTAGGCAAGCTGACCATGGCTATATGGTTTTCGCAAACCTGGACAAATCATAGGCTTTACAAGATGTAAAATCATAAATTTTAGTCAAGTGAGAGTGAGTTTGAGAGATTTTTTAGACTTACATACACACGAGTAATGCATTTATCCTTTACAATGTGGTATGCAAGGAATCCTCATTTTACAAGTAGGAATGATCAAATTCAAAGAATGACCCAGGTGGCAAGAGAAACTTCTGGGAAAGCTCTCAGCCTTTTACTAGTCCGGTTGACCGCAGTGCCTCCCTGCTGTCTATGTATTTCCAGACTGCTCTTTAGTATTACAAGCAATACCATGTTTTTCGTCCATAACAGCAGTGGAGACTAAGCAGAACATTGTTGATAATTTCTCTTTTATTCTGTTACTGTATAGGGTTTCTTGCCTGGAAAAAGAAACCATAAGAGACCGGTAAGCTGAGGCCAGCGGCATTCCGCTGTCTCTAGTCTGCTCTGAGGAGAGGGTCCTGACCCCTCTTCTCCAGGGCCAAGGGAAACCCAAACTATCTGCATCTCTTTTAGTGCTCATGCACTATTCGATCACTCACTCTGAAACCAACTACAGCCTGTGGCATGGAGTGCTTGGGACTAGGGTAGATGGGGAAAGAGCTAACTGTAAACCCTCTCTGTTTAGGATCTCAATTGTAGTAACGTGTTATACCAGCTCCAATTTTTAGCTAAAGCTTAATTTGTCCATAGCTTTGAAAATAGACCTGATTCACAAATACGCATGAGAACATCTGAGTATGGTCAATTTATAAGATTACTTGCTCGAAGGAAAAACAGTGGTAGATTCTGATGAGAGGTTGGAGATGTTTCTCCAAAACCAGGAAGGGGTTGTATCATGGGTACAGACAGTATAGCTCCTGGGTGGAACACTGTACTCAGTCATGAATTTTGATTCATTTCCCTGCTCTCATTTCTAAAGTCTTGTTGAGAAGATGTCTCAAACACCACCCACTTCCGTCCTCCTTTCCTGGTTTGTCTATTTAGATTGCAGATCCATTAAGCAAGAACGTTTTATCCAGTGGCAGTATGGTACCTTGCACAATGCAACCTTTTATCTAGAAGCTGAAGACCCATCTCAGAAATACAAAGACGTACAGGAGTAGACGCTACAATGGAAGCTGCTTGGTGTGAAGGCTGGACAGATTAGCTAATGGACAAAGAAAGAAAAGTCAAAAGCTTTAAATATCATCAGTTAATGGAATAAACTACTCCTTCCCTGAAGTAAGGGATACAGAAATGTATATGATATCCCTCGCATCATTAGAAGAGTACTCATTCAGCTAACTGTCACAGTACTGTACGTCCTTGTTAAGCTTAAATGGATTTTTTCCCCATGAATTCAGAGAATTTTCTTTTAGCTCTAGGTGTAATTGTTTAAATAATTACACACACAATAAATCAATGAAAATCAAAGAAACTACCTATGCTTAGAAAACCAGCTTAATTTGGCATGCTCTGCTGCATACTTCTAAATGCTCAAAATCTTTCAGGCCCTGCTTAAACCAAATGCCTCCAAACTGTGCAAGTAATCTTTACAAAAAACCCCAGTAAACTAAAATTGGCACTAAGTGAGGTGTGAAATTCTTAAGCTGACTGGTAAAAAAGGAGACATCGGGGCCAGATAGGGGCCGCCATCCTGTTGCCTCCAAGCACACAGGTTTATTTAGAAAGGAAAACTCACCAACAATCATCAAGTTAGGTGGAAAATCAGTGTTGTTAAAAATCCCTCCTGCTCTCTGCAAGAGTCACAGTACGTTTTTTAGAACATTTTGAAATCCACTCATTACCTGGCTTGCACTGATTCAGAAGAGCTATTTCTGCCTGTCATCTTCCTCGAGCAGGCTGTTTTCCAAGATGCCTCTGTTGACTCATGCTGCTTTGTGGATCTCCCAGAGCCTACTGTACATTTACATTGCCTACTCTGGAAACAGAAAGCGTCAGATTTTACAGATCACTCCATTCAGTTTCTTTCAGTAGCTATCAGCAACTATCAGCAACCTCTTTGTATGCCTCCCCTGTAACTGGGCAGCAGTGTGTCCTAACCAGGACATTTACTGAGTGGATCTCAGCTCTGCAATGCCTTTCTTCCTTACAGCCTGAACCTGCTGAACAAAAGAGCAAGAGGTAAGAGTCCTGGGCACTCACTTGCTCAGTTCTCCACACTGGAAGGGTGTCTCACAGGTGTTCTGTCTAACAGTGATGCCAATTCCTTGAAACAAAAACAGAACACAAAAACCCTCAAAATAAACAACCCCTCCAAAAAAATAAAAAAACCCAACACACAGAAGGAAAGGGGTAGAAGTCTAATTTATAATATGATAGTACACTATTTCGTGCAATCATAAATGTGCAGAGCCTGTTTTTGCCTAAAATCAAATACATTTAAAGAGCAGTATAAAAATTGAAATAATTAAGGCTTATCTGTTATCAGATTAACAAAATATTTTAAATCTTGAACTTTGAAACACATTATAAATACATATTTAGACTGGAGACATGAAGCAGCTCAGAAGTTTTGAAGTTCTACCACTGTCAGGACAGAATTTCTTCAGAGAGCTCTGAACTGCATCGATTAACATTTCAAATCCGCATGAGTCTCCCTGGAGTACAGGGAATCAGGTCTCCGTCTGTATAGTGTTTTCTACTTACAGGAGCTAAGGATCTGAGGACCAGACACTGCATTGGCATGTCCACTTCATTTCAGAAGGAGTCTGACAGTGCGGTATCACTTAAATAATGAAGCACACATCTGGCAGGAGATTGCTGAGGTTGGCTAAGTTTGTGCAAGGTCAATTCATCCTCTAAGTTTCTGTACGTTGAAAGTTAAGCAAGAAGTTTACATGGCAACAAGCAGAAACAACTGATCAATCTCAGGGTTTGTTTTCCAAGCAGCATGCTTTTCTTTTTAAATCAGTTTTTATTGTATAAAAATAGGAGGGAGTGCTATTGTATTGCCCTGAGACATATCTCTGAAACTCTCCATTAGTTAACGCATACCTATTCTAAAATATGATCCTTTTTCTTTTGTAAGGAAGGTAGAAAAAATACAATGCACCACACATGGTAAAGGGAAAAGTACACATATCTCTTCACAGATGATCTACCTTGCTACCGTGCTTTGCAAGTTACGGGCTAGTCTTAACAAAGGGTGGATAATCCTTGAAGCAAGTTGAAATAATACAGGATCAGGCTTTGGAAAATGTAGGTAGTTAGTGCTTTCACTAATTTTCATAGAAGGACAGTACCTGCTCAATATGAAATGTGGTATCAAGTATCTTCACACATTGTTGTAATCTGCTTTACAGAAAAATGCGTCAGTCCTGGTAGGAAGAACTTCTAGGTGAAAATCTATACATTAAAAAAAACGACAGACACTTTTATAAACTCGGAGTTACATAAAAATTAGACAAACATAACAAAAAATTATTTCTATCACTCAATAAATGACATTGTCCACAGCATGAAAAAAAAAAATTAGTGAGTAAGGGGCGTAGATTAAAGCTCAGATCTCAATGATTTTTCACATTCTAACAATTAACCAAAGTAGCCTTTCTTCACTGGTGGTGGAACTCAGCTACCTGCACCCCAGATCAGTGCTTTAACTGCAAGCAATCTTTTCATCTGAGTCTTTGGTATTTAAAAAAAGTTACTCCAATACTTTTTGCGAGTTTGCTTATTCTCCATTACTTGAAGATTTCAATTTCGACATCCTTTTGTTGTTGCTTTGGTGACTTTTTTCTTTCTTCATTTGACAAGCATTGATTTTTCATTAATGCTCCTGTCAGAGCATGAACAAGCTGCTATGTCACATGAAGTGACAGAGAAAGTGGAGAGATCACCCTCAGATGGACACACATATAAACACTGAACCATCAGCAGGAACACCACTCACTCTTTCTCTGATCCTCTCCTCCTGCTAGCTTCGTCCTCTTTGAAGGGACAACGTCAGGTAGCTACCAAGGGAAGGGGTCAGAAAACAACACCACAGCTTTGTTGTACTTCACACTCCCTCTGATGGTCCACGACTGCTGTGCCAGCAGACAGCAGGGCTTGATAGCTGAGCTCATGTGATGGAGGCTGGCTCCTTCCACAGAGTGACTCGGTGCTTCGGTCACCACAAGTGATGTTTTCTGGTCTTGTCGTTTCTTGGCATCTGTTTCGTCCTGAAGTGACTGAAAATCTAGAGGAGAATCCTAACATAAGTGCACAGAGAAATCTGAAACAAGAGCAATGTTTTCCTTTCTTGGCTTTTCCCACTGTTCTCAGCTTTATATTATCATTCTGTGAGAAAGGTCAGCCTCCTCCAAGCCCAGGATACTGTAAACAGGGACTTTAACACTATAATTTCCCATTAAAACTATGGCCTTTTCAATGAGCTGCCCAGATACTTTTAAAAAGCAATCATGGTTTTATGAGTCAGTTAAAAAAAAAAAAGGCGCAAGTAAAAAGCACCTCTGTTGAACTCTGGAAAGTTCTGATATGTTGGCATAAATCTGTTACGATGCCAACACCCCACAACCCAAATACAACCTGAAGGGTCTCTCATCCATGGTGCGCTTGGTTGTTTATCCCAGAGAGCTACTCAAGATGCTTTATTCCTGTGGGGCTCAAGAGCATCCTATATGCCTTACCACCAAAAAGATGTTACTCACGCAACACGTTACCATGGAGAGAAGCCACTTCATGCTTTGCTCACGTTGCACTTCTTCCCTTTGTTTTTCTACCTTGAAAACAAGGACACTATATTCTTCTATATGTGGAAAGCATCAAGCACATTCACTTTACCATCAGTTTTGTTTACTCTTTTTTTCTGTTCAGACCAGTAAAGAAGATCTACTGTCACATCAGTTTGTGCTAATATTTGACTTCCTTCTTGCCTCTAACTTGGTCAGTCACTAAAACTATTACTTTGCTTTCTTAATAGGCAGACAACCTCTCTTGGCAAGCTTTTTGAGAAGTCTATCTCCAATGACGTCTCTCTTCATAGAAAAACAACTACTTGGATGGGCAAAACCAGGTAGTAAATTACAGGAATAGGCTGGTACCCCTTTTGAAAAGAGGTGACACAATCTGGAGATCCAGACACCACGCACTGCAGCAGAAGTCCAGCAGCATTCCCACTCCTAAGCCCCATAGCTGTGATATGGCTTTGCAGCCTTGGGGCCTCCTCTCTTCTGAGGGGGCTGGAAACAACTTCGCCGTAGCAACGACTACCCTACAGACATCATCAGTTTAGAGATTTTGCATTGCCTTCCCCATAGTGCAACCAGGGACTTGAAACCGAGAAATCAAGGGGTTTTACAAGTGCTTCACCTTTCAAGGCTTATGGACAGTGATCAACAACCCTTGGGCTGCCCTGTCCATGTCTTCCACTCAGCATGTAAAAATCCCTGGGACAAGATGTGAGCTCTGCAGAGTTACATGCCAAGAGCCACGAGGTGGCACGCAGAGCAGAATAAATTTGACCTGTCTGCAGCAGCACCAGAAAACTGCAGCAATGCCATGCAGATCCAGAGAAGGACATCCTGGCTTTAGGCAGACACCAAGAGGCTGGACCTCCACTTGACACCTTTATCTTCTGTGCCTCGCCTGCAGCTCACTGCTCATCTGTTTTGCTGGAGAGCAGGCAGTCGGTGCAGTAAGAGTGGGCAAAGAGAGCAGAGGGAATTACCAAAGTGATGAGGGGGCGCAAACCCGGCTCGACAGGAACATGCGCTGAACGGCTGCTGCCACTGCAGAGGCACTGGCCCATCTTCTTGTTTCATCTCTTTTCTGAAAAAGAAAAGCTGGTTATTTATGCTTCTGAGAGCTCTGCTTTGGGAAAAGCTAATTTCACGTTGAAGTACGTGCACAGTACGTGCAGACCAGCTGGCCATGGCAATAGGGGCAATGGAGGTAATAAATGCTATTTTTTTCCTGAGTTAGACCTAGTTGCAAGGAAGAAAACCATATTCAAACTATCAAGAGAATAAGCCCCAGTTTGCCTTGGTGTCGGGTATGATAGACCGCTGTAGCTAAGAATCTCTCGTGCATAGTGTACATGTTTAATTACTCCAAGCATCTCTTCCCATGTTGGATACTACTGCCTGAGAACCTGAGAAGCGAGAAGACTGAGGCTTAGTACCCTGCATTCACAGCCTATGTGAGTCAGGAGCAAGACCCAGACATCCTCAGAGCCAGGCAGAGTATTTCACTACTGGAAAAAGTAGCCATTTCATTTTGCCAAACATGTTCACACTGGAGAAATTATCTTAGGCAATCTCTAACAACAGTTTTTAAATATTCTCTTCAGCATCATTGTTGAATTAAAACTGTAATTTTTTTTTAAATCCACTGTCATTTTCCTTTCTAGCTCTAATTATCTGGATTGCATCCACACCATGAAGCAGAATTGTGATGTGAAAGCCATCACCCCAGAGATTTCCCAGAAATTTGCTTTATAATTGGCTTGAAAATGCCTCAGCTTTCTGCATCACATTTTGCACATAGCTGGGTTTTCTATGGACACGATCTATGAAATGCAGAAATGCTATATTGTAATTATTTAATTGTGTTCTCAAACCACAGGAACCTACGGCGCTAGGTGCTGTACATAAATTTGGGCAAAAAGAAAGTCAGTTCCTGTGCAAAAGAAATGAATACTTGAGCATAAGATTAAAAAAATATACTAGAGAAACAGATTAAGAGGACAACCTTGAAATGAATAGGTGTTGCACTGTAAGCATGATACTGTAATTCTATTGCAAAAAAAAGAACTATCATTTGTTGGTGAAAATTCCGTACTTTCCAGACTGTTATTTACAGACATGTCATTTATGTCATGTAACTTCTCTGCCCCTTATTTACTTATTGGTAGAATGGAAAAAATACTTAATACAGCTCCCTCAAGAAGCACAATTAAATGTTCATAGTGCTTTGCAATCATTTGTTTGACAATACGGCTGCGGAACACTACTGCTAGAAACAAACTGTGCAATATTTATAGCTGATACAGTATTGACTAAGCTAATCTTTTCTGTTTTAAAAGTTTTAACTAAGCAACGCTTGATGAAATTTGCTAGACTAACTGCTCGTGTTGTCTCTGCTGGTAATGCAAAAGCAAACGGCTGTAAGTACGGTACCCTGAAGGCAGACATTAGGAGTTTCTCTGTTGAATCCAGCAGAGAAGTTTCTTGCATCTCCGTTGAATGCCATCATGCTGTGATTAGTTAATCATTAAGTACATAGTGCTTTTAATTAACTGCCAACTCTGCTTGGGCATCTGTTCTGAAAATCACATCCGATCATGCTTTTCCCAGTCTGTGGCTATGGAGCTCTTCAATAATACAGTTGTTGCTCCATTCTCCAGCTCTCTCTGCTGCAAGACATGTCAAGTCCAGAGTGTCCTACATGAAATGAAATATAAATGATCTATTCTTCCAAGGGAATAAAAGCAAATGGGAATTAAACAAACTTATTTGCCTCAATAGGTAATAAACGCTGCTATTAAAAAGTAGATCAGGCCAATTAACATTTTTTTCTGAAAGAAAGATGCTGGAAAGATTTTTTTTGTACTTCAGTACCAGTACACAATTTTATCAGGTAGCCAATTTTTTTAAAAAACACTAATCTTCAACTGTAGAAAATAATCCTTTCCATTTTATAAGAGGTCAGGGAAACTGATAATAAAAGTAACAGATTCTGCAAAATATTTCATTTGACTTAAAGTAAGAGAAAGATACACAGTGCAAACACTCCCTTACAAACACTACCTTTCTCCATTTACATAGCTCCATCTCTCCTGGCTTCAAAAAGCTTCATTTTAAGTGTATTTTAAGATAAACTCCAACATCTTTGGAGCACTTACTGGGAGAAATAAGAAGACTGTAACATATCTTAGGCAGCACATTCTGTTTTAAAGGTGATAGGAAAAAAGCAACATTAGAGCAAGGAAAACACACAGTGAGGCTGGTAGCGAGGGAGGGCATCTTCTGCTGGTGCTGTGAATTTGGTTGAAAACCAAGTCAAAAAAGAGATCGGAGGATGGTTGTGGCCATTTGATGGCATGGAATGAAATAAGGACAGACACCTAGATTAGAAGAGGCACTGATCGTATTAGCAGTTTCAGAGAGACTAATAATTTGCTGGGTCATGCTCTGTTCCCTAGCCTAGGCAGATGGGGCTGGACCCCTCAAGAGCTCTGGCCTGCACTAGAACAGACTGACCTGCCAGGTTAAGTACAGAGCAGGTGCTTTATGCCATGACAAGTAGCTGTGCCATTACACACATGCTCCGTGATCATAGCTGCTGCTGGTACAGCTAGCCGGAAAGCAACAGTCTCAGTCAATGCTCTCATGTCCCAGGTGAGATGCTCGGTTACACTGCCTATGTGTGCTGGCCGGGTACAGGTTCCTGGATGTTTGGCAATGCACTGGAGAAATCTGGAAGAGCGGTCACATGACTCTTTCTACTCAAAACTTCTTAGTATAAGACAAGGACATGCAGAAACCCAGTGTGTGATATAGAGGACCACCGTATAGCAACCTCCCTGCTGCCGCTCTCACACCGGTGTGTGACATGCCAGACTCTCCATCTCTGAGCTGTTAATTATCATGTATGAATCTGGGCTAGTGAAAAAGGTAGAATTCATAAAGTGCCCATTATTTCTGTATAGAAACATATGTCAAGGAAAAGAGCACTCTTTGTCAAGTACTGAGAATAGAGAAGAAAAAAGCACTATTAAGCTTTAAGCTTGTGGTTCTTTAAAAAGCAGAGCTAAGAAACGCATGTGAACCTTGCAATATAGAATAAAACATTACAGTTAAACAATAGCCAGTCTATAGCAGATAGGCATGTAATGATTATGGTTAATGTAACAAACACTCACTGTCAGATACACATTTTATATAATAATCCTTTTTCAACAAGTTCAAGGTAATTCTCTTGTTTTCTTTAAAAATTCCACTGCGGATGTCAAGATGTGCCAGCACACAGAAAACGGGTATTTTATAACAATATAAAAACATGCATTTCTAATTGTTTCCATACTGAACTACACCAAGGGCATCACTTTTATATGCAGAGTTCAAGGTATTCGTGCAAACAGGCTGTTTTCTGATGACATCATAAGAACGGTGTCACTCAGGCAACAACTTGCTACTATGGCAACGACAGCTTTTACAGATGCTGAACACCAATGAGGTTAAAAACACCATTTGGAGATTTGCTAGTTAAAAGTTTGCCAATGTTTGATGCAAGAAGCAACAAGGAGTCGGTTGCAGATGCACAGCATTGTGCAGTTCATTACCCATTATTGGGAAGCGGAGAACAGTTTTATCTTTCAGCCAAGGAGTTCCAGGGATAATCGCACTTTCAGATATGTCCTTAAATGCCACTGCAGCTAGAATCAGGCCTGAACACTACGTGATTTGGGGGGAGCTGGAAGAAAAGGACTGGTGCCTCATCTTAAAAAGTCCCTAAAAATGTAGAGATTTGGGGACCTAGAGTTTTAATACGCTCAGAGCACAGACCACACAGATTGTGAAGACAGTCTGGTATTATATGAAGATGTGTCTTTCAAAAAGAAGTGGGTTGTTTTTTTACCCCATGACTGCAAAGAATTACAGGATAGGAGATAAAAACATCTGGTTTTGTAAGCAATTGCTACCTGTGCTGAGACTACTGTCAGATGAAATCAGTCAGTCACAGAATGTTTTAAAACCAAAAGCCATGTGTTTCTATTCCAGAACTTTATTTATTTTACTAACTGGAAGCAAAGCTCAGAGGCTCTAGAATGTTGTCAAATTAAAGATATCAACCTGGCCAGTAACCTGCCCTCTGCAGGACATTAGACAATTTTCTAACTTTAATCACAGATTTGTTCAGCTGGTTTTGTCCCCAAATGATACAGTAGAGGCTTGCAGTTAACATTCCCAGTAAATCAAATTTCCTGTAATAGCAAGAGTCACAAACACAATTCAGGCAGAACCCACTCTTAAACTGGACTGGATATCAGCAGAATATTTTTATATTTTGCAGCAGCAAACCTCAACTCACTTAGATCCTCCAGGAGTTTTACTGCCTGCCAAGCTGGAGAGCTACTTGGGGTGGGCCGGCATGGGGAGGAAGACCTGGAGAGTGAGACGGGTGTACAGATTTACCCCTGGGGCTTCTTTCCTTGGCAACACCTTACGGTGAAGCTCAACTAAAACTGTAATAAAAATGGAATTTAAATGTGCATGTTAAAAACGTAAACCCTAAGGTATATTGTTTGTAATGAGTTTGCTGCTGCATTTGAACTAACTGGCCACTACTGGCAGTCTCAGAGGAATAGCTAAAGCCAAATCAGAACACTTATTTGTGGGTGGTCTTGACAACGGGATACTGAGATGCAACAGCAAGCTTTGAGAATCTCTCCTGTCTGGGTCTGTATGAAAGCCATCCGGCTCCAGGGCATTGAAGGCAACATGCTTCCAATACACCTACCTACTGTAGTTCTATTGTTTTTTTCCATATGTATCCTATTGGGCATTTCATAGCGTTCAGGACATTTCCTTTTCAGTCCAGGAGAAGATTAAGGCCGTTGCTGGTTTTCATTTCCCCGTGTTATTCATCAATCCTGGCTGCTATTGGCAGCAGAGCGCCCTCTCCACGCAATTCTCCCCCATCATCTGCAAGAACAGAGATGTGGAAGAGGCCAATTACCTTTTGGAGAGAAGAAAATTACTTGCTTATAATTGAGTTCTCCGAGCATGGTGTCCGCTATTAGAGCCACACTCATCCTCCCACCTCCCCCTGAGAGCTGGGGTTTTATTCCTATTTAAGTTCTAATTATTATAATTAGTCTGAAAAGGATTTGGGAGTTAGGGGCTATGATATGCCATATAGACCCCTCAAGGCATCTTTTTGTACTAACTCATTATGACCAGTTCTAAACTTTACCATTTAATCTAGTCATTCAGTACCCAAGGTCACAACAGCTGAGACCCCCTGAGCATCAATCCATAGAGACTCCCACCTTCAGAGAACTACAATTAAAAGGTAAATAATTCCCTTGCTGCCTTCTCTGTGAGGCAACGCTATAAGTCAGAGAACGGAATCCAACCTCAGCCTAATTACTACTTCGGTAACTTACACAGTTGCAATGAAAAAGTTGGCAAACGCTTTTTCATTTATCAAAACAGAAACACAAGGCCAGCTACAGTTCATTTCAGACTGGACTTGACAAGACTCAGCCTTAACAACAGTCAAGTTACAAACTTTGAATCGCTAAAACTCCAAGAAATTCCGAACAGCTATGCTCCAAGAAAGTCAAATCTTCATCACAACATGCAGGCCACGGAAACAGTATTCTTCATCATGCTAATTAAAGATGCAATTCTTTTCCTTGTTTATTTCATGACAAAATGTCTTTTGAATCAATACAGTACAAGTTTTAAATTATTTGAATCAGGCTGTGCATAAAAGGATTTGAAACATTCAAAGCTGAACTGAAGTATGAGTGAGTACAAATTCTTAAAAATACCATCACCCGAGTTGACTGATTCCAAGAAATTCAACAGATGCTGGTATTTTCTGAATGGCAGCAGCCTCCAGGCCTGAAAACTGTAAAGCAAAGCTTTGAATTTCACAGGAAAGAGCATGAACGGGTATTAAGCGAAATAGTTCGTTACAGCACCAGCAGCTGGAGTCCAGTGCAGTGTCAGTACACGGAGAAGGAGGCAGTTTCAAACACTTATATTGACTGATGATTTTTTTTTCAAGATAAGTGAATTACATCTGCAAATCAGAAAAACGCATCCACATTTATACCAACAAAATAGAACGTGTAACAATGTAATACTTGTTAATTGTACACGCCTTTTACCACAAGTGCAAGACTCAGCGGCTGTATTGAATTCTTAGTAAAATTGTGGCTCTCTGAATGAGAATTTAGAAAGTATAACTAATAATGTACACCAGTTTCTAGATAAATAAATCCAACTTCATTACATTAAAAAAATTGGTAAACAAACTGTCTTCTAGATATGTTTTTTTAATGAGCATATCACAACTTAGTAGGTGTTATTATAAGTCTATTACAATGCAGCGTGTGTCAAATATCCATCTTGGTTTGCTAGTACATACTAACGCCACACTTAAAGATCTGACAACTCTAAATCTTTAATCACGAGCAAGTGCATCTAGAGGACGGAAAAGAAAAAGTTGCCTTTGTTCTCATTTTCTGCTAGAACTAGGAGTGCCAATTCTTTAGCCTGAAAGCAACCTGAATCTCTACCCGGGGAGCACAGGTGTAGCAGCTTCAGCACTGTCCCTAGCCGTAGCATGTCCTCCTAACCAGCACACACAATTAAGCACGATAGGTAATCTTTGCTCTGAAACAGCGTCCACAAAATGAATTCTCTTACTCCCAGCCAACATTAGTATCACCCTAGGGACCAATATGAAGAAGTCCGCACCATTGCTGTCTGAGCTCTGTGTTTGCAGGTGACAAATAGACTTCAATTTCTAATGTTGCTGGGTCATTAATAGCCTTCTAATTTTCCTAAATTAAATTATAGGCTACTGTCATATTTGAAGCTAGGTACACTAACTACAGAAGTAATATTTCAGCTGCTGCTGTTTCTTCCTTTAAGAAAATAAAGTGGGAGAGAAAGTTGAAAGACAAATGCAGGGGAACAGGTCAAATATTGATACCTAATTGGGACATCAAGATGCTCTTGTAGCTGTTCAAATGGCTGAGGTCCTATATAAGAATTGTGGCAAGATTAAAGATCAGTCCCAGCCATCATGTTACTTACGGTTCCTGAAAGTCAGTTTCTACTGGTGGCCAGTCAGCTTTAACTACACTGTCAGATGCGTACAGGCCTCTGGGGGCATCATTTAGGAGAGAAAACACTTTTGTTTCCAGCTATTAACTGAGAAGGTTGTATGTCATGGGCTGCTCAAAGCTTTCCAGCACCACAGGCAAAAATTAATTTCCCCTCCTAAAGCATGAGGAACAAAATAATATATTTTGTATTTGCCACTGGCAGCAGCAGAACTCCACACAAGGACGGGGGAGCCTGGGAAGACATGTAGTGCGCCAGGGAGGGTTGCCAGCTCTCTCAAATCTCCAAGCCGCTTCCCTCCTCCTGCTGATGGATGCTGACTCTGAGAAATTAAAACCCCAATGATGGCAGTTAAAAGACATACAGGCAAGAACCAGGCTGCTCTGTGCCTGGGATATGAAGCCATGATCCCCATCCCCTTCAAGACTACAGTTTCCTTTTCCTCTCCCACCACCAGTGCCCAGATAGATGCCTGCTCCATCTGCCCAACTCCCAACTGAGTCACTGCACTCCCACCACCTCCCTCCTCAAGGAAGGTACAAGTCCCTCTGACCCATTTCCCATTTCCGATCTCATCTCTCCAAAATGTGGAACCCATTCTTCTCCCAAGACATACAGGCTTGTGCTGACACATACAACAACCATCTCAGTCAGCCTTGCCCGCCTCCATCCTTTCCCCTCTAAACAGCACCAAAATCATGAACTTGGTGGGGAGGGGAGGAGAGCATGGGCTCCCTTTCCTCCACCCAGCCCAGCTCTGGTGGGAAGCCAGGCTGAACACAGGCTACTGAGTCCCAGCTCTCCCGAGTACCTGAGGGCTATAGGGAGCACCCTGCCCATGTCCATCCTCTGGGTGCAACACACTGCACTCCTCATCAGTGACTGTTTGAAAGCAAAGGGTTATTTCTCTCCAGGAGAACTTGCATGTGAAACACGCAGCAGACACACAGGACTCAAGCAGACTGTAACTATAAATTGAAGGGGAAAATTAAGGTGCCAAGACTTTGAGTTGTATTCCTGGCAGCGAACTGTCAACGGCATGGGAAGCTGTATTTTTGTTTTTTCCCATACATGGCTTTTACAGAAGGTTTTACTTTAAATTAGAAGACAAACATGGAGAAAAATATTCCCACTGAATCTTGTTTATAGTATTTTCCCAGGCTTCATCCCCTCTTGTACTTAAAGGTCACCTCAACCAGAACTGCACAGATTCACTCCCAGGTATTTTTGTGACGTGTTAAGAAGAACCTGTATCATATAATATTGTAAAAATACTGCCTTCCTCTAACAGTGTGGTTAAGTTCTCATTTAATAACAAATACATTATTTAATCTCTCAGGTCTGATGCCTAGCATATCCTATAATCATTAAAAAGCCACGAGTCTGCCCCATAAAACTGCTCTCCATACATTATATTCCACAACCGTTAGTTCATTGCTCTCCCAGTAGCTCTGGGAAAGGCCGATTGCTGTTGCTATCTACATCCTAGTGGAAGCACTTTCCTTTGAGCTGCTCTGTTTCATCAAGCTATTAGATGACCTGAAGTCCCTGTGAGCCCCAGATTAGTGAATCCAGACTTTTGCAGGAGTATTTTGTTCCTGACGTTCCACCTTCTGAGAGATGGCTGTAGGTGAATGATTCTTCTACAGTGTCAAAAGATGTATTGGTTTAATTTAATGCATTTCTGCAGAGTCACAGTTGTTCCTCTCCACAAATAGCTACCACATGTGAACACTACCAACATGCCTCCCTTCTCCTTGTGACTTCTATTAGCCAAACTGTCCTCAAAACTGCACATCATGGCGAGTATGTGGCTCTGAATTCAGCGCTGCAGGAGAGCATTCAGGGATGGAAGCAGCTGCTGAGGGGCTCCTTGCACCTCCTTGTTGCAGTCTGCCTCAGAGCTGCTCCGACTTCCCACACACCTCGCTATCTCTTCTCTCCCTTAATTCATCCTTTTGGAGGTTACTTACATACGTAGTGATTGCAGCACTTGAAAATGATGAAATGGAAATAAATTAAAGTTCTAACAAGGACCACATGCAAACAGAGAAGAGCATCACTGAGTGGACATGAAAGAAGCTGCAGGTTCTGCTTTCAGAAGGCCAGAAACACCCACCAACACCTCTTCCACACCCAAAGTTTCACTAATCTTTCTCCTCTAGTCAATGGGGGCTCAGTTTCGACACAGGAATTGCCTGTGCTGTACCTTTGGTCCCAGTCATATTTGTAATAATTCTCCAAAACTTGCCATTTGTAGTCTGCTCTGAACATGCAGAGATTAAACATAAATCATCCTGAACACGTACATAACTGCTCATTTGTGCAATTTTTAAAACCTCTCTGAAAACAGGACCCTAAAAATGCAGAAATGACACTGTTATCACAGGCAGAAGCCATACGCTATTTTTTAAACACCAACCCACAAGTAGGAAAGAAAATCTGTTACATACCCCATGGCAGTGAAGACATTCTTCTGTCAAAATGTTGTTTTATGGTGATTCAGCTACAGACGAGGAGATAATATGATCTGATCATATAAACATAACTGAGAAATTCGTTTCCAGAAAGGATGCAAAGTAGAAAAAGTATTTGCAATAGTAATTTATTTCAAAAAAAGTTTCATAATCTGGTAGATACACTGAAGGCTTTTATACCCCCTCAAGTTTTCAGTGTGGAAAATGCACACCAGGAACCTTTATGAGGCAACAGAAACAGAAACACAGCTGCTTAAATCATTCCCCTGTTCAAAATGCTTTTCTACAGTAAACAATTTTACAGTTGCCCTCAAGTTAATGCCTCTATTCTAGTCACTTGAACATGGTTAAGCTACTGGCCCAGTTGGAACAAGCTGGCCCTGCCCTGCTACAAGGGTAACTGCTCAGTTAGCACTTTCTGTCTGGTTGCTGGGACATCACTACACAGCACGACAAAGAAAAAGCCAGTTTATTTCTTCTGAATTCTGTAACTACCACCCTTTTTAAAATCAACCATTGGCAGACATTTCCATATAGGCCTGTTACATTAAATTTGGGATAATAATGTTACCATTAAGTAGCATCACTACCATTCAGTTGCCATTCACCACCATCAGGACTCTTTGCCTCAGCAATCCAATTACCTTTGAATATAACATCCTTCTCTCCTCATCTCTGTGAAATCTGGCTGTCACGAGTTAGAATACTGTAGTCAAGGATGTTACAGGCCAACGAGACAGTAAAAGAGCTAAGACATGGAGAGTCTTCAGTACCAGTGAGTCATTCCAAGCATGGAGTGGAAAAAACTGGGTACTTCATCTTCTCAACATCTAAACATGAGAGGAAAGAATGGGGTGTGGGGAGCGGGCGGTGGGGCGGGAAGAAGATTAACTAGATTTCTCATATACACAAAATCTAATGGAAGAGAAGATTTAACAAGCCATAACACATTTGGAGTTGTCTTAATCATAGAAATGACACTGGTTATAGCTTCAATTAACTAAAAAATAGACAAACCTTTGTTTTTCTCATGAACATACAGACTGTCACAAGTAACTGTAGAATGCTAACTTACTAAACGCTGTAACACTTCTCTCTCAACATTTAGTTTAAGATTAACAGAGTCCTTGACACTGTGAAGAGCTTGAATGACAACCTGGTAAAGCAGAAGAAAAATGAAATGATTCCTAGCAAAACAAGATAAAAGTTTATGTTCATCATCACTTGAGAAAAAATTGCTGCCTTGCATATGTTTTTAAAGATAGACTGTAATAAGTAAATGTAGTTTTCACAAGTATAGCATGGCAATACACGGGCCATCACTTAAAACAACGCTTCTCATTGGGAGCCAGCCTGTATCTCCATCATGCCTCCTTTTATTGCAGTTCCTAACTCTACAGAAATGTCAAGGATGAGCAGTAACTTGTAGTTCTCAGCTAAGTCTCATCTACAGCAGGTGTAACCTGTGAAGAGTATACTCATGTTCAAACCACGACAATTTAATTTGTGGATTTAACATTTTGAAAAGAGCCAGTCCTTCGACAGCCGCCTCTGAGAATTTCACCCTCTTCCAAATACGCAAGTATCACTGTCGTCAAGGCTCTAGGGCTAGGCTTCCCATACATGAGGAAAGTGAAAACTAGAGAAATTAGGTTTCTCCTAAAGCTTGACAAGGGTGTGAACTTCGGCAGTTGCTCTAGTTTTTCATTCATATTTACAAGGATAAAAATTCACAAGAAATTTGTGAGCCAAATCAAAAAGCAAATGCAGACGAATAACACACTTGAGCCAAAAGGGTTTCTTGGTGATGATTTCATTCACGGCTGAGGATGTATGGGGGATGTGCAGGGTCAGGAAGGATTTACAAAGCCTATATTTTGTTTGCTTATTTTAAAAAAAGCGAGTGATATTGCACAGACCAGAATGTTTATTTTTGTATAATACTTGTTAACTGTACTTCTATAGTATTTGTGGACTTTCATGTGTGTAAGGCATCTGGTAAAATAGGTGCACGAAAATTTCATAAATCATAGGGATTTGGAGACTTGCATGAGAAGAAAGTCTAGCCATAAAGGAAAGGTCTAGTGACTTTCCAACACACACAAACTGAAATTAATTGCCTTGCTTGTCTCCACACCTAAATCTCTGTTATTGTCAAACTGATGCTTCCTTCTTGGGAAAGACATCACAAAAGGAATTACAATTTCTCCTCTGACTACTATGTTCATTTGGGGTGGGTGGATCTCACCTGGCTCTTGAGTTTCTAAGACCTTGGGTCCTGGTGTCCTTCAGTAGCAGATCTGCGTCCCTTGGGAAACAATGACACTCAGGCATTTACGTCTTGCATTTCCTTGTGAATACAAAAGATAAGCGGTCCTTTTTTAAGAAAAAAAAAAAAAGAAAAAAATTCCAGCGTGTCTGCTCACCTTCTGTCAAAGTAAAGAGCAAGACACCGATAAGGGACGCAGCTTTTAAATGCCTACTTATTCTGCTATTCAATTTAAAATACATACTAATAAGGATTATGTCTTACACTTATGTTTACCTTGGCTGATACCAGCAAGCTATTAAGTGCTGCTATAGTATATCTAAAGTATTGAAAAAATCTGGTACACTTTACATACATTATGACCTCTCAAACCATTCCAGTTTGATGACTGAATACCAAAACAATCTCGAAGTCTGCAGCAAATGGCTGCTGAGAACCAAACTTTCCTCTCTCTCTCCCCGTGCCTCACACAGAACAAATTACTTCTCTACACACCCCAGACCTCCCTCAGGACTCCTTGACGCTTGCCATCTTGACAGGATTTTTAGTTACATACCACCTGCCTATACTAAACATTAAGAATGCATCTCCAACTAATGTAAAGATGCATCAACATTAGAGTAAAATCATTATGGGGTACTGCAAATAACCATAAGAAACCTTAGCACTATAAACATCTAAACTGCAGGATTAGCAAACTTACAAATAAAAAGCCTTTACCAGCATGGAAATGAACTGTTTTGATGCACAGGCAATACTAACTACGTCCCTTAGTGTGGGATGACCAATTTGCAGCCATTAGTGTCGAAACAGAATTGGTGGCTGTTTTGAGAAATGGATTCTGTTAAAAAAAAAAAAAGATATTAAAAAAAAAATCGTTTTTATCCGCACTCCTTTTTTTCAGACCAGACGGAAGTGGCAGACGGTTTGGAAGAAAGCACTTTTACATAAAATTATCTGAGGAAAAATATTATTAATTAAATCTCTGCAGAAGACGAAAGCTTCACTTACTGAGAACAATTCAAAGTTATGTCCTTTGTTCCCTGCACAGCTTATAAATATTGTTGTAACAGGACAGGTTAGAGGATTCTGTTCTTACAGCTAAGGCTAAGACTGTAAGCAGAGAAAATAATTTGACCTGGGCAGCCAAATGCTCTGAAAGAAAAGTGCTTATTTAATTTTTAATCTGTAAAATGAGTTAAGTCTCTAGTTTAAAGGGAGTGTTTTGGAATTATAAAACCACAGTATTGTTCACACATAAAAGAGAGGTTGGTCAGCCCTAATTTACATGCAAAACTCAATTCATTCTTAACTATGAAACCATGACCAGTTCTTAGATAGCACATTTCCCCCCATCCCCAATTCAAGTACACCCTTGTAGCATTTGCTTCTTCTTAGGAATGAATGCAAATTCCTTTCTGTTTGCACTCAACAGCAATTAAAAGGGTTGCTGCCAGTAGTGAGCAGGATTTAAAACACAGTAAGAAGAAAAAGATCAATTTCCTCCCAACTGTCCTGCAGTTAAAGCTACAAGAGAGGCCTGTAATTTGACCAAGTAAATAATACCACTGTTTGGTATGAGTGAACTTTATTCTAAATTTTGAGTTGTTTTATTCCATTTAAATTCATTGGAACAACTATGTTAAACATTTAGTTTGTAATTGTAGGATCTGCTGAAAACTGGTTAGCCTTTTTTTTTTAAAAAAAAGAAAGCTGTATGTGACCATGACTTGTACCGGCAGTGAAAAGTAATGGAAGTTGCCACCTACACGAACCAAGAGGCGAACCCGTTACAGCTGGTCTCAGAGAGGTTCCAGTGAAACTACTTCAGAGCCCAAATTGCCCACCTGCCCAAATTTGTCAGCTTCCTGCAGTTATCAACCAAAAGAGCAAATTCAGACAGGGGAGATTATAACACTCATGCCGTTTTTATGGGACTGATTTACAAGATTAAGGGACAAAATCCATTTTCCTTACTACAGCAATTACATTGAATCTGAAGAGCATCCTTCCTCTGCTTTATTGACACAGTTCTTGGAATCTAAATGATAGTTTTAGAAGTTATTCCTGAACACTAAAATAGTATTTTTTCTTGTGTCTTTCATTTTAATATAATTAAGAGATAATGTCAATGGAACATAACCTTGCCAGGAGATAATGATCTCATGCTGACAGACACATAGTAAGGTGTAAAAAGCATTTAGTGAAAGTACACTTTTTGAATCCAGTGATTTAAACTACTACTATACCAACTGATTAGCATCTAAGTACAACAGACCAACAGACCCGGTGAAGTGACAAAGCTGGTACCATAAACGTTTGTTGATTCACGTTCTCGTTGTCTTTGAAGACTGTCTGTAGCAGCCAGGGTGAATGCTTTCCTCCAACCCAGCGAAAGGTTCCTTTGCACAAGCAGGCATCTAGTAAGTTAAAACAACAGAAACTATTCATCTGGTCATCAAAACACTGATTTGATGATTACCAAATTTCTGCATTCTTGCATCTTGAAAGAGGACGATTCCTGAGTGCCCTGCCCCTGCCTCCCAGCTCACCAGAGACAGACCAATCTTTCAAATGAGCACCCTAACAGCCTTTCACAGGACATGCACAGTTACCAAGCTGACAGCTCTTCTTTTTTTGAACCATTTTTTTCTTACTAGTTTTCATGCAATTTCAGCTCTGCAAGAAGATCCTGAGGTTTTCTCTCAATATGTCAATAGGACACTTTTTCCCTACTCAATATAATAAAACATCCACTACAGCTGCTGTTATCACAAGCTTACTTTTATTCGTAAGCTACCACCAATTCAATGGCTTTTCTCACCAAGTCAGCCTTGCAATTTTTAATTAATTTATTTTTTTAATTATCAGAAATTAACTAAAAGGCCCGGTGCTTAGCTATAAGTATGACACAAGAGACACTGCTCTGTCCCATGCGCTGGACACATTTGGCTACAAGGGCAATAGGAAATGCAGCAGGTCCCTTTAGGAAACCTGACAAACATCAATAAAAGATCTCCTAGCCCAGCGGTCATTAACATTCCTCTTACAAGGTCAGTTCTACAACAGCTGATCCAGGGTGCTGAGCTTGTTCAGTATCAGTATGATATTTTTTAATATTCTGCTGGAAGAAAAACCTACCAGTATCATGGAAAATCGTGTCTTTACATCAAATATTCAGCTTCTGTCATTGAGGACCTAGCAGATTAAAGAAAGTGATGATTCATTACTCTATCTATCTTCACGCTTCCATGCATAGCTTGTAATACTAATATCAGCTCTTTGACTTTTCAAACCTGTGGGCAAAGCCTTGGTTGGACAAGTGAGTTCTTAGTGACACGGGCGTGTTTACATTCCTTAGCCACCATATGCAGGTATTTGCGATAAAAGTAATTTTCGCTTTTGAGAAGTGACATGTATTTGTCACTATATAGCCATCTTTCAATATGTTTGGACGCAGTTGACCTTACATATTGTCCACATTTAGACAGGCACAAGACGGCCTAAACCACTGACGACTAAGGTCAAATTAAAAAAAAAAAGAAACAGAAGCGTATAAAAAGCAAATTGAGACCAATAAGAAAAGAACGCTTAAAGCATAAAGCATGGATTGTAACTATAAAAGTAGAACCAAACAGCACTAGTACTATGATATAAGATACACACAAAAGCAGAAGAGATGATTTAATATTTGATTAAAACATGGGAGCATACAAAATGAGAGCATACAATACTATGTGCAAGGGCACGAGCTAGTATTGGTCTTGGATGAATTACTGGGAAAGTGAATATTAAGTAGGCATTAATAGCATTGCCCTGCTTAGTGATACACCACAGCTGGCTCAGGTGCTTGGAGTTTAGGAAAAGTGTTTAAAATATTAGAGGAAATACAAAGAGGCAATAGAGGAATTAGAGGGTAAGATGTGTGAGGAGAGACTGTGGGAGCTAAACTTACATAGTCTCAAAGAGAGAAGACTCAGGGGGCCTCAATCACAGTCTATAAATACCTTCAAGGTAATAATATAAATGAAGGAAGGGAATTCTCCAGTCTCAGAAGATAGCAGGACAAGGAGCAATGGCCTGGAGCTAAGGAAGCAGGAGTGCGGGGTAAGTTCCAGGGAACAGTTCTTCACTCTGGCCTCCGCCGTGCCGGATGAATCCACTGCAGGGAGGACGAATAGCTCTCCTTCCACCTACTCTGGGGCACATTGCTTACATGCATTCACACGCTGCACTTGATGCATCCAAGACTATTCTAATCAGCCAAAGACACCCCCGCCCCAGAAGCTGTGCAGCATTGAGTCATACATCAGCACGGAAAAAGAGCCATATGTGGTGTGGGCTATCACAGCCTGCGTGCACTCGCAGGTTTTCCTGCAAGTGTCAGATTGTTAATATGGAGTGATTTTAGAGTGAAGGCATTCATTAACCTGGCACCACTTTAATGAGCAGAGAAATAGCATTGCTTTTCTCCATGGCTGCACTTCACTACAATGGGATTTTTCTCCTTCTTAGAGGACTGTTACAAAGCCTGGTTTTGCACATTCTGCAAAGGGTGAATGAAGCTCACATCACGTGTTAGCTAGCACATGTGGTGATTTGACTTCCATTTATCCACTTGGTTCAGTGGAGAACAAAAATTCAGAACATTGTAACAGTTACACGGGATGAGTCCTCATGTGGCTTATCTACTCCTAGGATACATCCGCATGCAGAAACAGTAAAAAACATGACTCCTCCATTTTTCAAAGAAAATCTTTGTTTGTCCTGGGAAAAGACTATCCCAACACTTTCATCTTTCGTGCTAGTTTATAACCAAATCCCAATTTCAGGTTGACTGTCTATTTTCTTATCCTCTGGTCCACCTGAAATTGTGATGGTGGCAATTCACAAGCCTCATAGCAAAAAAGACCGCAGATTCTGCAGATGCAGAGAGCCACCTGTATCCAGCAGAGGCCAAAGCACTGAGAATGAGGAAGACTACAGAGACTGTAACAGTAACTTGAAGTTTCTGAAGTGGTTTTACTGACTGACATGGCTTGGCTGACTGACACGGCTGGTGGTAGAACAAGAAAGCAACGCAGAGAAAATAAGCAAAGCACAGCAAAAAATAATCATAGCAGCAGTGCCAAGTACTGTGCAAAGGGTTCAAACAAGAAGAGTAAATGACAATGCCTCTTCGTCCAGTGACCCACAAAGGGGTCACTGCAGTTCTTGCACATTAAGGGATGGCGTCCCAACAAACCAGCTCCTCTCCTCTGGTCAGGAAGAAATCAACCTCCTTCACTTTCTAGGAAGACCCTTTCAGCTTTACTGGAGTCCTAAGGTAACACTTAAAACACAGAACAAAACAAAAGGCCCAACACTTCGTGACACCTCATCTGTCCAATCTGTTTATGCTGCCCTTGCTCCGATCACAGGGAAGAATTTCAGGCAAAGGGATTTGATGTGTATGCTGCAGGCACTAGCAATATTAATTTTATTTTATTTAACAAGTTTCTCTGTTTTATTCAGAAAACACCATCCCTCCTGCATTAGGATCCCCAGCTACCAAGCTAACATATTAGCTCAGTGCCAGACAGGAAACTAGGTTGCAGCTAACTACAACATCATTTTATACAGAACCAGATCACCCACCTGTAACCTGGTAAGCCATGTTCCTCCTTAAATCAACAGTGGAAAGACGTCAGGAAACGCTTCAGCTTTGCATCAGGCTGGCTTTTCAAGCTCCTCTACATTTTCTCATTCAACATCTCCTGAATTTGTGCTTTATCTTTGGAACCTTGCTGGGAACTTGCATCTTGAACGTCTCAGCCCAAAAGCTGCCGTGCCTGTTAGCAAAGATTTACGCTTAAAGCCACCAAAGCTGTTATTAATGACATACAACTTAATTACGGTTGGACACTTGGTGCTTGGCACCTCTGGAATAACAGACCTCTCACTATGGCACTGACATACATGTAAAAATTCCAGAGGCAGACTATTCTGCAACAGTAACCTGTGAAAGACTCATTGCCTTGTTAAACATAATCACCTCCTACTTCAAAAAAGGGAGCCGGAACAGAGTTTCAGTACAGAGATCTATTAGTTTTAAAAGGTGGTGTTTGTGCTACTGTGTCCCCCAAGTAAACACTTTTATTTTAAAAAAGATTTGAGCTGCTGTTAAGACAGATATGTTTGAGGGTTTTCTACATTTATAATTGAACATACACAGCAGTATCAGCTCCAGTGAGGGCTTCCCAGCTCGTATTTGCATGCTGCAAGTTACAGCCTAAATGTACTAAAGTGTACATTTGTGCAAGCTACCATACCACATACAGACTGAAAGGCTAGGCAGCTTTGTAAATACACAGTGAAAAAATTATCTGCCTTATTTGTGTGTTGTCAAGGGACTAGACTCACTCCTGGGTAAATAAGATGCATTTTTAAAATTATCTAATTATGTACAGTATTTAACTTGAAAGACCTGTAGCCATTTTGGCCTCTTAGGAAAAAGAGCATACATGTTTTATAACTCTCAAATAATGATTTCTAATAAAATATTCGGAAATATTACAGCCTTCAAAAAATTACATAGTCCAAATTATGAAAGACTACATCAAGCAAGGCATATATGACGGTTTGGTTGGCAATGCTAAATTTCATTCTGAACTGCGTCTGCAGTAGCAATTGTTCTCCTATAACTTCTTTTTTACTTTTAACGGTAGCAAACAAAACTAAAATAACTTTTGCCTTATGTATTCTAAAGCATTGGAAGTAATTCTCTAGTTTCGGTGTCTACCAGAACACGGTATCAGTGACCACTATTAACATTTATACTTAGCAAATCCCAGAACTTTTCAATACTTATAGAACAACACATAACTCAGTAGCAGCTCTTAACAAAGGGCAGCTTTGCTTTTTCAAATACAATTCACTGCATATGTGTGTGTCCTAAATAGTTGTTCTGGAAAAAAAATAGCAAGAAAACAAGCAAGAATTTTAAGGTGAAATACATTGACCTATTATTAGAGGTTTTTGTTTTATTATTATGCAATCCTGCTTGCTAACAGCAGGGATCCAGAGATCATCAAGTGATGCAAACAGATGCAGAACTATGTCACTGTCCTTTGACATCCATTACTATCCATCCTTCTCCTTGGAGTGGTATCCTCTGTGCATCCAGATTGGATTTTTATTTAAGACACATTTCAAAATTGACATCTATAGCCAGAGACTATCTATGTCTACCCTCTACAGTGCAGGGCACATTTCTCAAAACTGGAAAAAAAGAAGGAGAGGAAGAAAATGGGGGAAAAGGGAGAGGGACAGAAAAATACTATGGCCCAGTAAGTACTGAGGGAATCTCAGGCTCTGGAGACACGTGTTCAACTCTCTGCTCTGCCAAATTCCCTGCATAATGCGAGGAAATCAATTAGTACCTTATCTGTGAAATGGGGATACTCAATTACACACAAGGGGACTATGAGACTAAATAAATAGTCACAAATTTCAAGCAATTTAGACAGTATAGAAGTAAAAGACAAAACAGTACCAACTAAGAGAGAAGTATAGTAAGATTTCTATTCTCCACACACACACATGCACAAAAAAATTACTCCAGTGATTTTATCCCCTTCAACAAACAGCTCCTCTACACCATCAGGTTCAACTACCAATTCAGGCGGCCCAGAAAAAACTCTCATGTTGTATCTCAAATGACCAGCACCTCCAGGACGTGTAGCAGCATGAAACAGTTTTAACATGGATAACAGTAGCTTACCCAACCAAGAAGCTACAGCAAAGTTTCCTTCCTTGCAAAAGTTATCAGAAATGGGAGAGATGCTGTTGTCTCCTCAGCTTCCTAGGCATGAACCAATTCCTGCATCTCCAACTGATGAAAGCTAGATTATCTCTGAAAGTGCTTGCAATGAAGACAAATTTAACCAAAGACTTTAGCTCCAATTAGACCTAAGACATTACTGAGCTGCAGGTTAGACTACTGTTTCTGAAAAAAGAAAACATCTCCAAGATTTATAGTGAAAAAAATAGGTATAACGCGTGTCATTAACCACTCACCAGCTCCCAACAGCAAGCATACAATGCCACATGAGCTACTGTATTTAGCTTCCAGAGTTAGCCTGGGAATCAACCTACACCGCACCGTGTGCTGCTGCTGGCAAATGATCTTTTAATGGCAACAGCAATATGGGGTTGCTTCCATTCAGCTACTGCATTGCAAAATTATGATAAATGATAATGAGAAATTATTACAACTATCAGAAGTATTAGTAAATATTCCTACTGCTTGGTATTATAAATCTAGGGAAGTCTTTACGACTGATGTCAAACCACATGATGCACATCATGCAGTTAATTTTACAGCTGATAACTTGAATTTTGGGAGCAAATTCAGCTCAGCTACTGGAGCAGGAATCTATTAATTCTTTAGCATGCTATAATAATATTTAAGTCACCAGAGGAAGGAATTTTAAACATATGATACAGTAGTATCCTGACAGTAAAAAACAGTTGAGGATCGGTCCAGAGGTTGCCAATTTTCCTTTCAAGCAGTAAGAGTAATGTATGTCCTCGTGTTCTGTCACTCCACCTCCAACGGCAGAAGCACATCCATGTTTTCAGTGAGAGCTTTTAAAACCTTCTTTGAATCATTGGATAATTTAGGTTATAATGAATCTCTAGAGAACATCTGGTGGAAGAGAAAGCGGTAAGCACATGTGCTCCTTTAAGGATTAAACCAAAAACCCCAAACCAACAACTACCTCAATGCCTCCCAGCTCACAAACCTCAGGTAGCCACAGTGATGACCTGGCCTAGTCAGTGACGCTTCCTGCTCTAGTAGTGCCATGTAGGGAAAGCTCGGGCTTTGTGTGGTTGCCCAACCTTCGCTTTCACTCAGTGCCCTTGGGGCACAGGTGGGATGCAGTGAGAATGCTTTCCAGATGGCTGAAAATTGTTTCCCTTAATAGTGTTGTCACTAGGGACCGAAATCTAAAGAGCCTCTGCACAGGATTTTTATCTGCCAAGAACGGTCGTTTATTAGAAACAAATAATGGAATTAATTTTTTTTTCAAGAAGATGCCAAATACTCTGCTGACAAAATGTTTTCCCTTTTTCTTTGTTGTTTTTTTTCTTTTTTTTCAGTCAGTTAGCAAACCATGCAGGCTGCTGGGGATTTGTTAGTGATCTGACTACTCATTAAAATAATATAAAAATCTAATCCAGCATTTTTAAGCACCAATAAGTCAAACCAGGCCTATTAATAGGTTACCTTTTTCCTCCAAATACTGCTGAGCATATACAGGCAGCCATCAACTTGAAATTATTTTTATTAAAAAAGGATGTGTGTGCCTACAGCACACAACTCAAGAAATGTCTCTATTGAGGCAATATGAAAACATTTAGTGACAACTATGTTTGAAAAAGCCAACCAAAAATTACAAACCATTTGCAAGATATTTTGTTGTGTTTTCTCGTACACAGGTATCTGGACCTATCTCAGAACAATGTTAACACTGATGGAGCTGTGTAAGGAGTCAGGAGCTCCGGTAGACATTCGTCTTCACATGAGAGAGTCCAAACTCAACATCAACACTTCTCTCTCTTCAAAAACCAGTATGGCACTATAGACCTTACATTCTCTCAACTCACATTTACTGCCACTAGATCAGCTTTTAATAATCTGAAGTTATAACAACAGCATAATAAATAAATTCCCTTCTCTTTTGAGCCTTGAAAGCAACTCATGTTTTGATTACTTAGTTCTTTTAAGAAAGATCACCTCTCAGTCCATTACTACTGGGCTCTGTAATAATTTCTTTAATCAGGATGAGAGGCTGATAAAATACTTATTTGGAAAACAATATTCTTGCAAACTAAACTTAATTCTCAACAGGTTTTCCAACTATAATAATTATTGAAAAAGGACAGTGTCCATTTAGACTGAGATATAACTAGCCAAAATTAGAAATACTTATTGTAAGGCTGTTTTCCATTTACCCTATGAATATAGATTGGTATTAGAGTAACTCATCTGTTTTTACGCTCACTTCTTTCTCTGAACAGATTGGTCAGAGATACAGCTGTACCAGCAGATTCAAACCGTAAGAGGGACCTCTAAGGGCAACTGAACTAACGCAGATGCCTGTGCTGTGCCATGCCATGCATTTGCTGAGACAATACCTCCCGTTTTCACTCTGATTAGCTGATGTGACAGATCCCATACTGTAAGTTTAGAAATTTGTTCAGAATTAGACTCAATATTTGATTTTATTGAGACCTTGGTTTTCTGTTCACCCTCCTTTTCATAAATTCAAGCTGTAGATACTGCTATGCAAATATCAAACAGGCCACCCGGTTGTACCAACCACCCGCAGGTTTGCTGGTGGTTCCTCATAAATGACTTCCTGAATTTGCTGCCTTTTTATCATTACTGAAAGACAGTTTTAAAAATCCTTTTCAAGAAACTACACTCTTGTATACTACAAGATCAATATTCAAAATAATGCTTAGATCTTGAAACTCCCAAGTACGAAGTCCTCTTGGCTCCGCAGAATTCAGCACCTGAAAAAGCAATGCCCAGCCCTCCCAACAGTCACACCAAAATAATTCTTAAATCATCACAACTTGTGTTCTTGTTTTGCCACCTTCTTTAAGGCACACCCCAGCCTTCTGACTTGTAGCCAGCTCAGGCTCATTCTTGCCATTCAGTGTGGGCAGTATTTTCAAAAATACATAGAAGATCAAAAAGGTCCAGCCATGTAGACCTAAACGGGTGCTAGGTGCTCTTGGTAATTGATAACCAAAGTTCAGAATATGCTTTCATTTTAGAAGAAGCAAGATTACTGAGGAAAAGGAATAGTCACAGAGTTATAATTCTGTTTGATATTTCACGATATTTGGCAGTGATCTATATCTAGGACTGTTGGCATGCAGAGCAAATACGATTAAATAAGTGCCACAAGCTGCCCTGGTTTGAGCGTTGTTTTGTATCAGCCTTACAGAAGAGGTAAAATTCCTGTTGGTTTATACATATTACAGGTTAATTGTTTCCAAAATAAATACGCTCTGCTTTCTCATCTGACACCAGGAGATACAGACAAAAGCATCCCTTCCAACTTTCCTATCTTTTTTATTCATTAGATAACTCACCAGGATGCCTGTTTCTTTCAGTTGAAATCTTGACCCTTTTGAAACATAAAACTTACTCTCCCATCTTTTTTGTGGGTGATCCCAGGCTTGAGAATGAGATGTTTTTCTCTTCCCTTCCCCCTGCTCCCCACTCCCGACCTTAGGTATCAGTCAGGTGTAATTTTATTAAAGGTCATGCAGTTACACCAGACTGAAAAACACTAAATCAGAATCAGGTCATAAGTTACAGAGATATGGAAAATCCATTTCAAGCATTATCAGAACCCTAAACAATTCCTTATTCCAATACCTTAGAAAGATAATTAAATTATTCAGGAACACTGTGAACATATTTCTCTTTTCCTAATAGCAAAACACCTTTACTAACTACACCATCTGGACACCGCTTACCTTCTCTAGTCCTAATGCAGTGATGTAGCCGTCTACCTCCAGTTGGAGCCCAAGTGTGTTGTTACAATACACACATTGCATAACAACCAACAACAGCCTCCTTAAGGTCAAAAAAGAAGGAAGAAAAAAACACTCCAGGAAAAAAAAAACAAATGAAGGACATCATTATTAACTCGTGTCTGCTGTGCTGCTGACACAATGTTTATATCAACAGTAGATTACCCTCATATTTTATAATTACAACACATATGAAAGGAAACAAATCAATTGGCCAATGGGAAACAATAAGAAACTCAATTTAAAATAATACATTGAGTAAACCACCACCACAACTTCCGAATTACACGCACTTTCAGCATTTGTCTTTATCCATATGTAATATGGGGAGATACATGTGTGTATGATACGTTGAAGTTTGTTGCACAAGTAATTTTTTTCAAAATTTCTACTTTGGAAAAATGTTATTACTATTGACAGTAATGGTGACAACACACTTTGTAGTCTGAAATACAGTTTCATATTTACCTCTATTTTATCCTTAAAGGAAACTGTTGCCACTTGTAAACTTCTAGATCAGAGTGCTTCCTGTATGCAATGAGCAGTTTTAACAATTGATCTAAAAAGAAGAGAGAGATATACTGCATACTATAAAGTAATAGATATATTAATATATATTTTAATAATAATAGAATATATATAAAAAGTAATATATATACGATAGA
>VZSC01000578.1:91656-106140 GCA_013398225.1 Steatornis caripensis
CTATATATACGATAAAGTTATATATATTAGTTTTTATATATTACTTTATATTATGCATGTAAAAACAATAGTCCTTGAAACCATAACAAATTCAAAATCAGAAAAAATGTCAAACTTGTTTTCACCTTTTTTTCCCCCCCCAAAAAAACCCTTGCCATTAAAAATGTATGGTTTTGCGGAAATTTTCAACTTCAACCAAAACTCGCATTTTCACTCATAATATGGTTTTGATGAAAATCTTCTTGCAGGCAGCAGGGAACAATTCAGAAAAACTGGCAGAAAAAAGAACGTAAAGACCTAGGTTAGAAATCAGGTCCATTTAAATCAAAATCTGGTCAATAACTTCTCTCCCTAGTGACATACTGAATTACATTTCAAACAATACAAACTCTTCAGTACACAAATGCCACACAATCAATTTATATGCCTTACTTACATGGGTCCAAAGTATACTTTATATTAATTAACATTAAAATAATCTTATAAAGCTTTCTTTTTCCCTAGGTACATTCATAAAGTTGGATTCGCTGTGTCTATCCATCCAAACACAGTAACAAAAGATAGAAGATCTAACAAATACAACTTCGGGAATCACAGCCTCTTAAAAGCAATCAAGATTAGCAATTATGTTTCATTGTTACATGCTCCAAATATCATAGCGCTCCAGCTCCTAAGGAGATCCACGCTGGCAAATGGATCAAACTCAGCCATCCCTCTGCATACAGAGCTGCATAAAGTTTCAAGGTTTTTATAAACTCATTCTGGTCATAGTCAAAATCCTCTAAGCCAAAGACTTGGTTCTGAATGAAGGCACTTTATTCAAACTTCTGTGCCCACTATAAACCATTAGTGAGGTTTGTGGCCTGTTAATGCTTCTATAATATTTTCCACTGTTCTCAAAAATCCTATTCTATCAAATGATAATTTACCCTGCCTGAAAGATGGAACAGTGTTTTGACTTTAAATATTTTTTATAAGATTTTCCAAATCATACCTTCCCTTCCCCTCAGTCCAGTTCTTTTCCTGCTAACTTATCATCCACCATTTAATTAGCTATTACTGCTCTTAGACTCGATTGCACCCACCCTACTACTGCCCACTCATAACATTACTGATGCTGCTTGAAATACATAGCAGTCGCTACTGCAATGCAACGTTAGTTCCCTCTGTCCTCTTTTGTCTCCTACTGTCCAATTTTCTCCTGACCATGGGTTACAACCACATGATGCCTCACAGCTCTTATTTAACTTAGTGATACAAACCCAGGCTTCACAAGGCACCAGATGACAGATTCGGTGGCGTTTCCTTGGTAGAACGATGAGCTGTGACCCAAAGTAGGAGTGGGACCACCTTTGAACCTGATTAGTCTTTGTGTCAAAATCAGCTAATGCAGACATAGAGCGCTTCCAAACTTAAGTCTTGTATATAAGTTGTGTGAAGGGAAAAGCAAACCAAACCAAAATCCACAATCCATTTAAAAACAATAGGTAGAAAGGAAGAATGATGTTCTATTATTAAAAAGTGCATTGCTATTACAAAAAAGAGCGGCTCTGATTTCAAGAGCTACCAGTATCAATTAAAAACCAAACTAAAACTTAATATGCCACTGATGCCTTTACTTAAGTCTAAACCAGGAATGGACAACTTTGACCCTTAGAGACACACTAGGTGTTATTTTTGCTTTGAAGACCCAAAATCTTAATGAAAGGCAGCCTTGACTACACACAGTATAATTCTTGCAGCCACCGCAATTAACAGTTCATAAGCAATTCCATTATATAAATGATACTTACAAGCTTCCACTTTCAGCACAATTTAGGGAGCATGCTTTTTAAGACATCCCAGTTGAATCAGGTCAAAAGAGAACGGTAAATACCAGCATGGAAATTAGTTTCCGTGAGAAATGTCGAGTACTGCAGTGTGAAATGATTTCGCTCAGCCTAGTCAGAATCAAAATTGCAGCCTCCCCAGCCCTCCAGCAAAGTGGGAAAAGGGTTAAGTTTACACAATTTGTACAGCGCAAGAAGATAGTGCTGAAGGGAAAAGAAGGATCTCGTAAAATTCCCATTCACAGAGCTTCACAAAATAGCTTCTCTACAGAGATTCACAGCAAATTCACAGCACCAGAGAGCATTGAGTGGTCTAAATCTTAGTTCAAGCAGGGATGCAAAATGCATGGTTAACTGTTACGGTTTAACTTAGCCATAACTCAGTTTCTCAGTCTTCTAAATGTCCTCAAACAGAAAACCCTTCCCAAATTGTGCGGAAGAACAGCACATACTGAAAGAGGTCCTGGATGCCATGCAGTTCATTAACAAAAACTAGGAAAAAAAAGAAAGTAATTTAGCTGGAACTGTAATGGAAGACCTGCAAAAGAGCAGTTGGCACATTACTGATTAATACTATATGCTGTGCAAACCTCCTAAACTAGTATACAGAACTCACAAGTATACAACACCTACTTCCTCCTTGCTAAAGGAGTTCAGCCACACCACTTCCCCTGTAACTCTCCCTAAAATGTCAGGGGTAAATGCAAAAGAAAAAAACAAAACCTGAAACATTCAACCACAGAGATAACGATGCCATATTGGAATAAGCACATACATGAATGCAATATCAACTAATACCCAGCCAAAGAGAGAGAACAGGCTAATGGCATGAAGCAGTCCCCATTCAGAAAGGGGAAAACAGGCAGGTGGGGTTCAAGCTGCCAGCTGTAGGACCCCAACAGCACTTGCGCTTCATCCCCATGTTGAACACATCAACACAGTGTGGGTGCTCTCTGACTCACGTCACAACAGAACAAACTGCGCTCCAAACACCTGAGCATTCATATGCGTAATAAACTTACAAATTGCATTTATAAAAACCCATAATAAATCAGCTTTACGTTAGGTAGAAATCCCAAACCTTACTCATCTTCTCGTTTGAGCCAGGAGCAGGCTGGCCTAGCTGAGCTGGCAGGCTGCTCTCTGAAACCTGCCTACACGGAGAGTACCTGGTAGGCCAAAGGGGTGTTGTTTTCAGTCCACAAGCAAGAAAAGGCCACCAGGACCTGACCCAGACTGGTGCAGGCGTATGGCTGGGGCCACAGTGGCTTCGTGGTGTCACCCCTGCAGTTGCTGCCTTCCTGCTTTATCCAGGCCCCCCAGCAGTCACTGTGTCAGCTTAGGTCATTGCAGCCATGAGACGCAGCTCCCAGAAACTCCACCTAGCTCTCAGAAACATCATCTAGTTTTTGCTGAGATGGGAACTCCATGCAAAGGTGAAAATCAAAATGTTCACCACACTGATGGCAACGTCTACGCCTGGAGTCACACCAAAACAGACACTAGTGTGACAGCTCTTAACTCTTTAATGTTCACTACTAGCCTTGAACGCACATCAACCTAGATCAACTCCAGAGAAGAAATACGATGGACATGCTCAACTTGAATTTCATACGCACACAGTCTGTCAGTGCCACCCTTTCAATTGCTCTTCTTGTCCTCATTAGCTGGTGCACTGCTACTACGTTGTACAACAAAACCACAGGAGCTTGTGATAATTAAGTTTTTCCAGGAAGCGAGTCTACAAACAAAAGCCAATTCAGTATTGTTTTCCAAAGCTGAAGAAATTGTTGATATTTACTGAATCAGAAACGTGAAGGAATTAGTACACAACAAGCAAGCATTTGCGTTAAAATTCGATCCGCACAAAAGACAAAAATCTGCCTGTAAACCTTTCAAAACAACTTTTTTCATTCTTTATTAAGATATTGCTATTAGTTTGCACCGTAGAGCCGAGTATTTAAAAAATTGTAGAGATTATATTGCACCTAGCTCCATATATATAATTTGTATAGTTAAATCTTTGATCTTTTGAAAAAAGATTCAGTGTTTTTTGTGACTCTTTTCCCCGCAGCTACAACTTTAGTTGTTTCTTTACATCACCACCAGATGGGGCTCACTTATAGCTGAACTCATCGGACGTTACACAACGTTCTATTACATTTACAATTTATGTTGTACACTCACACAGATTTCTATGGCATGTACATTCATTTTCACAGCATATTTTCACACTTTTAATCTCATGCAAAAAAATCCATATTTTTAATTTACTGATACAACCGGTTATGGATTTTAATTTTTTTTTAATAACTGCATTAATATCAGAACTATTATTGCACTGTATGCCCAGTTTACATCAAGCTGATAGTGGCAAGACAAGTGGATGTATTGCTCAAGACTTACAGTGTTAGCTTTCTAACTACTTCCCAGGTTCATGGGATCTGTGACGGGGACTATCTCATTACACGCTCTAGAATTACAGAATGCTTTAAAATATGCTGCATCCAATTCCAGTGTAATCAATAGCAGTAAAATAAAATGCAATTGTTTTGAGCAGTCCTGCAAATCTATTAAGAAACCTCCAGTATTGTTTTGATGTACCAACATCCCTCCCTCTCCTTTTTTTTTTTTTTTTTTAAGGTCAAAAAAGGAGGCGTGAAACCTCTTGCTGTACAGCCTGGAAATTCAGTCAGGGAAATGCCCTATTTTTATCACCTACTTTCTCTCTTTCTGAAGGCTTTCCTTGCTACATTATTTTCTCCCCTCTTCCCAGTTATACATGAGCAGTAATTCCCATAGAAAATAACTGAGCTTCCATTTTAGCTATTCAAATTTCTCAGGACAGATTTTGTGTCTGAGGAAGGGCTTTAGCCCATTCTCTCAGCCCAGGTAAGCAGCGCTGGGTACTCTCTGGCTGATGCCAATCAGAAATGTACTGTGCTCAGGTTAAGTAGCAGCAGGGACTCCCAAAGGCCTATTTGATAGAGAGATGCCATAATAGCAGACAAATAGAGGAGATAAGAATTGCAAAATGGGAGAGAATAACTTAAAGTCCATCAGATGCTTAGCCACAGTGGTGAGAATTTAAAACTAAAATTAAAACGAATGTAAATCCATTTCATTATTAATAGTTTAGAGCTGTAGAAAATATATTAAAAAATTCTGTGACTTCATCTTTGAAGACTCCAAGGAGCTTATCAGACCTGGCTCCTGCACAGGCTAATCCCAATTCTGCGTTAAAAACTGTATCTCCAACACAGAACGCCTCTGACTACATGGCTTGGCAGCACCCACCTGATTCACATGGTGCCTACTACCGTAGTGCTCCACTGATATTTTTCAACAAACACAACCGCAAGAGCATCTTTTCAGACAGTGAAATTTCAGACAGCAATTGATTAGCTCTCAAGACTCATCGGATTTTAAATAAAATCTGTATGCAGAAAAGAGTCTTTCATACAACATGACCAATATACAGTGACAAAAACAACAAACGTGATGCCAGTTTATTTCTCTAAATGGGTGCCTGAACTCAAAACCCCTCAGTCCTAAGACAGGACTCAACAGACACACACAGAGCTTGCAGATCACACCACTTTCCAAGGAGACTGAAAAGTTAAGATTCCAAATAATTAGGCACTTAAAAAAAATATTAGCCTGCTTCTGCAATACTTTCTGTTAGTGGATGCTGGATTTTCTCCTGGCATTTTTCAGTTTATTTCACACTAATATAATTCTGAGATAATAATCTCTGAAACTGTGAAGGTAGGAAAACATAAACACTATAGAAAGCAACTTAAGACTTAATGATGATGCTTCCTAATTTCTGCCTTTTGCAAAATATTGCTAGAGTTGTCCCACTTTTAGAGATCTTTATTTCTTACTAGATACTGGAGAGACTTTTCTGGACTGCTGAGCTAGAAAGGAGATCAACCACTTTTCCTGGGCAGCCACTCAAACCTCGTGCCCTGGCTGCATGCCTGACTGCGCAGCCCTTCAGGGAAGCAGGCACAGGAGCAGAGTGGCCCGAGCTCACCGGGGAGAGCAGGCGGACAGCTTCGCAGGCACAGGCTGCCACAAACATCACCCAGTCCCACTCCTGGACTTCAGCTACAGCTGGGTAGAGGGAGTCAAAACCAAAAATAAGCTGCAACAAAACTGTCTGCTAATCCAAAAGATAAGAGAAGGAGCGAAGAAAGGAGTTACCTCCTGCTTAGACAGCTCTCCCAGCAGGCTGAAGTAGCAGGCAAAGCTACTTTCACACAAGAACGAGAGGAATGAAGTGCTGGGTGTTTGCGTGAACAAGTAACGAACATCATCACGTACAGTGCTGGAAGATGTTCAGAAGCTTCAGGTCGCTTGGGTTGTACTTGGTTTTTAGATGTTTATATGTACCAACTCCAGCTTCCCCGATCTTCCAGATTCTCCCGCTACGTGGCCAATATCTAGTTTCGTAGGGTAACATTTGTGCTAACATTGACTTGCAAATATTCTGTTTCTCCCAAGAGATCCAGAATGACGAAAAGAATGATTTAAAATGAGAAACATGGCCAAAAGTTCCTGTATAATTCCTTGAGAGGCTGACTCCCCTCACATGTTTCAACTCCTCAGCATAGGCAGAAAGTTAAAGAAGTTTAACAGTGACTGTCCCCTTCACTAGCAACACCATTTTATTTAATACGGTGTTATTAGAAAGCATTTAGAGGGGGGAAAATCAAATTTATTCTGCAGTCGGTACAGTAGCAGATAGAGATAGCCAAACACAACCAGTATTTAATTGTTCATATATTCAAACCAGAAACTAGCAGCAAAACAGCTGCTATTGAGCAACTTCAGAAGTTCACTCCACCGAACACCTTCAGCTCATGCCCCAGTTCATTTACTTCCGACTTCAACCACTGTATCCAGCAGCAAAAACACACTTGCATCAGAGGGCAGTATCACACTTAAAGGCTCCATTCCTTTCTTCTTTTATGCTGTGACTGGCACAATAGAGAGCAATAGGTGCATCTTTGAAATGTAACTTTTGTTGTGCTACTGGAGTATGCCTAAGTGGTCATCAGACCAATTGCTCCTATTTTCCATAAAATATAAACATGTTTTTCAGCTTTCATGCTGATACCATTGCTTCCTTAACCCTACGAACAGTCCCAGTTAGTACTGCTGGGTTCCATGGAATCTGTTACAAATTTGTGTTTTGCATTTGCATGACCAAGACATTATTTCTCTCTCTAAAGGCTGCAGAGTCCTGGCAGATCCAGACAGCCATTCTTAGTCCCATCTGTGTCCTTCAGACTAAGGCTCGTGACTCAAATGCATCTGAAAATGGGTTATCTTTCTGCTGTAACAGCTCTTGGTAAGGTGAGTACCAGGAAAAGGTTAGACCACCACCGCAATAGTTTTGCCTTGCATTCATGATTTGGCAGTTAAGGCTGGTGGTCATAAAGAAATATTTAAATTTGCTCATTCTTCTGGATCCAAAGCACAGGAGAAGAGTTTTGGCACATGAAATAAACTTCAGTAGACTGACTTTGAACATTCATTTATTCTTACGGTGCACCAGCAGCTATAAAGAAACATATTAAAACACAAAGCCCTTCCCCAAAGAGGTTACATTTGAATGCTTGACAAGACCATGACGAGTAGTAGGAAGGCAGAGGGATGCACACTGCGAAAAGGAAGAATCACAGTAATAGGATCACAAAACAACTTCACTTAGCAAGGGTACAGTTTGCAGGTCTACGAGTTTTCCAAGAACAAATTACTGCTCTTGGGGGTGAAAAAATAAAAGTGAACACTTAAAGAGTTTTAAATGGAGCTGAATAAACATGAAGAAAAAATAACGTTTGATGCAAAGTGTGAAAAAGAAAAGGTCTCAAGGCTCATTTAACTTACAGAGGAGGCAAACAAGCATTGACAGGTCACAGAGATAGGCCAGGGCAGAACTGTAAATGGTTTTGGAGAAGGAAGAACAAGCTGTAGCGTTTCTCTCAGGGCAGAATCTGAAAGGGTCAGAAAAAAAAGGGTAAAAAGCTAATTTCCAGACAAAGTAATAAAATATTTAAAAGGCAAGTACTGAAGTGTCGCATTTGTACTGAACACACTTGACTGTCAACCCAAATGCCATAAAGTTTAACATTTTAGTTTGAACAGATGCTTAATTGTATGCACTTAATGAACCATCATAAACCAGGAAGATTCCTGATATGGTTGTAAGCAACATGTTACACTGCATAATGGCAGGGACAGATAAAGGAATCTCAACCTGATTACAGTGAACAGGGTATGACAGACCAAAAAAAAAAAAAAAACCCAGAGAACAGCTAAGGCCCTGATTTTTTAAAAAGCCTTTAAAAAATTGAAGCAGACAAAGTTTTTTTATTTGAAAATAATGAAGAAGTTCAGAAGGCAGCACTGGCCTTCACCAAGGCAAGAAATAGGCACTGTGTTACTTTTAACTGAGTCCAAGGACAGTTATGGCACAACAGAGCGGTGCGGAAAGCAGTAAACTTAGAAAGACTTCTCTAATGATTAAGAAATTCTCTTTCCCTATGTCACCTTCACAATGAGAGGCATACTAAAGTTAGGGCTAATGACACTTTTTAAGGGAATAGTGGAAGATTCTCAGAAAAATACCCCTTGTCACAGATTGCCTCTAGTTCTTTAAATTTACAGAAAAAATTGGAGGGATATAAATCTTTCCATTACTGCAAAGTGTCCTTAGTGTCCTCTGAAAATTTCACATTTAGACGTAACGAGAAAAAGTATCCACTTTGGTTTTACCCATTTTAAATGCTGATGACCCCTTTCAACCATTGGAACAGTTTGTTAAACTAAGATCATGTCTAAAGGCAAATTTGTAATGACTCAGAGGCTTATGTCGTTATGGTCTGCAGCACCAAGAGAAAGCAAGCATGCTAACAAGCATGCTCTGCAACTGCCCATTCGATAGGAAGCATCAAGCAGCTAAACCACAGCAAAGGAAGATGCTTTAAATGTGTGGTAGGAAAACCTATAACTGCTGCAAACAAGAAAATAATGGAAAACACAAGACCACGTGCTATTAGTGTATGAAAGCAATGGGCAATTGAACGTCTCCTGGAACGTGAGCCACTGTGCATCACAATATTATTAATCTTTGTGAGCAAGGTGTTAAGGTTTCAAGGGTGATGGATCGGTGTAGGCACCTCTGGCTCTTCCTTTTCCAAAGCTGTTTGCATCTGTGAAGTCAAAATCTGTTCTGGAATAAGTTCTTCCCATGGCGTAGACAGCACCTCCCTCATGCACAGCTCCTCTATCCCAAGACCTTGCTCTCGTCACGATCCTCCAAAGCCATGAGTCTGCACAGGCAGCTCTGCTCAGGCACTTTGCTAGGGAGATGTCTCGGCAGCCAGCCAGGGGAAGAAAGAGTGTAGGCAAAAGGGGACACCAAATGTAGCACTCCCAAAAAGCTCCACTGGCCCTTGAAAGCACCTGTGGAACAGGTGGGGTCTGCTCAGCGCTCCTTTTCCCTTCCTCTGCTAAAGGACAAGCCATGCCAGTACTCCTCTTCCAGTTCTGGGAAGGGGGATGCACAAGGAGGTGAGATGAGGTGGTACAGATGCAGCCGAAGCCCATGAGAGCCAATTCACTATCGGTTTTCAGGATCTGCAGTTATTAGTTTTGGTGTCGCCTAGATGCTGTTGTGATATCAATATATTGCATATTGTTGCATGAGGACATTATACAGCACCTCAGGGCTCGATCAGCAAGACCTCGATTTTTCCAGCCTCGATTACCGAAAGTATTAGATTTGTATCATGAACACATGCACATTATGAATAACTACATTAATTATCTGAAGAGAAGTTAATCGAAAGGTTACACACTACACTCTCACTGACATTGTTTAATCTTCATGTGCACTATGCATACTAAACAAATCTACGGCTCCTGCACCAAACAGTCAGAAATCCAGGACTCTAACGATAAGACTGCTGAAGGAGGATCATTTCTCATGCTCGAGGTTCAGCATCCGCGCATTTTCTGAAATCTTTTATTCTTTTTTTTTTTTTTAAAGGCTCCAGCTATGGAAACACAGTTTGTCAAAGTGCTATTGATCTGTATATACACCCCTCCTCCCCCTTAAATGAGCTGCAGGGGGGAACTGGGGGTGCCTGTTAAACCTAAACCACTTAAATACATTTAAAGGTAACTTGTGACACGCACTTTAAGGAATGGTTGCTCTGCGTGTTTCCCAGCTCGCAGCTCCTTGATGCTCGCTGCCATGCTGTAGGTGGCATCCAATCAGAGCGGCCGCCACTGAGGGCCAGGGAGGCAGCTGCCGGGTTTTATTTTATATTCCGGCTACAGCGCAGGCAATGTGAGGCAGCAAGTGTGTACGGCACGAATAATGAGTTGTACTAATTCACAGAAATTCACTTTTTTTTTTTGCCGTCACACACTGCTCCTTTTTCTATAGACCAAGACTTTGAAAGTTCATTTTTATGTGTCATTTACTTCCCCAGGGTGTAAAGCCTGCTAAAAATATCACCATTTCTTCTCCTCTGATAACAGATTATTTATGCAAAGGCAGAATAATTATTCTTGACATACTAGAAGGCTCTCCACTCCAACTAAGGTAGTTTCAAATGATACCTTCGCAAAGTACAGCAAAGGTCAATATCGTCAGCAAAAGCTCAACATTGAACACGAGTCTTCTGAACTCAGGATACTGGAAGGCTTGTTAAAGGAAGGAAATTATTTTGCAGTTGTACAGGCCACTTGATTTGAAAGCATGAAGGGAACATGACTGGGACAATGAGGTTTCTGTAACCGGTTACCCCAATTCAACCCCGAAGAAAATGAAGATCTGTGTGGTGTAGAAATATAGTAGCAATTAAACGAGGCAGAAATATATGTGGGGGAAATCCTGACAACTGGCATCGAGAGGTTAACTATTCTTTTCTTTTTAATCAGTAACTAGTTCTGTCATCTTTTGGTTCAGTGCAAAACCTCCCCAGAGAAGCGCCTCCATTCTTTGAATGTCCATAAGGCAATTAGGTTTTACATTTTTAAAACTGAAGGGTTTTACAGGATGAGCCAATTTATATGTTTCCATAATAAGAAAAGACTCAGGGCTACTGAAGTATCTATTTCAAAATGGCTTAGGTGGTGCATTATTGAATCCTACAAAGCCAAGGGGCTTCCAGGTCCCAGAGTCTTTAACAGTCATTTTGAGGGAACTATCTGGGCAGAATACAGAACAGCTTCATTTTTGGAAATCTGTAAAGCAGCCATTTGCTATTTGGAGTTTCTTCAACATGAGCAACACAGAGCATGGTAAAGAGAGGTCTTGGCTTGAACACAGACACCCAGAGGTAGAAGGGTGCTGCCACAGCACTGAGTGGTTATGCTTCTTTGCTCCCGAGCCTTTTTATTGTCTTAATAAATGCTGGTCAAGTCCCAATCAAAAACAATCAGGTGGATATAGCTGTGAGCAAAAATGGGTGATAGCTTTCAAACTGGAATAGTGTAACAGCTCTATCTACCAATTAAAGCCATTCAGTGAACAAATCTGATGATTAACTGGATATGTAATTAAGCCTTTATTATTAGTCTAATTGGATGGTTAGGGGAATTATTAAAGCTGTTAAGATTCTGTGTAGCAAGCTGACTGTGCAGTACAGGCAATGTGAAATTCAGCTCATTACAAGCAAGGCCAAATGAACATATTTGAGTGGAAATTCGAGACAGCTGCATCCAAGTCTTTCAAAACAAACCCAAACAAACCTTAAAGCCATGAGTTCAGCTCAGCAGAGAGTGCTATAATGCCCCACTCAAACATGCATGGCAACAAGCCAAGCACAGACCCAGTCCCAGGAGGCTAAGGAGACAGGATAGCTTTTTCTGTGGTGCTGGCTAAATCATCCTCCCTTCCTCCAACCCCCAACTCCCACCCCCACCATTCCTGACACCGGCATAAAGAGGAACTTTCACAACAGAGGCATTTGACCAGCTAGACAGGTGAAATACAACAACGGAAGCATTAAGAGAAGCAAAAATCTGGTTAATTTCTGAAAGAATTTGGTGCTCCAAAATCTGGTCTTGGGAACATAAAAGAACAAGAAGGAAGTATGTGCGGACCACTGCGTAGGCCTAGCAAAACATTAAGCTTTCCGTATCATTTAGTCCTTGTTCCACTTATCCTAGGTCAAAGTCTGGACTCAGTACCAGTAACGTGCCAAGTCGACAGTTGAGAACCAGGACTCCCATGTCCCTTACCAACAGCAAACGTCACTCAGTCCTCACCTATCCTTACCAAAAATGAATAATAAAGAAACTAAAAAGGAAATTCCCAGGCTTATGTGATGACTGAGAAGACAATTTATGTAGCTTACAGGCAAGTGGAATTACTGCCGTTGAAGAGTTATCTCCATTGGCTTCAATGAAGTAATGCCTTACAGTTGCTGGATCAATATGAAGCTAAGTGGCCTGATACAAATCTGTTGGAGAAAAAAAGAAAAATAATTGGGTTTTTTTCTGACGACCAAAGCAAACTTCTAAATTAGTATGTTCACTGAACATGTCATCTATTGTCCTTCCCATCTGAAAAAGTGCAATAATAAGAAAGTATTCTAGAAATACAATTCAAATAAGTATAGAGGGAGAGCAATTAACCAAGAGTAACAACTGCTGCCACTGAGGCTGAAACATGTACTGATGTTCATTAAATCACAACAGTTACTTTCCACATTTACGTGTCAAAATGTTTCCTTATTTTGTAGAGTATCATGCCACAAAGTTCACTTAATAAATAAATAAAGATCATTACGCTTTTTGAAATTATTTACTTCATGGATTGAAAAAATTCTAAGAACTAAACTTCATAAATAATCCAAAGATTTTCTCAAAAACTCAATCGTAATGTGATTTGAGTTTCTATATTAAAATTGACACAAGCATAATTAAATATTACAGTTTAAAACCAGAATACTTTGATGTAACAAAGCATGGAAGGAAGCACTTGATTACAGAAAGGCACTTAGTGGAAAAAAAAAATGTTAGAAGAGCAAAAATTGGAAAGGCACTTGGAGCAGCTGCAGTTAGAAGAACAGAATTCTAGGGGAGTATGCTTGGAGGATAACACGGATATTTAAACAGAAAGAAACTCTGAAGCATGTCATACAGGTGACTCAAGAAAATGTCATATTAAGCTCTTCAGATGTATGCCTCTTCTCGTTGACCTTGACGAAATCTGGTGCACATAAACACACACACACGTGGAAAAATGACACTGCATGCAACCTTAAACACGGGGGTGCTGATCTGGGCCAGATCTCCGGATGTACCTTGTGTTACCAGTTTTCCCAGAAAATATTGGGAAAAAAGATCTCCTTTGAGTTACTGCAATGTTTCAGTTTTATTTATTTTTCCAGTAGTTAAACATTTCATTTTTATAAANAGGAGTGCTGATCTGGGCCAGATCTCCAGATGTACCTTGTGTTACCAGTTTTCCCAGAAAACATTGGGAAAAAAGATCTCCTTTGAGTTACTGCAATGTTTCAGTTTTATTTATTTTTCCAGTAGTTAAACATTTCATTTTTATAAAACCCTTTGACGCTTACATAAAATAAGCAATAGACTTGTGTGAAAACCACTGTCACAGAGTTAATTATAAGCAGGCACTGAGCTGTTCCCCAAACAAAATTGTTTTCAGTTCTTTTAGACTCTGAAAGGAAAACCACAGGCTTATGAAAACCACTTGGTAGCTTATAACCCGCCTAATCCAACAACTGGGTGCACATATGTGTACTGGTGTGTCTTCATAGACCCCCTCAGCAACGGTGCACGGGGAGCACCACAACACATCTGCCTAGAGCAAGTTGCCAAGATTGAACACGAAACAGCTCAAAGAAAAGACATCATATTGTAGAATGAAAAAAAAGCCCAACCCCAAACAACAAAAAAAAAACCAAGCAAAAAACCCCCACAAAGATTTACATTTTGGTGGCAATTCATCAGCTCTGGAGTGGGGGGAGTGTTTCTGAGGTCAGTCTTCCAGGACATTAAAGCTAATTGGAAGACTTCTACACCTTTTCATAAAATGGCACACAAACCTTGGTGGGGGGAGAAAATTACCACTGGGGAAAAAAAAAAAAAACCCCACTGGTATAAAGATGACATTGCAACTGATGGAATGTATTGTAACATCCCTCAAGAGAAAGGTGAATCAAAGCTGCTATTTTGCTACTTTCTTCCCCTATAAGAAAGATGAAGGCCCGTCTTTCATCGAACTAGGCTGTTTAATTTTAAAGGAACATAAAAAAAAAACCCTACCACATAACATTTCAGAACAACAAACTTTTCAAGTGTCATCACCCAGTTTTTTTTCTTAGAATCATCCTTACCTTTACTACAAAGCACACACAATACACGTTTGTATAACAACAGAAACAATCACTTGGCGTACTTGCACAGAAATGGCATTGCAGTGAGCGTCTGGCCCAGGGACGAGCCCATGCTTTCTGAGCGGACAAGGGACCACAGGCAGGGACAGACTTGTGCTCCCAGATCCAGAAAGAATTCTGCACTGGGCTGCTGTAAGCAGCACCTACACGTCATTGACAAAGCTGGGCGAGTTTCTGCTGCAGATTTCCGCCCCCCCCCCCCC
>VZSC01000581.1:0-17632 GCA_013398225.1 Steatornis caripensis
CCTCCGTGGGCTGCAGGGGCACAGCCTGCCATCTCACCACGGGCCACAGGGGAATCTCCACTCCGGCCGCCTCCCCCGCTCCTTTCTCACTGACCTTGGTATCTGCAGAGGTGTTTCTCTCACATCCCACCCCTCTCTCCGCTGCAGGTCTTTTTAGCAGTTTCTTTTTTTCCCCTTCTTAAATGCGTTATTGCAGAGGCACATCCACTGTCGCTGATGGGCTCGGCCTCAGCCCGAGGCAGGTCTGACTTGGAGCCGGGGGAGCTTTGAGCAGCTTCTCACAGGGGCCACCCTCTACCAAAGGCCCCCCCTGCCCAAACCCAACACACAGGGGGCTTCAGTTCTTTCCAGACCTGAATGCACAGTTCCTTTCCTGACTAGTCACTAGTAAACCTGTCCAGTACCCTGAATCCCAGATCATTCCATTGGTATACATTGACCACGCTTCTCTCCCCAGCATCCCAACAGCTCGCAACTCTCCCCATTCCCACAACCCTATGATTTCTTTACTCCCCTCAGGAGTTTGGACCCTGTATTTCAGCAGAAAGTACAGACCCCCCTCCTGTGTTTGCATGATTTCACACAACTCTCTTGTCCCGTGGAGTGACAACATCTCAGGTGTCCACAGCATACCTGTTGTCTCAAACTTCCAGTGTCTCAAACTGTTTTGATGTCCCTCTTAGATATCAAGCTTTTGTATCTAAGTGGGTGCTATCCCAGTGGGTGCTCCAGAAAGAAACTGCTTGGGTTGCCAGGAGGATTCCCATGTGCAAGGGGTGCAGCTTTCTTAAGGTCTGTTGCTGCTTGGATCAGAGAGTCAGCATCTTGTTCCATCAACAAGGCAGACGCCGAGCACTGCTGTTTCACAGGGATGCTGCTAGGAGATTTGTGCTTCTATGACCTTTCTTGATGTGTTTGTTTTATTTTCAGATTTTGTGATTTGTGATTTGAGGGAGTACTAGCTGTTCTGACTTGTTTTTCTGTTTCCTCTTCCAGCAATCAACTTCCCCAACCCAACAGGTAAGCAACAAGACCTTTGTACTTATGTGTTGAATGTGATGCATGTTAATCAAGTGCTCCAGCAGATCAGGAAAGCCAAACAGCTGGAATACACAGCTGGCTTTGCCAAATGTTTTTCCCCAAAAGAGGATGAAATTGGATATACTAACACTTCCAGTAAGTAATGCCATTTGTTGTACCTCTAATTATTGCTAGGAGGTATACACTAGAGAGTTGCCTCCTGCTCACACCTGATATCTCTGTGACTGCATAACCTGTGATCTTGAGCCCACCCTCCCCCTAACGCTAGCAATCTGCATCCAGTAAGCAGATTATTAAGTGTTCCCCAAAATATCTATAAATGAGGAATGTATAGCTTGCATCCTCTTCTGACCAGGAAAGGTACCACTTGACATCTCTGCATTCTCCAGCTCTGATCTGGTTCCTGCAAACTCCTGGAGCACAGTCCCTTTCTTCTTTCCCGCCAGTGTCATCACTGTTTACTTGCTTATTTACCTTCTGGTCATTCCTGCCAAGATGCAGGCCCATCTTTATTGAGCACCCAGAGTTCCCATTGATTCTGAGAGCAGAATACACAACGTCTCGGAATGATGATCTTTAACGTGAACATGATGGTGCCCATCGAGCATAAGAGATGATTTCTAGCATGCTGTAAGTAGTGGTGGAGTGATCTTCAGGGGATGAAACAAAGTCCCTTTGCCTCGATGGTTGGATAGAAGCCCAGGCAAAGCTCTTGCGCAGAGATGGGCAGACTACTTGCTGGTGGTCCGTGAGGAGCAGATGGTTCCACGTAGCTGTTTCTTTCTCCCCGTTTCCAGCTGCTGAGTCAGCATTCAGTCTTTTTATCTATTACTCTCTGGCTATGTAGGCAAGTGCTACTGCTGTACTGCAGGGTAGCAGTGGGAAAGAGAAGCCAGGATTAGGCAACCAGCAGCCAGGAATCAGGGTGTGGGGTTATCTTGTTAAGGCAGCCACGAGGCATTCACTCATGCAAGCTCACAGTCTGCGGATGATTTGATGAACCATGCTCTGCCTGAGAGCAGGAGCCTCTCACAGAGTCAGAGGGATTTTGTTGCTCTGATTCCTGATTCCGTTTGCTTTGCCTTTCCCCACTTTCTGATCCTCTTTAAACATTCTCCGTAGAAGACTTGCTGGGAAACACTGAGCCAAGGACAGACTCCAAAATGTGTCCCACAGCACTCAGTGGAGGAGGCAAGGATCCCAGCCTGCAGGACAAAGTGACAAAATCTGGCCTTTTGCCACTTGCTTTTACACTACATAAATCACTGGTAAAGCCAGAGCAACTTTGGTCCTAATTGTATCAATCTCTTGGGATCTTTGTAAACTAAGCCTTCAGACTGCTCGGCTGGGGTTGCTTTGACAGCTTGACTGAGACCAGAACGACTGCATGAAATTTGCCTGTGGTGGAGGATAACTCAGCCGTGCTTGTATTTTCATGCAGAAACCCACCACTTAGGGTTTCTCCTTGATACAAGTTACCCAGCCTGTGCTGGATATTGGGACCTCTGCGCCAGTCATCGAGGTCTTGCCTAGGAGTTCACGCTTTGAGATTGACTGCCTAAAGTTGCACCCACCACGCTTGCTTTCAGAGGTGCCCCTTCCTTTCGAACCTGCTGCCAGTGAAATATGAGCCCAAAGGCTCTTAGCTCTGTCTCTGGGCCACAGCTCAGTTCCCAGATTCTCATCCCAGTAACATGGAAATCCCTGCTACTACCTCTTCTTTTCCCATTTCTGCTACTACCACCCCCAAGGAAAAGGGTTGGGACAGGATTGTGAAGGTATCTTCACGCTAGGCTGCCCAGCCAAATTCTGGGAGCAAACACTGAGAGCTCTCAAGTGAAAGGCAAAGATTAGATGATTAATGCCTCTGGCAGCCTGATCCAAGGGCGTGCACAATGGTGATTAATTTACAAACTCTGAGAGTCACTTAATACAATTATTTCTTCATGCATTTTCTCTCTCAGCCTAATAAGATGTTAATGACATTGGGGCAGGCATGCATGTGGCATGGTTACAGAGCCAGGTACTGGGATTATAAAGCAAAAGCAAAGTAAGAGCAGAGGAAGTGAACAAAAGACATTGAGGATCTCAAATATTTAGAGGTTAGCAGTAAGACTGACCATAACTCTTAAAAATCGGTTAATCTGGTTCTAAAAACCAGAATTTGTCTTTAAAAAACTGTCATAGAATTATTTTAATTCTAAGATATAACCTTAAAGATCTCTTAGAATAACTGATCATTTTAATGTCATGACTAAATTCCAGTGCTGGGGAATCTGCTCTGTCCTTCTTCACTCTCCCCTGCAATTTCATTTGGATATAGCCTTCGCTTTCTAACCCAAACCCTGCAGTGCTGCCCCACAAGCTATTCCAGCTCATCAGCAGCAGACGGTTTTGCTTCCCTGGTTCTAGCAGATGTAGCCTCTGCAGCTTTGGTGATGACAACACCAAGAAGCATATGGAACTGCTGGTGTTTTTTTCTGTTGTCCAGTGTCTCTTACTCTTCCAGAGCAGCAAAGCTACTTCTATATATCTGCAGTCTGGCTGTGTGGGGTGCTAAAATGTTTTGGGATCATGGGCAAGTATGGTGGGTGGTGATCAGTAACAGATGCTGGTTGTTGTAGATCACCCTGGCTCGTTGCTTACTGTCTAGTGCATGTGTGTCCTGTCTCTGACAACACCTCATAGTCCAGAGGAATCCACTCGTTGCCTGAGTATGAACATGTGGGAATGAGATGTGAGCATGGCATTTAGAGCTGGATTCCTCAAATCTGTGTCCATTCGTCAGCAATGTGTGTAATATGAGGGTTAAAAAAGGTGACTGCCACCAATTCTTTGTATCGTGATGGCAAGTAAGATTGTCTGGGCCATATTATCCCCTTGTCGCAGATGAACGTATTAAAGCAGATGGTAATCCAGTATGACCCAACCAGTTACGGTATTGTGACACTTTCTTCCATTACTGGTTATAAATGCTTTAGAAACATGCCATGGGAAAGGCTGGTAGCTGCTGTTTCTTAGATCCCAACGTACTTTGAGGTCACAATACAGTTTTCATTGTCTTCATCTTCTAGATGGGGAAACTGATCTCTAGAAAGTGATAGCACGTGGGTCATGCAGCAGATCTGCAGCAGAGCTGAGGCTCGGAGCATGGTCCCTTGTGCTCCAAGCCAGTTTCAGTCATCAGACCACAGCCAAGGCAATTTTATTCAAGTGTGCTCCATCTGCTATTCACCCATAGTCTGCGGCTAGAATAGGGTTGTTATTTTTGCATTCATCTGGCAGCCAGAATTTCAGGACCAGGGATGGCTTTCCCCTAAGGACTTGAAATGAAAACCTCCATTATATTTCTGAAGAAGGCAAAGCAACAAGAAATGCTAATAGCCATGGCAGAGGGTCTCTCCCCTGGGAGTGCAGGGAGGTGTCTGTAACTGGGAGCAAACATCTCTGCACTGTGAGCTGCCGCCACTGCAAAGCCTGCCAAGGAAATCTGGTGAAGACAGCGCAACCACCAGCCATTGAGGAGCCAGCTCCCCTGCCACCTCCACCTTGCCTCTAACAATCCTGAGGACAACTTCTGTGTTCAATATTTAAATCCACTATTTAATTTTTAAACAGGAAGCTTCGTTTGCGCTGCAGCACTGAGCCAGGATCCCTGGCAGATGGTGTGAGTCTGCAAGAAGGTTTGCTTCACACAAGCGAGATCAACAGTGAGATCACCGCTGTGGCCTCTGAGACACAGAAGGTCATTTAAAGGTTTTCTTTTCAGCTGAATCTGCTAGGTTTCTCTTGGTGAGCCTTGATGATAACCATCCAGAGGTGACGTGCTGGTTGTATACCAGACCACACTGAACATCTCCTATCTCTCTGAACATATCCTCCACTTCTAGCTCAGAGAAACACCAGAGCTTTTCCTTCCTGTGGCTTGTTTTAAACCAAAGGACCAGGAGTCAGAGCACTTGGGTTCTGTTTCCAGATTTGGCACTGCCTGCTGTGAGCTTAAGCATGTTTCTCTATACTTTTGTGGATGTGTTTCCCCACATGCAATGCAGGAGTTATATAGAAAGAGGCATTGATACCTCATAGAGATGTTAAAAAGCCTTGTTCGTTAGTTGTTGCAAAGTGCCTTGAGATCTCAAGCTAAGCAGAGGCAATGTGCTGTAGTTACAAAGTCCCGCACAGCTAATGGTGTTGCACTTAAGCCTAATCATGTTGTGGTATCTGTGGTGCATAGAATCCTTTCTCTGTTTTATGATCTCTGCTAAAATGTCGCCTTCTGGAAGTAGCTGCATCTGAGTGAGAGGAGAGGATGGAGTCAGGGCCCTGTTCTGGCATGAAAAGAGCTCTCTTTAAGGTTTCGAGTCTTCTTCTCTCAGCAGTCTAATCCCATGGGTGTGGGGGGCTTCTTACAAATGAGGCACAGTAGACCTTCAGCTGGCACAACCAGGCCTTGGTGCTAAGCTGGGAATACTGTTCTCAGTCCTCTTGTCTTGCACAGCAATCTCTGATCTCCACCTGAGCTTGGGCTTTCTCCTTAATCTGCCTCTCCTTTGGTTTCTGTGCCTCCTCCTTTGTGGGTTTGCTCCCTCTCGATCAGTTGCCTGACTGGCCTGTGTGTTACAGCTCTCAGCTCTGCTTTCCACCTGATATCCGCTGTTAAGGGAGTTATGTGCTGGAGAAAGATGTCACCTTTCTCCTCTGAAGATCCATGTACACAACAGGGTCAGAGTTGGAAACCATCCTGGTCCCTTTGATTGCAAAAGGACAGTCACAGTGGATCCTGCTGTATAGGACAATGCCATTGTAAGAGAAAATCTGTGTATTCTAACTGCAGCTGGCAACCTGTGAGCTGGAGCCGTGCAGATGTTTATCTTCGGTCCAGTGGAGAGAAGCTGGGCTGTTAGACCAACCCACCAATATCAGAAAGCTTGTGGGCTTCAGCCCCTCCTCTGAGGACCAATGGGGGTTTTGTGCAGCCACAAACTCCCTTCTCTCAGCCACAAGGGCTGGGGAAGTCCCTTAAAAGCTGCTTTCTCACCCTTTTTCCCCTCCACCTCCCTGTGCTGAGGACGAAAGGGACCCCCCAGCCCACACAATTAATTGCCCTGCCTCAGACCCCGCAGGCATCTGCTTCATTGTCTGCTCCCCACTCCTCCCTCGTCCTTCAGCTCCAGCTGCCCTGTGGCCCCCTGTGCTCGGCACTTTGGAGCAGTGGCTAATTTGGATTAGGATGCTAATTAGAAATGAGTGGATTGAACGGAAAGCACTTAGCCAGGGTTAATCATCAGTTAAGTGGCCAGCCCAGCCGAGCTCCTGATGGCCGTGAGCAGCTCGCAGGAGTGGCATTTCCCACGGATCTCACAGAAAACTCAGCTGCCCTGGTCCATGAACCAAGCCCATGGCTTGCAGCACAGTGTCCAACCTGTGGCGACAAGGACCTTTTGCAGGCCACAGCAGGAGGCTGCCTCCTCTTTTCTCGCTGCTTTGGTGGGATGCTGGAGAGACACAGGCAAGAAGGGAGAACAACAGCATGGAAACCCCATTTCCCTCCCACAGGGGTCTGCAGGCTTTTGGTATGTTTGGATGACAGTCATTTTCATTTCCAAATGAGAGGGGATGGGAGGGCCATAGCTGCAGGGTAAGAGCTGGGAGGTGCAGCATCTCAGAGTCAAGATGCTGTTCATTTCATAGGTAGTCTCTCCTCACTGGCACAAGGTGGCAGATTTTGGTGTGCATGGTAGGTGTGTGACGCTCCTACCATCACAGCGTACCATGTCCGGAGCTTTTGGCCCTGGCATTGCAGAAAGCTTCCATTGCCCATCCCATCCTTGGCACCCAGGCCATAGGTTGCTGGCCCTGCTCTGCCCTACATGTCCTGAGTCACCCATGCTAAGACTCTCTTGCCCAGGAACCAGAACAAACCACCAGTGAAGATACAGGAATGCAGAAGTCCAAGCAGGCATTTGGGCTTCTCTTCATCTGGGCATCATAACAGCAACAGTGTGGGAGGTAAACCCCAAAAATTTGAGTCTTGCACCAGCATGCCATGGATGAGGTTTCTAGCACATCCCAAGCCCTTAGCAAGAGCCTTGTTTTCCTTTCTGTATGTGTTCTTTCACGGCTTTTAAGTACTTTAAGTTTCATAGCACACCTCCTTGCTTTTGTGTAAGATAGATAGAAGGTAAAGAGATCTGTACTTGCTGTGTCTGTGCCATTCGCGAGGTCTGAGATCCCACTCTCAGCCCATTCTCCAGCTCCAGTTTCTGCCCAGGGACCTTTAGGAACACATCAGGTCTTGGACCTGTTTTCTCTTTCTCTTCTGCCTGTTTCCTCCATCCCCCTCCTACTGTCAGCAGTGCAAAGCTGGTTCTTGGCCTTTGTGTTTGTGGCTCAGGAGCTGCCCTTTTACCACAAAGGTTACCATCTTAAGCCTGGTCAATTCCAATTCATTCCAATCTCTGCAAGTCTGTATTGGATTATGTCTACACACGAGATTTTTCACCTGTCTTACAATATTGCCGTAGGGTGTGACTGTCTTGTGCTAGTAATAAAACCAGGCCCTATTGCACATGTGGTTGATCTAACATAAAAAACTTATTTTGTTAAAGGAACCAGCATAAGCTGCAATAACAAATGTGCCTTTTAGCTGGTATAAATTGAATGTACTCTAGCTAAATGACACATTTGTAGCACTGAGCTGACCTCCACAGCTGATTTTTTTAGTTTCATATATAGCCCTAAGTGGGGTCATCTACAGGCGCTTTTTCCTCTCTCCTGGGGAAATTATTCTACCATCAAGTTGTTCTGGCTTAAAGGCCCTTGTGGCCTGTTTGTCTTCAATGCTTTTTTACCCTCCTCTACATTTGCCCCCTCAGACCTCCGAGAGGAATCTCTCTTTCTCTTTAGCCCTAATAGCCTTCTTCCTTTTCGTCAGACCATCACATCTATCAACCTGGATTAACCCTTCTATAATCATACTAATCACAGATACATTCCTTTTCAGCCTCCTCCTGAGGCTGGGGGCTGCCCATCTGTCCCCAGCTTGACGCAGAGCCGCAGCGGTGGTTTAGCAGTGCTGTGCAACTTGCTGCGAGCACCCAGGCAGCCTTGGGAAGGAGGTTCGAAAAGCCACAGCTGACCAGTCCCTTCCCTTCCCCACAGATAACACCTGTCGCTTTGAGGACGAGAAGATCTGTGGCTTCGTGCAAGACAAGATGGACAACTTCGACTGGACCCGACAGAACGCCCTGACCCAGAACCCCAAGCGCACCGTCAACACGGGGCCCCCCACGGACATCAGTGGTACGCCGGAGGGTAGGCACACATCTGGGTTTCTTTTGGCTTGTCAGGAATCCTATGGCTCTGGATTCTGGTGGTGTGCTGATCTGCTTTCCAAACAACACGCTTCGTCCTCTGCACAGGTTGCAGGGGGCAGGCAGTTAATTTGCATGTTACTGATTGGCATTAAACACACAATTAAAACGCCCACGACTTTGTTTAAGGGAATAGTGTGAACATTAGTTCTTGTTACCAGCTAATTGCCTGCTGCCTAATGCCCTTGTCCCATTTGATGCTTGTTTTGAAGCCCCAAAAAGATAAGCAAGTAGGAGAACATCTCTTACACCTGGAAATGGCCCTGCTGGTTTTTAGCCAGCTATTTACTCAAAGAAGGTCTCCAGGAGGCAAGCGGATCTCCTTAGTACCAAGCAGGAGCATGAGAGACCAGGCAGGAGCTGCCACCCCGCAAATGCCTCACCTCTAGCTGGAGAAGACTGATGGTGGTGTATTGCTCATGCTACCTGTGCACAGAGTACATGCTCCCATTTTAGCTGGATATTACTTTCCCCTTTCTCTAATGAGGAATGTAAATTTGCATGCAAGCACAAATCTTTGAACTCAGAAAAAATGGGAAACATCCAATGGCCAGCTAAGGAGATGGCTTTTCCCATTAGCCTTCAGTACACTAGCCTGATTGGGCACTGAAAACTATGCCAACAAATTAAATAGCTACTCTGTTCCTTCCCAGGTTGTTAACAACTACTTTGGTATTGTTCTCTTTACATAACAATATTGTTTGGGCCAGATACACCAAATCCTCTCTCCCTCTGCTTGAGGCAGAGAAATTAAGTTGGAACGATTTCTCCCACCTCTTTCTGGTTTTCTCCTTACACAGTGCAGTCGGCTCTGGGGCTCCTTGTGCTGCAGGAGAAAGGCTCATTTTGCACCCAGACAGATGTGTGTGTGCATGTTCAGGGACTCATCTGCTGCATGCGCTCACAGTGAGTCTGCTGATGCCTGTTTCTCCTGCTCCCCCCTAAATACTGCAGAGGCAAGGGAGGCTCTGCGGGGACATACTGCAAGTGTCTCTGGCCAGGATCACAGTGGGCACAGAGCGGATGAGAAGAGCAAGGCCGTGTCTCTCAGAGGAGGAGTGGTCTGCCAGCCTCCAGCATCCCATCACTTGCAGGGAGGGAGACCCAGTGCACCCTGCCTTTCCGCACATTTCCCTCTCGTTTTATAGGTTATTACATGTTCATCGAGGCATCCCGGCCCCGGGTGACGGGAGACAAAGCCCGGCTCATCAGCCCCCTCTACAACATTACTGCCAAGTTTTACTGCGTCTCCTTCTACTACCACATGTATGGGAAGCACATTGGTGAGTACCCTCCGGGGAGGGGTAACGCCAGCCTAGTGCGGGCTGTCAGGGAAGACCTCCAGCCTCTGCTCCCCCAGCGGTGCCCGTGGCCGGTGATTCATGAGTCCTACTCCAGTGCTCAAGGCGCCAGGGTGGGCTATTGCTTTCAGATACTTGTCTCTTACCAACCGTGTCAGGGTTGTGAGCCTGCTGCAGTCCATCCTCGGGGCAGTATCTTGCAGTCAGCCATCACCCCTTTCCCTCTGGCTCTAGCACAAGGCTTCCTACTCTTCAAAAAAAAGAGCATTGTACCCGTGTGCATACATTTGCCCTGCTCACGGCCACAGCTACCTTGCACCAGACAGCCGGACACCAGGTGAACAGTCTGTCAGTCGGACAGGAGACAGAGGTGGAGGAGCTTTGTGGGACAGGGGGGCTGTTTAGTGGTTGCAGCTATTTTGGGGTGGGCAGGATGCATATTCCCTCAGCTGTGCCGAGGGGACGTCTGCTCTGCCTGACTCCCTCCTCTCTACCATAAGCCTATGAGTGCAGTGAGCACCCCAGAAGCGCCTGCCACACTAATGAGTTTCCATACCCAGTCAAGGAGCAATTGCTAATTCGTCACCTCTTGATTATAATTTCATTAATTTGAATAATGGATGCACTCTTCCCACAGCACACTAGGTNTATGAGTGCAGCGAGCACCCCAGAAGCGCCTGCCACACTAATGAGTTTCCATACCCAGTCAAGGAGCAATTGCTAATTCGTCACCTCTTGATTATAATTTCATTAATTTGAATAATGGATGCACTCTTCCCACAGCACACTAGGTTATTAATCACCTGCTGGACTGGAGCCTGACTGAAAAATCAGGGCCCAGGCAGGAATGTGTCCGCCCTTCAATAAACGGGGTTAATTAACTGCTCTCTGCCGTGGCACCATTGATGTCATTGGGAGGGAACATGCTCCCAAGTCCAGCCATCACATCTCTGCACACGTGTGGCACGGCAGAGAGGTTAAGTTGCAAAATCTGGGATCTCCTTCTCTCAGTGGGGGAAAGGCTGAAACCCTGACCCCATGGGTGCCGGCGGGTAAGAGCTGGGCTGTGGTTCATTGAGCAGGTCTCCGTCTCTGTCTTTGCTCTGAGGGCTCATATTTGCTGTCTGCACTCAGAGTCCAGCTAGGTCGGAGGTGTTTGCATGCACCTGTACTACCCCTGCAAGCAGGCTGCTCTGTGCTGTCTTCGCGCCAGCGGCGGCAGGTTGCTGAGGCAGAGCACTGTCAGTGTTGGTTCACAACAGCTTTTCCTGGACCTGCTGGTCTTGCTTAGCCAACAGAGTTGAGCTGTTAATGCTGGCTGACAAACTCCCTTGTTCCCTGCAGTTGTCCATTGTGGTCAGTTGGCCTTGCTGCCTAATTCCTGCACGTCTTCTCCTGGAGGCTTTGAAAGGGGTCTCATTCTTTGTGATTGCCATGAAGGGTGGGACAGTGGCAAGGAAAGAAGATGTGAAGGGAGGAGGCCTCTTTTGCTTTTTTTTCCTTTAGGAATACAGCTACATGTCATATTTCTGAGTTCATTTCATGGGGAAAGTAAACGCCTGTCTGTCAGCTTTTGCTTGCTTTTAGAAAAGAGCTCTGTTTTACAGCTGTCCTGTGGTGGTCTTTTTGGAGATGGGCGGACTGCACAAGCAAGGGAATCAATTCATTACAGGTTTCTGGCTTTTAGCGTTTTATCTCTGTTCATTTGCTCCACCCACAAATTTCCCAGAGCAAAAGATATAGTGACTCCCAAGACCTAAGCAAGCCACTGAGGGCCATTTTCCATTCCTCGGCTTCAAGCACCTTTTATATTTGTGATTTTCCCCTTCATACTCAGTGTTGCTGCCCCTTCCTGCTCCCCATTTTCTCATTGTTGCACAAAGGGGCTGATAAATCTGTGCGAGGTGGATAGACTCTTTAATGCCATGTGATGGTTTCCAGGGTGGGTGCTGCTGAATTGAGAGTGAATAAATTACTTTAAAATTAGACTGACTAGATAGAGTCAGAACGAATGACAAAGAAATGAGAAAAAGTTCTGTTTCTCTTGGCCTGTGGAATACACCGCTTGGTCTAGCGAACCCACGATATATCTGTCTGCAGATTGAAATTCAGTACCTTGTATCTGCTCTCTACTCTGGAGTTTCTTTCAGGGCCAGTCATGATATTCTGTAATTGTTTTGGCTTCTCTTCCACATATCAAGGCACCAGGATGAAACAGACATCTCCAGGAAAAATCAGAATGCCTACTAATCCTAAAATTGTCTGGTTTTCATCATTCCCACTATGCTACTTACTAACTCTTACGCTACTTGGTCTTCTTCCTTACTGCCATGCTGGCAGCACTCTGGCAGAGCTGTCCTCATCCCTGCACACGCCCGAACGAACCCACACTCCCTGTTTCACCAGCAGGTCTAATGGCTCGATCTACATTTCTAATCCACGTTGGTTACTCCCTGGCTGGTTTTGCTTGTGCAGAGCTTGTGAAACTCTGCCAGAAAGCTGTAGCTGTAGTGCCAGGCTCAACGCCCTTGGTGACTGAAGTCCTCTCAGAGTTCCCTGGGGAAGTGGCAGCCTGCCTGAGGGCAAAGCAAGTTTCTTCAGCTCTTCTTCTTTAGCCCTGGGCTAGAGAAGGGTGTCCGCTCTCAGACAGAGGGCTCCTTGCTGGGACTTCTCCTGTCAAAAGAGGAGACAGACCCTGGCCTCCTCCTGTATCACATACGTGACAATATGAAGGTAAAGATGGCGTGGCTACAACCCTGGGCCATGTCTTGATTCCCATATAGGCAGCTATCCCTGAAGCCTGCAGACACGGCCCCAGCCCCTGGCTTACCTAGTGCCAGCCCAGTCCTACAAAGCCAGATGCCAGCCCTGCTGAGCCAGCCATAGCACTTAGCAAGAGCGTATCGGATTGCTCCTTTTGGCAGGCAGTGCCAGGAAGAGGGCACCTCCCAGCCCAAGCCTCTCCTAGCAGCTCCAGCTCCATCGTGGAGCAAACTGAAGCTCTGTCACTATGAAAAGAAGCCGTATAAAATCTCGACATTTATTTATTTTTTTAATAACGCTTTTATTACGGTTTCCACCCCTCTACAGAACTTGAAAGCTGGTTTTCTCTTGCAATTTGACTATAAAATATCCATAGCCATCCAGGCAAATCTTCCCTGGGAGAGTTCCCAGACACTACTCGTTTATAATAGATATGACGAAAGAGAGAAACAGAATACAAATGGAGCGTTAGTAGCCATGGTATAAAATATTCAGTGACTAGCAGAGCAGGGTGATGTTGAATATCTCTCAGCTGATGAGAGAACAGGGTGAAGGGGAGATCCCCGGAGGCAGTTCCCATTCTTCTGGAGTTATTTGGTCATCGGTTTTCCTTCCTCCAGCCCCCTCCGGAGCAAGCATTTGCATTGTCCTATGATCATGCCAGCCCAAACATAAAAATCAGGAGGAGGGGACGGAAAGAAATCCTNGGGGCACCTCCCAGCCCAAGCGTCTCCTAGGAGCTCTAGCTCCATCGTGGAGCAAACTGAAGCTCTGTCACTATGAAAAGAAGCCGTATAAAATCTCGACATTTATTTATTTTTTTAATAACGCTTTTATTACGGTTTCCACCCCTCTACAGAACTTGAAAGCTGGTTTTCTCTTGCAATTTGACTATAAAATATCCATAGCCATCCAGGCAAATCTTCCCTGGGAGAGTTCCCAGACACTACTCGTTTATAATAGATATGACGAAAGAGAGAAACAGAATACAAATGGAGCGTTAGTAGCCATGGTATAAAATATTCAGTGACTAGCAGAGCAGGGTGATGTTGAATATCTCTCAGCTGATGAGAGAACAGGGTGAAGGGGAGATCCCTGGAGGCAGTTCCCATTCTTCTGGAGTTATTTGGTCATCGGTTTTCCTTCCTCCAGCCCCCTCCGGAGCAAGCATTTGCATTGTCCTATGATCATGCCAGCCCAAACATAAAAATCAGGAGGAGGGGACGGAAAGAAATCCTGTTTCCACCAGACATTCAAGAATAAGGTTATCTTGCTTGTGGCAGGCACAGATGTATGAAATGAGGAATCGCTTGCTTGCTTCAGGAGAGGAAGCTAGCCACGGCAGGCAGTGGCCGGTCACCAACTTCAAAAAGCCTCTTTGTTGAGTTGGCTTGATGAGTCAGCATTACAGCTGGGAGAAGATCCTCAAGTCCTTGCTTCGGCCATCAGACTCCTCTTCCTCGCTTCCCGGGGGCTGCCTGGGAGGGTAATGCTTTGAGGAGACAGTGTCCCCGATGGACTGCTCCCACTGCAGTCCCCTGTCACCTCTCTCTCACATCTCCTAGCTCAGTGGCAACCAGGTTATGATCTGCACGGCCTCCTGCCTGCTGCTGGATGCTCTCACGGGCCCTGCAGCAAGAGATGACTTCATGATCTGACCGCAGGAGGAAGGTTGCTCAGAGGGAAATTTCAGCCAGAGTGGGTTTAGCTTTTTGTGTGGCCGTTGTGGTCCCCATCATATACAGTGGTTGCTAACGCTATAGCTCCCTGTCTCGCACACAGGCTTATGACTAGATACAGCCTCAGAGAGGGGAGAAGGCAAAGACCCGTGCTTGCCCTGGGATACCTCCCAAGATGGATCTGTTCAGCTGCTTCCTGTAGTGAAACCAGCAAGTCCTGGGCTTCAAGAACTGGACCTGATTGAATGCAATGTCTGAAGACCCTGCTCTTGCAGTTTTTGTACTTTGAGCCTCCTGTCTGCACTAGCAGTGTCATCATCTTACCGTGGCCAGTTCCTCTCCCAGAAATCAGGGAACAGGCTTATTTTCTGGCATGTGTCCAGCATCTTTGAAACTCATGGAGAACTAAAGGTGCTGTTGTACCAGCTTAGTGCTGACACAGACCTTATCTGACCACCCCAGCTGAGTCTAGCCTATGTATAATGAGGATGGGAAGCTTGCAATGAAGTTGAAAACTACTCATTAATCTCTACAGCTTCTTGAGGAGGGGAATTGGAGTGGGAGGTACTGATCTTTTCTGCCTGGTGTCCAGTCACAGGATGCATGGGAATGGTTGAAAGCTGCATCAAGGGAGGATAAGACTAGATATTAGGAAACATTTCTTTACTGAGAGGGTGGTCAGGCACTGAAACAGGCTTCCTGGAGAGGTGATCGAAGTGGTCAGGCAGTTGAACTAGATAATTGTTGTAGGTCTCTTCCAATTTTCCAAAGAAATTCTATTTCTTTTTTGCCTCTCCCTCTCCTCTCCCTCTCCTCTCCCTCTCCTCTCCCGCTCCCCTTTCTGTTCTCTTCTTCTTCATTTTTCTTCACTTTTCTTTCTGTCTATTCTAAGATACTGTGAGGAATAATGCTTGGGATTAATTAAGAGGGATTTTTGTTCTGAGTCACTAGAAACAGTGAGACCTGATCAGATCACTTGCCACAGCATTCAAGTTCAAGAAAGGCATAAGCTCTTTCACAGAGGTAATCAGGTTGTAGGCAGGCCGCTTACACTGATGGTGTCACCACTGAGGCCCTCCTGCTGAGTAGGAAACACAGATCTGGAAGGCCTGCCAAACTGAATTGCTTCTTTACTTCTCAACTCAGATAATGCAACCAGTGCGAAGCTGTGTCTGAGAGGTCATGGTGGATGATCACACCTAAGAGCCAATGTTAGCACGGATGCCATGTGGCTGCATCTTGTTTGTGGCAACAGTAGCCTGAGCTGTCAGGTCACACAGATTGATAGGTACCAGCTATGTCAATGTAAAAGCAATATGAACCATGAAGACATCCTTTTTGTAACATTCAACATCATAGCTCCCTCGTTCCTACCCAAACCTTGTTTATGAACAACATAACAGCACCCTGCTACTGCAAACAGTTATACAGGTGGCACCCTGGATGTAGCTGCATTGTGTTGGATATATAAAATTTGCCTTATATAGAAATGCATCATTCATTAAATCTGTGCCATTATCTCCAATAACTCTACACAGTAGAGATTACATCACTGGATTGATTGAGGGGAGACTGATTTTCCTAATTAGTATGATTCACTTCCCTCTAGGCTCTTGAAAACAAGTTGCAGTTCGAGTTGAGTGAACAGTTTGTAATGAAAAGATTAATTCAATTTTTTTTATACCCTTTCTTTTTCCACTTATTCAGATGGGTTCTTGGCTTTACTCATTCCTCCGTCAATAGATGTGTATTTGACTAATGTTTTGTGTGGACTTCCAGCAGCTTCCTGTGGGCTATAATATGGACCTTTTGGATAGACTGTGGTCACTTCTGTAGTATCTGCTTGTTTGTTGGGGAAGTTAGTCAAATACCATGATCATGAGCAAGGATTATAAATACTTGGCAAGATAACCACGTAGTTGTAAAGTGCCATTCAAGCTCTGTAGGTTCAATACAGTGGCTCTGAACAAAAGGCTGTTGAAGTCATTGTTTTTTAAAGACTTCAGTGAACTTTGGATTAGAGCCATAGATTTAAAGATTATTAAGACCAGATGGGACCAATACATCATCTAATCAAACTCACTGCATAACCAAGGGCAGAGAACTCCCTTCAGTTACTCTTGCTGGAGCCCAGTAAATACTATGTGTCTACACTTTCATTGGATGTTTACTTACAAAGAGCACCAACAGCGTGCTTGACACCACTGCTTGCAGAGGTGCGACAGAATCATCCCTAAACCAAAGAAGTTGGCATGTAAATCTGAGCAAGACATGGAGAGGAGGGAAATGTATTCAGATGTGAATTGGCTGTAGGTCATTTTTATTCCACAAATAACTTAGCTTCATGTTGATGCAAGTATTCTGCTTAGTACCTTGAATGTGGGTGCACTGATCGCCGCCTTTCCTTGCCCCTCACTAAAAGTGCATCACTGAATCAAGTTCCCAGCGCAGATAGCCACTGAAATGTTGCCTTCTTCAAAAGTCGTCTCCTTCTGTCTTACCAGTCATGATCTGACTACATTCCTGCTGCAGAATTTGTTGAGAAGGTTGTCAGGGGCACAGATTGCTGACAGCAATTCATTTGCAGATGCCATGAATCCCCCCACAGATCATCTTTGCTCCTGCTCACCTGATTTCAGTTGCTGTTACTCGTCTGTTGGGAAGTTGCTATGATTCCCCCCTCCATTGCTCCAGGCTGTCAGCAAAGCGTCTTTCCATTGAGACTTGGCTCACAGCAGTAGCAGTAGCAGCCTTGCAGAAAGTTGAGTAGCTGTAAGGATATACTGCAGCCTGATTGTCTCCTGAGGCATCAGGTGTTGCATCAATTATTCAGACCCTGAAATTGCTAGATACAAAACTTAACAGACACTTAAGAGGAAATGGGAGCTCTCAGTGCCTATCTACTACCTATCTACTGCCTAGCTACTTCTTTAGCACTCCCTGGTCACTCTTCTGTTCTCTCCATGGACCATTAACTATTTCATCAATGCCATAATTGTACAACTGGTGACTGAAGCTGGTCATTCCAGGTGCACACCTGGAGACCCCCCTGGATGCACTGACAGGCTAAAGGCTGAGGGGCCAGAGTGCACAACTATCTCGCACTACTTGTGCAACCATCCCAATTGATTACTGAACTTCAACAAGACACAATTTCGTAACATGTCTTGAAATGCTCCCCAGAAAACTAAAAAATGCTCAACAGTGTCAGTCATCACCATTACCTCCAGGAGTGACTGCATCTCCCAAAGAGAGCTCTGCAGGAATCACAGGCACCCCAGCACTTGAAGGAGTCTGCAGATCCAGATTGAGGGCTGCTGTCTCAGCNGCACTGAAACAGGCTTCCTGGAGAGGTGATCGAAGTGGTCAGGCAGTTGAACTAGATAATTGTTGTAGGTCTCTTCCAATTTTCCAAAGAAATTCTATTTCTTTTTTGCCTCTCCCTCTCCTCTCCCTCTCCTCTCCCTCTCCTCTC